>VZRE01009124.1:4869-75958 GCA_013396775.1 Cephalopterus ornatus
CCCTTCCCCGGCTGAGAGTGCCCCTGTCCCGGCTGTGAGTGCCCCTGTCCCGGCTGTGAGCGCCCCTGTCCCGGCTGTGAGCGCCCCTGCCCCGGCTGTGAGAGCCCCTTCCCGGTCACCACCGACAGCCGCCTCCCCCCGTCCCAGAGCAGCTCCCTTGCTCCTCTCGCCGCCCCTCAGCCCCTTCCTGGCGGGGCCGCGCTTGGCTATTCCGCGCTTCATTTGTTTTCCCTGCTGAACTTCGCCGGCCCGGCGCGGGACCTGCCCCGGGGAGAGGGAAAGGGGGGAGCTCCCACCTGCCCTCGCTGCCCGCCCGGTTGGGAACCGGCTGCACGGGGCTGCTCCCTGGGAACGGGGCTGTTCCCTGGTGGCAGGTTTGCTCCCCTGGGAGAGGGATAGTGACAGTCCAAAGCTGGGCTGTGTTGGTTTTATTTATTTATTTATTTACTTATTTATTTTTCCTTCTGTTTGTTTATTTTTTGTGGAGGTTTGGTTGCTCTGTCTGTGTTTTTTGGTCCTGTGTAGGTTTCAGGGGGTGCCTTGGAGATGAAGTTGACCAAGGGATCTGTGTGGTCCAGGAGGTCTCAGAGAAGTGAGGGCTCAGCAGTGCAAGTCTTCATTTAAGACCCGGCTGCAGTGCAGTAATCAGAGAGCTCAGGGGAGAAGGAATTCTAAATACTTAGATATAAAAGCAGAAAACATTGCCTGGTCCTTCCCTACATGTGTTTTGAGATAGCAGACTTCACTTTTTCTCAAAAACAAGTGTTCTGGTCCTGATTTTCCTCTCCCTGGCCATGTGCAAGCACTGACAGCTGTGTAAAGTTGGGTCATTCCGGTTCGATGTCTGTTTACATCTCACCCCACAGAATTTTCTGTATGTCCCCAAGGAAGTGGGATGGAGAGCCTGGGCTGACAGGATCTTCTGAGCTGGTGCTTCTGCTCTCTGACTGTGGTGGAGACTGTGCTGCCCCGTGTGTGAGCTGTCTCATGTAGCTGCGCAGGGAGTGAGATTCAGTCAGAAAAACCTAATTTACAGATTTTTGTTGGCTGCGTGGTTGAAGATTTAGTAAAATGATGACACAAATATTAGTGCTGTAGCACATATATTCAGGATGCAGAAATGTTTAGCATCAAAGTCCTGGTTTGCTTCAGCAGCCCCGTGTACTCTGAATGTTAAAAAATAATATACGTTTTTCTTTTACTGGCCTGCAGTTGATGCAAAATGAGTGTTCCTGACTACATGCAGTGTGCTGAGGATCATCAGACCCTCCTGGTCGTGGTTCAGCCCATTGGCATTGTCCCTGAGGAGAGCTTTTTCAGGATCTACAAGCGGATTTCAGCCGTGAGCCAAGTCAATGTGCGCGACTCGCAGCGCGTGCTGTACATCCGCTACAGGCACCACTATCCCCCGGAGAACAACGAGTGGGGGGATTTCCAGACACACCGCAAAGTCGTGGGGCTGATCACTATTACAGACTGCTCCTCTGCAAAGGAATGGCCTCAGACTTTTGAAAAATTCCACCTTCAGAAGGAAATGTATGGTCCTACCCTCTATGATTCCCGGCTGTTTGTCTTCGGGCTTCAAGGAGAGATTGCGGAGCAGCCCCGCACGGATGTGGCATTTTATCCCAGTTATGATGAATGTGAGACTGTGGAGAAGAGAATTGAAGATTTTATCGAGTCCCTCTTCATAGTGTTGGAGTCGAAGCGGCTTGACAGAGCCACTGATAAGTCTGGAGACAAGATCCCGCTCCTCTGTGTTCCTTTTGAGAAGAAGGATTTTGTAGGTCTGGACACTGACAGTAGGTAAGCAGCTACTTTTGTCAGCTTTCAGGTCTTGGGAAAAAAGCACCTGTGGCACTTGCCAGCCTTCAGGATAAGCCTCTTAGAAAGGACAGTGTGTACCTTGTTACAAAAAAGGTTGTGCCCAGATCTTACTGTGTCTGTCTGCTGTAGTTTAAGAGAATTTAATTGGTGGTCTCACCACATTTGATGTTCGGAGCTTGTTTTACATATATATTTAATTCATGAGGCTGATCAAATAGTAGGAAGAAGTCACAGGAACAGTTTGACAGGTTCTGCTCTAATGAGACGTTTTGCTGGAAAGCAATAGTTAATAGATATACAGTATATTAATAAAAAATATTAATAAAACCCCTCAAATATATTAATAAAAATATATTAATAAAAAAACTCAACTAACATTGATGAAAATAATTTTTTTATTATGTTGGGTAGTATTTGACTAATCCTACTTATTATATTTTTTCCCTCTAACCCTGTGTCTACTTTTTCATCGTATGAAACAGTGGCTGTTTATTTTGGTGACTAAATCCAGCACCTTTCCCTGTCTTTCTTATTTATTTATTTATTTATTTATTTGTTATTCTTGACCTGTCTTGTTTTACTACCTGTTTGCTACAACTTTCTCTTTAGTTCTGTGTATGTTAAGAGTTTTGTTTTGTTTTTCTCCCCCCACATCTTTCCTTCCTCCTCATTTGCGTTCTCAGATTTGAGTGTTACAATGTACTTGTGCAAGGGATTAGTGATTCTGCTTTACCAGCTACAGGCAGGTGCAAAATCTGTTTGATTTGGCTGTTTGCACTCAAATCCAAGGGATGGAAGCAACTACATTTGTCCTGGCAAGGACAGAGGTGTGGAATCCCTATCAAAATACCAAGTGTACATGGGAATAGCGTTGTTCACCTCTGTCTTGTACTATGAGGGATGCCAGCAGTGGTTGTTACTGTCTGTAAAAGGCAGGGTTGCCCAGAGCTGTCCAGGCAGGTTTGTGAAGGCTTTGGATCACGTTAATCAGCTCTGCCTGCATAGTTAGTCCTGGCCTTGGAAACTGGAAGAAAGCATTTCAGGTTTCTAATTAGTTTGAAGCCCTCTATTAAATTATCTGGTTGCCTGAAGTACCTCTGTGTCCTGCTCCTGCTCCTCTTGGTGAGAAGTTGAGCTGGGTCTGACCTGCTACTCCGTTTTATCCCTTGGTTTGTCTCTGCACCATTCAGTTTTCATTATCAGTATAAATTATGATGTTACTGGTTTTTGTACGTGGGTGATAAAGTTTTGTAGAGCAGACAAACCCTTTTGGAATCTTGGCTTTAATCACTCAGTTTGAATGAGTTTTGGTTGAATTTAATAAAAATTTTGTGTTCCAGTTAGCTAAGAAAATGACTTTTTTTTGGCCAAGAATCTCCAAATCAGAATGAATTCTGCTGTTCAGTTGTGTCTTTAAGTACGATAGTACTTTGGAAATCAGTGTCTTATCTAAGTGGCTTATTTCTGAGCAGTGGCTGTGCTGTAGCTTGTGGGTGAACTTTTCCTGTGAAGTTCTGAACTGCAGAGGGGCTCAAGTGACAGCAGTGTGTGTATCCACACATGTCCAAGGAGTTATTTTACGCTGTTGCACTGAGTTCAAACAGATGCAGTGTGATGCTTCAATTCTTTGCAGAATGGAAGATGTGTGGCGCTGGAAGATGTGTAAACATGTGGGTCTATCCAGAGTTAATCACTGGTTCAGCTCTGCACACACCCTTGCTGGGAGGTTTGAATACCAAACAGTTTTTCTGTAACTCTGGATCAATGGATACACTTGAAATGTTTGCTGCACTGCCCAAAGAAAAGGTGCTAAATGTTCTAATCGTTCTGTTCAATAGTAAGAAAGTTCTTCAGCTTTACTGTGCTATCAGAGTCAGTACTTCTGATTGTTTGAAAATTTAGGGTTTATACATGAATAACATGGGCAAGCTGAATGAAAATGTATTTATAGATTCTCTGCACAGGGACCTCTGTGGGCACCTTCATGTAACCTGCTGCATCTCTGCCTCTGTGTTCTAAAGCAGAAACTCAGGTCCATGGACTAGGGTTGAACTAACATCAGTTCATTAAACTGCCTTAGATTTTCAAGCCTTAGTCTTTGGATGTGAACTGGTGGTGTGTGCTATTTTACTACTTGGGAGTTTTTTGTTGCTTGCATTTTATTCCTTGGATTGCAATAACAGGATTTTGTTGTAGCATGTTCCCTTCTGCAGTGAGAGATTCCCTAATTTAGGGAAAGCACTGCATTAGTCACACCAGGGAGATTCAGGGCTGGGAAGGACCTTCTCAATGGAGACCAGTTCCTGTTTTTGCAAGATATGGTGTATAATTCTGTTCAGGGAGGGCTAAAGGTTGTCTGAATGCAGGAAGTGGGTTTGAGAACATCTCACAGAAGAACGCTGCCACTTGGTAGGTTGTGAGTCTGTCAGTGTAATGAGTTAATGAATTAAAAAGAAGGTATTATTGAGATATTGGGACAAATCAAACAGCTTTTTCTAGAATAGGTGAAAAATTCTAAAGGGTTAAAGGCAAGGAATGCCCCCTTGATCTTTTTTACATACCTTCTGTCCATTTTTAATTTTTGTTTATGTAATGTATCCTGACCCCTCAGTCAGTGTGCAACCAATTAGTTAAAAAGCACAAATTTCTATATTAAATAGAAGGCACTGTCTGTGCTTAGACAGAATAATATATGTCTCTCATGCTGTAGTTGTGGATGTCTACTTGGGCTAAATAAGCCTAAATAGTAGTAGTATCTTTTTGTGTCATTTCTAAAGTTGAAGTTGGATTTCAGCGTGTAGCAAAGGTCTAAATAAACGTGGAGCGAAGCTGTAACCTGGAGCTGTTGAACTGGGTTGTTACATCGGGTGAAAATATGTTAAGAAGTTACATGGGACGTAGTAATTCTGATCATGTGAGTTACAGACTAATTAAAACTTCCAAACTTGGTATGTTGAAACTTTTCTCCATAAAATATTAAGGTTAATACTTGTGTGATGATCAGGACTATGTGTGTAGACCTGATCTCTCTCACCCAGTTAGTGAGGCTTTTACTAGCTTGGTCGCATAATAATTCCAGCAGGAGTGGCTTTTTTGTAAGATGCAGAGTTCATGAGTTATGAAGATGGATTATTATGCTGCATTTCTGATAAAATGATTCTTAAAAAAGTGAGGATGATCTCTGTCTTTTGCAAGTTGCTTGTTTAAGGAGCAGAAGAGATGCGTTCCCAGAACTGGTACTGAGATGACAGTTTACACAAACTCACTGTATTATGCGTGTATTATTTTTTTGGGTAGTGGAAAACTTCATGTGTGAAAAACAGTGGCATTAAGTCCTAAAAACTTAGGAAGAAAGATGGCCCTCTTAAACAGAAGTTGTAGGACAGGGAGTCTGACCTTGGTTTAATTCCTAGAGCACAGCCAAGAGGTGATCTTGGCAAATCTGTTGATTTTTCTTTGTTTATCAGCTGTAAAACATGGGTAAAATATCACAGGGATGCTGAGAGAATTGAGAAAGTTTCTGAAATCAGTTGCACTTGATAGTTATTTGTAGAGGCCAGGAAACTGATGGAAGAGTCTGGAAATGCATGTTCTCGTGATGATACGAAGGTCCTACAAACTGGAAACTAGAAAACATACCTGCCAGAAATACCATTTTTTAAGCTTTCTATTTTATTTCTGTTTTCAGCTAAAAAGTTAAACATACTTGTGTGTGATTATCAATCTACTTGGATAAGGTAATTTTAATGCTATTACCTCAGTTTATGTCTTAGGTTGTCTCTCTTTTAATATTGGCATCAGTTTAACAAGGCACCACTTAATCCTGTGGAGTGGAGAGACCATAGGGCTGTTTATAAATTCTCTCTACACAGTGTCTTAGATGGGGTTTGTTCACTGATTTATCAAACTTGATGATCTCGGTATGTGTATGTGGCTGTTAATTTTCTTTCTGTTATCTTGTCTTTCTAATTTTTGTTTTTGTTCCTTTCTTTCTGTTTTTTTTTTTTTTCCTTCCCCTCTTCTCTCATACTGCCCTGTGAGTTTGTTGTTGGGTCTGAAAAGGTAGGCTGTGATTGTGTATATTTGAAAATAGTTAGCTTTCTTCCATGTCCTGCCTCCTCACTCCGCCTTCATTGCATACTTTAGTGTTGCTTTTTATATTTATTTTTCAGTACACACAAAAATAATTGCTGCTGGAGCCTCACTACTGCAGTTGCCCCCTTTTGGCGCATTTGGCAATTATATTTGGTAGCAACGCTGAATTTTTTTGTAGGACACCCATAGTTTGCTTAGGCGGCTGCTGGCCTCTGGAATTTGCTTTCTTTTTTAAACTCCAAAGCCATGAAGCTCTTGCTGCCTGTGTTTGGTTTCCAAGTCCAAAAGTTCTGGCAGTGGATCCAACGCCGTAGCTGTGTCTTTCAAGTCTGGATAATGTTATGATTGGTGATTCCTAGAGCTCTGCATGCTAATTGGAATTAGCAGACCTTGATGGAAGTTTTTGTTGAAGCATTTTTTGCATGAGAATACTTCTGAAAATTAATTTTGCATGCTTCTTGTTTGTAAGTTTAGCCAAATTTTGGGGGTCCAGAAATTCCTTCAAACCTGTAAATAAGTTCTGCCTTGAAATACAGTGCTGTTGCTCTGAATTTTCCTTAGCGTTATCCTGGCATCCTAAAAAAGAGCTGGAGATGGAGGATTAAAGCACGTTTCCTGTATAGCAAATGAGGCAGAAATGGAGATGGGATCAGGTAGTGCTTTGTGGTTCCTGGAGCAGGTTTGTTGTCCTCCAGTTTGAAGTAGCAGCAGAGGTCACTGATGGTCATGATTGTGGTTATTATTCTGAACATGAAGAGTATGTTTGGTACCAAATTAGCACAACTAAAATTAGAGAATAAGATTATAAACTAGTTATTGTAGTCAACTGTATGTTTGCATGGGGTGAGGAACTTCTGAAGAGGAGTTTGGATGGCTGAGACTATGGAGTGTCCCGTGGGTGGTCCTGCATTATGTGGCACTGCCTTCCTTAGGGATATTTCTGAGTGCATCACACTCAGGAAGGGCTTTGTGGTCTTTGTAATTTAATGTATTAAAGGAACTTGTCGAGGAAAAATAAATAGAAACAGCTTTAGGAGGGCATGACAGGGAACTGGGCTAGAAAAAGGTTGTCATTTTATCCTAGAGGAAGTAGCTGTTAATTTACATGGAATTCCTGTCCTCAAACAGATTAGGATTGAGCAGTAGAGAACCAAAATATTTAAACAGCGTTTTAATAAAAAATAAATCATAAGATAACTGTAAGCTTCTTACTCTCAGCTTTGTGACCAGGTTCTTCAGGTTAAAGCTGTGAAGCAAAACTAGCTAGGTATTGAAATGAATAATCATCATTTTATGCTGATATATTTATGCATGTATGATTTTTTCCTATTAAATTTGCACCCCAGTATGCACAGAGGAATGAGTCACTTGGACTGGCTTTTAAGGACCCAGTGTTGTAGATACTGGAATTTTTAAAAAAGAAGCTTCCCAAATATGAAGTAAATTAATTTTTGCTGTCTGTGCAGGGTGGGTTTGGTTTCAATAAAATCTTTGTCTTTTCTCTATTTGGACATACTTGAAGTAGTTGAATTTATTATACTTAATTGTGAGTGACTGGTTAAGAGACAGTTTATACATTTGTTTGATGCAAACTTCCTCTATAATTAGTCAGAAAATACTTTCCAGGAGGATGGCAAAAGACTTGCAGGGACTGTAGGAGGTAGATTCTGTCTTGGCACCACCTTGGAGAGCCTAAAAATAGGTGAATTCAGTCTTTGAATAATTAATAGTAAATTTCTTCATCATCAGGAATAAATTATTTGTTTGCCTCTAAATAAAGAGAGTTTCTGAAAAAAACAGTGTTGTCTATGAGCAATGTTTATTGATGTCTAGGTGAATAAAAGCCTTCTAACTTTGCATCTATTGACATCTGCATAAATCAGCAGCAGAATGAGGTTGGGAGGAGCTGTTGGTGAGGCAGTGGGATCGAAATGATTCCGGGATTGGGCTCTGATTTAGGAGTCGGGCATCATCTCTTTTCCTTTGCTGTGTGACTCATGTTTATGAACTTAATCATGTGCAATCTGGAAAGTCTGGAAAAACACTTACAAACTACAGATTTGGGAGAATAAGAAATTTAATTTGTCCATAAACACAGAGATTGCTTGAAAGTGTAGAGACAGCCAACAGTGCAGTGTCAACATCTTTAAAAGGAGTTATAGCTGTGTAAGGAAACAATGATTCTCCAGTTCCACTGTCTATGTAAAAAAAGAGTTTAAAAGCAATATATAACACTTGCAATCTCATTTTCATTCTGGAATGCAGAGATTAGGAAAACCTCATTTGTAAACAGTTTATACGTTCCGGTACAGTACTGGTTCAAGGTAACAAAGTAACTTTTTGATGGAGGCATTTCTCTTTAACCCGAAGCTCAGACCGAAATCTCGATAAGACTTGGTGCCCTTCCATAGTTCACGCAGGGAGCTTTAGTCTTCACTTTGAATTTTCTTTACTTTTTTCCTTAAAAAGTTCTGTAAAGTACATTCTCGTTGAAAAATAAAGGATAAATATTGCAGTTTCCTGACAACATCTGAAAGATAAAGAACAGGAGTGGTATTGAGCTTCATTTAATGTCAACATCTTCACATGAATTGCGAATATGATGTGATAGATCAGAAAAGTGGGAACATTTATATGGGAGTTATCTGTAACTTTTTAGATGGAGAGGAGCAATAGGAGACATACTTCTTGTCTCCTTTTATAATTTCCAGCTTTTCTTGTAAACAGTAACGCTGGTTCTGATTGCTTTTCTATTTAATTTTTATAAGAACATTGTGTGTGCTCCTGTATATCTTCTCTTTTCAAATTTCTGTCCTCTATCCATATAAATCAGTTACTTTTCCTTTATCTCCTTGAAGAACTATTCTTTTTTCAAACCAGCTGCAAAGAATAGGACATTATTTGGTGGCTGAAGAGATGCTTCTCTTTGGTGTAAACAACCCAAACCAAAGAGCCTTGAAAGCAAATAAACCAATAACATGTAGTTGTTTTTATTATTGCCATTTCTCGTAACCTTAAAAATCTAAAGGAGATAAATTAATATCCTTTTTCCTGCCCTTATACTTCATATGCTCAGTTCCCCGTTATACTTTTTTTATTTCTATATTATGGATTTCACAAAGATGTTGTGTTCAGATGTGTTCTAGAGATAATTTCAGGTTATTTCAAGTCCTCTGGGAAGTTCTTTGCTGCAAAAAACCCCCCAAAAAACAACATTACCCCAAACCCAATATCAGTCCATAATTGTGACATTTCCTCTTGTATTTGAAGTCTCACTCCAGGGTATAAGAATTCAACACCCGGAGAGTGGATGTTATCCCAGGGGTTTTTTTTGGATTTCTTTTTTTGTGTACAGTTGTTGAGTTCAAACATCTTGGGTAACCTTTTGAAAGATCACAGAATGGTTTGTGTTGAAAGAGACCTTAAAGATCATCTCATTCCAACCCCCTGCCATGAGCAGGGACACCTTCCACTAGAACAGGCTGCTCAGAGCCCCATCCAACCTGGCCTTGAATACTTCCAGGGATGGGCCATCCACAGCTTCTCTGGGAAACCTGTTCAACAATGGACTTATTTTAATTGAAAAAGTATTGCTACATCTACTAAAAGCTAGAAGTGTAGAACTATGGCAGTCAATCCAAGAGGGTTTTTATATTTTTAGAACCCCTTTTTAACAAGATTCTTTGGAGATACTTCAAGTACAGAAAAAAAGAATGACATCTACAGCAGTTCTTTTAATTAAATTTCATTTTGGGGTAGCTTTTCTTTTAGTTTAAACCACCCAAAGAAATAAGATTTTATTTTTCCCTGGTGTGATGTTTGGACAATGAACTTTAATGCCTCTCTGTATTTGTGTACTTAGACACTGACAGAACAAAAGGATTGGAGTAATGTAGGTAAATGAATAAAATATTTAAGCCGATTTTTAATTTCACCCTAAGAAAACAGTTGTATATGGTAGGGCAAGGACATTGTTGCCAGAGAGTATTTTTGCAGGAGGGAGAACAGGAGGATTGCTGATGGAGTTGTTCTGAACTGTCACTTAAATCATGAGGTGCTTTCCAAGTCCAGTGTGTCTTACTTTGCATCTGTTAAGTTTCTTTACTGGAAGTTACTTTAAAAAAAAAAAAATAATAAGGTTAGTGCCTTTATCACATGGGTTTGTGCCCAAGTTGCCTTTTCAGTTGTACCAAGGTGTCTGTTTAAATATTTTCAGTAGGACTTCATTGGCCTTGGCTGTTCATTTGGAAAGAACTTCACCATTTATTTTAACGTGTTAAAAAAGGGTAGCAAGAGAAACCCTGTCAGCTATTGCTGAAGTGATCGTGGTGTTTCATGAATCATCCCTTTACAGGAAGGTGCTGAGAGCAGGGGAGCTTTTGGAGCCCTGAGCGGGTTCTGGGCCACCAAAACCTCTGGGCTGTGTGTGGAGAAGGGATCAGGCAGCCAGTCCCACCAGAGGAGAGCAGAGGGAAGGGTCATCTTAAATATCCTCAGAGCCCAAATGTGAGGGGTTCCATGGGAAGCATCCATGGAGTGCTGGGAGTTATTCAAGAACAGCTTCTTGGAAGCACAAGAAAATCCGTTCCCGAGGGAGGGAAAGCAAAGAGGCAGAACAAAGACCACCAATAAGCAGCACATCAGGCAGCCAAATACTCACTGTGATTTACAAGAACCTGCTTTGGAGGTTTTTGGGGTGTGTGGCTCTAACTGCAGAAATGCTGAGTAGCCGAGGTACACGATACGTTGCTTTTTTCCCAGTGTAGCCTCAAGTTGTTGTTAGTTTTGCATATTATGCTGCTTAGAACTCATACTGGATATTTGCTCAGAGTAAATAAATGTTGCTCTATGTTACGGAGGAAAGAAAACTGACTTTAGGTGTTTCTTGCCTCTAGTAAACGTTTCCTGCAGGTAACTGAGCTGTACCTTTTCTTTTGCAGGCACTATAAGAAGCGCTGCCAAGGCCGGATGAGGAAACACGTAGGTGACCTGTGTTTACAGGCTGGAATGTTACAGGATTCCCTGGTCCATTATCACATGGCAGTGGAACTGCTGCGCTCCGTGAATGACTTCCTGTGGCTTGGAGGTAGGATTGGGTGGTGGTAGTGAATCAGTCATCAGTAATCGGTTGCTAAATCCAAGTAGATCAAACTATTTTCTGTAGTTTCCTTAGGTATTGTGAAAAGTGGGAATGATTTTGGTGAGCGAAATCGGAATATCAGGTGTGGCTGAGAATTAAATTGAAATAAAACTTGGTTAATAAGATCTGAGAAAGAAATGTGTTTAAGGAAACCTGCAACATAAAATGTGTTACTGTAGTAAAGCATGTACTTAAAAAAAAAATTGTGTCTGACTTTTTAATGATTCTTTTGAAAGTGTTTGGGTTTTTTTCAGGGTGTACAAGTGTTTTAAGAATACCTCCTGTGGGTATCCACTGTGGACTGTTAGGAAAAGATATTTGCCTTCACACCTACCAAAGCCACAAGTGTTTAACTTCCACTGCCATAACTTCCTTTCACATTAGGTCCTAGGATTCGCTTTTTTCCCCTGCCTTTCCTTCATCCTCTTATTTCTTTTTTGCATTCCTACTTTTTATTATTTATTGGATATACAAGTGATCTTTGAACACAATTTCTGCTTCTCAGTTTTACACCCTTTCAGGACAATTGCTGTCTCCAGTTCTGCTTTTAGCTTTCTCATTCTACTTGAAAGTCCATTTATCTTCCTAATGGCTCTGTAGGTTAGATATTTATGAAAACCTTAACAGCTTTTGACCTTCCACTTCTTTCCTTCTGTACTTCCACTGGACTTGCTTTGGGATGAGTCTCCTGTCAGCCCGTATCTCCAGCCTGGCAACTTCTCTTTGCATTGAAGACCTGCCCTCCTGTTTCCCCCAGTTTGGTATCACCCAGGAAATTTCTGGGAGTGCTCTAGGCCATCATCCAGGCAGTTAATGAAGGCATGAGTATTGTCCCCCTGAGGGACACCACTAGTCATGGGCAGCCACTTGGCCTTTGTACTGACCACAGTCCTTTGATCCTGACTTTATAGGCCAGCTATCCAAATCCTACCAATTTGGCTATAAGAATTCTATGGGAGGCCACGTCCAAAGGTCCTTTGAAAGTCAAAATATACAACATTCACTGCTTTCCTTTGTCCACTGAGCAAATCATCCCATCACAGGAGGCAGTGAGGTTGCCAAGGGCTGATTAGTCTTGATAAATCAGTGTGTGCTGTTCCCAGACACCTTCTTTCACTTCATGTGCTTCCAGAAGGATTTCTGTGTAGCCTTTCAAGGGAACTGATGTTGATCTGCCTGTGCTGGTACTTCCTTCTTGAAGAAGATGGTATTTTCCTTTTTCCAGCCATTAGAAACCTCCCCCAATTGGCATGACCTGTTGGAGGTGATAACCTTGGCATCAGTGTTGCATCTTACCTGGTTTTGTGGATTTACATCCAATTGGATTAAGTGCTTTTAATGCCCATCTTCCTCTACTGTGACAAGTTCTTACTCCTACAGATCCTTCTAGTAGGACTGGCACCTGGGAGTGCACCTGGGAGGTCTGAGGGCGAACACAGAGGTGAAAAGGACACCGAGTATCTCGTGCTTTTCCATGGCCTTTGTCACTGGGTGTTCAATTTGAGCATATTTCATTTGTGTAAATAGACTTTACTACCTGATACTTCACTTCCGGCAGTATTTCTGCTAATCTGTTGGCTTTCCCCTTCTCTCTCCAGCTGCCCTCGAGGGTTTGTGCTCAGCATCCGTCATCTATCACTACCCGGGTGGCACTGGGGGCAAAGTTGGGTCTCGCAGGGCACAAGGAGGTTCCTTCTCTGCTGAGACAGGAAACAGGCACAGGCCAGGTAAGGATGGGATTTTGGTTTTATTCCGTTTGCCACCACTGAACACCCGAAAACTTCCTCCCTTGCTCCCTAAGGCTGTGAAATCCTACCAATGACAGGATAAACTGGAGGAGGGAGGGGAGGGGAGAATGATATTTCTTTTTTAAGATTTTTACATTAATGACTTTTCTACTGTTTCGATATTAATGTCAACACGTGTGCTTTGCACAGATTTGCAAAGCTTTTGATTTCTTCACCTGACTGTTAGTACTGTCTGTTAGTTTGAATTTTGCTGGAGGAGGTGGAGACAGTTTTCATCAAGATGATGTGGAAGAGCTGCATGTATTAAGAATAATTTGGGTACATTTATTCAGAATTTGTTCTACTACTCGAAAGTCAACATTTAATAAATAGATTTGGTGAACTAATAAACCAATGTAATTTTTAAAATTTAGTATGCTTTTCCTGAACTCTTGAATTTGCAAAAGAAGTGGCTGAGGAGAAATGTGAGAGTGCTTTGTAATACAGTGAACCCCTCTATTTTTCCATGTTTGTTCCCTACACTTCCTTGCTCCCTCCTTTTCCTTACCTTTGGTTACACCCCATAAGAAGTCTTGCACAGTCCCAAGATGTTCTTTCCCTGTAACGAGCCCCATTTCCCTGTAGGCAGTGACTCCCCAGTCTGTCTGGAAGGGGATCCAGAGAGTGCTGCTGTAACTGAGCTTGATGAGCTTCATCTCTGGACATCTCTGTGCCTCTGATTTGGTTATTGGTCACTGATCCTCTCTGCTCCTTTGTGCCTGTGCAGGTGACCACATAACCTGACACTTCTCTCATGGAGTAAGGCCTCCTGAAAGTTTCTGTGGCTTCCAGGAGAGGCTGGTTGGGGTAGAGAAATTAAAATATATCAATTATTGTAAACTACACGGGCCTTTGGACTAAGCCAGCACAGCTGCTTCTATCTATACACTCACCCAGTACTGAAACTAAGTTGGGCCTAAGTGCTGGTGTTAAGTTCCCTTGTGTGCAGTGTGACCAACATTAATTCCTTCACCTCAAAGAAGTAACCACCCACCTTTATTCTTCTATAAGTCACAATCTAGTAAACACTTGCTTTGTATTATCTTTATTATGAGCTGTGTTTGTTGACACCAGATAACTGTGATAGTAAAATTACCTTATTTCAGGACAGAATACTAATTTTTCATATAATACCTAGTCATTAAAAGCTGTGCATTTGGTCCCATGACCTGTGAGTGCATTTCATTTGGTCCCATGACCTCTGTGTGTATTCTGTGTTGACTGTTAAATTATAATTTCACACAGTAATTGACCTTCTTCAACTTTTCAATGAGTATTTAGCAGGAGGTGTTGCAATCTCTTTGTTTGCAATGGATACTCCTTGTTACCAAAG
This sequence comes from Cephalopterus ornatus, assembly GCA_013396775.1. Taxonomy (NCBI): domain Eukaryota; kingdom Metazoa; phylum Chordata; class Aves; order Passeriformes; family Cotingidae; genus Cephalopterus; species Cephalopterus ornatus. Next base: position 19,052 of record VZRE01009124.1, read on the forward strand.
AAGGCAACATGTCAGTCACAGATATCAGGCTAATTGAATAGAGTATACATTTGGGGTATATTAATGCTGCTTCTCTCAGTTTGCATATTCAAAAAGTGCTGTTTGCAAACTTGTCAGTGTAGTTGTATTTTGAAAATGTGTTAGTTTCGTATGACAAGATTTTTTAAAGGACTTCTGTGGGAAGAACAACTAATTACAGGTTTTTTGTCAGCCCTTCCAGACAAAATGTTACTCCCTGGTCCATGAGATACTGTTCCCTAACTCTGTGTGTGATCTCTATGTTTTGAGGTCTGAACTGCTGAGCTAAATCTGCCCAAACAGCTCTTGCTGTGATGTCTTTTCTTACAAGGCTTTCTGAAAGTTTCTTTTCATTACCTTTCCTTGACTCTACAGTGCCTTTCATTTAAAAATCTTTCCAAACTGCACCTTTGTTTATAATCTATTTTGTTACAATTAATTTTGTGAGGACAGTGTTTAGTCTGGGGAACAAATTCCAGTGTATCTTTCTGTAGGGTAAGTCCAGAAATAAAAGGGGTTTCCAAATTCTGTGCAAATCAAGAAATGCCACGCTTGGAACTGACATCGATGAGGCATGCAGATGTGAGAGTGACCTTTATTGCTTCCTGCTGTGCCTGGAGTTGCACCACTCCTTGTTCCTGTAGTTCAGCCTTCACAGGATGGAGTTTCTTGGTACTGCCTTTGTGCCCAGACCTGGCCAAGAGACACGTCCTTGTCTGGAATGACCTGTTATTTCCACCACCTTGGCATTTTCAGGCTACAGCACAGGACCAGGCTGCTCAGAAAATGCTCTGGTGTCTGTTTTGTGTAGAAACATCTTCGGAAAGAGAAGCTTTAATATTGTCTCTCTTCGTGTAAGATGAAACACAAGCTTTAGAGGGCAGTGTTGAAGGGGTGTTTTTTTGTTTTATTTTTTTCTTCTCTTCCCTGCTAAGCAAAATTGCAATATATATTATGATGTAACCATCTGTTGCAATTGTTACCTGTCTGTAACCATCAGAATATTGTCAGTTTTTTGTTTGTGTGTCCTTCAGCTTCTTTTGAACCTGTCTTGGCGGGAATAGTTCGTCAGAAGAGAATTAGTTGCTAACATGGTGTTCAAAGTACATGTCTGATGGAAGGGGATATGGAATCTTGCCTGCTCCAAAGACAAGTTTCTTCCTTGGCCGTTGCCATGGGCCCTCGGACTGCAGTTCCTGCTGACTGGAAAGGCAGGAGATGGACCTGCTGGAGCGAGTCCAGAGGAGGCCACGAGGGTAGTTACAGGGCTGAAGCACTTCTGCCATGGAGACAGGCTGGAAAAATGGGGTTGTTCAATATAGAAACCGGCTTATGAGAAAGGCAGAGAGACTTTTTACCAGGGCCTGTAGTGACAGGACAAGGGACAACAGTTTTCAACTTGAAGAGAGTAGATTTAGATTGGGCATGAGGAAGAAATACATTAGGATGAGGGTGGTGAGGCTCTGGAACAAGTTGCCCAGAGAAGCTCTGGATGCCTCATCCCTGGAAGTGTTCAAGGCCAGGTTGGAAGGGGCTTGGAGCAACCTGGGCTAGTGGAAGGTGTCTCTGCCCATGGCAGGGGGTTGGAACTTGATGGTCTTTAAGGTCCCTTCCAACCCAAAGCATTCTACGATTCTGTGAAAAGGGAACTTTGATGTTTTAAAGGGGTGTGACTGCTCGTGTCCCTAAACCCTTTTGTTTGTATGGGACAGGTTTGGGCTGTGTTCCCCTTGAATTGTCTCTGGAGCCTTCAGTGCAAAGGAAGATTTTGAGTTGCTCAGTTGCTGCTGGCCAGGAAAACTGGCCGTGGTCTGTCAGTTCTGTGATCTGTGTGTAGAACAAGCCGAGTTTAGGTTGCCTTGTGTTGGGCTCACTGGCTGTTTTGGGTTTCTCCACTGTGTTTTATTTGTTAGAAGTCCCGAGCTCTTAATTTTGTCTCCTGACCTTCCTCTTTCCCCAAGCAGAATTAGGGCACCTGAGTGAAGTGTTGGAGTATCTTTTGGATTTAAATCTAAATTTCTGCTTCACTAATCTGGTGTCTGAGCAAATCAACTGAAGGGAGGGCCTGTCTTGCTGATAAAACAATTGTTTTTGACTGCTTAACCTTTGGCATTAACAATTTTATTGCCATGTTTAACCGAAGTTTGGGGCATCAAGGTGTTATATACACTAATCCAACTTTGCAATACTCTTGGCAGTTCTTTTAAATAAATAATCTGGCTTGTTGGGTTGGCATGACTCAGTTATTCAGAGTATTTGATGGAGGGAAATTAATAACAATTAAAAGGGATACAATTACTCGAAAATGTTATTCTAGACTGTTGTGCAGATTAAATGAGCTTCCACAAGGAGCTTTAAGTACTGTAGGTCTTGGTATTAAAATGTAGTAAGTGGAGTGTGATGGAAACTTGACAACTTAAACAGTGAAGAAAAAGGAAAAAAGACATGGCTTTAAATTCTGAAAATTCTGAAATTCTTCTTAAGGTGTCTTAGAATTCACTGTAAGTTTATGGGACTTCTACATTTATTTTTTTAATAAGATTTAACATACGGTGACTACTTGAGTTATAAATGGTAGTCCTTCAAAACATAAGTGATGATCATGACAAATTTTATGATTTTGTTCAAGCCTGATGTTATAAAACATTATAAAAACTTATTTTGTTGGCTATATTAAAGGCTGAAAAAAAATCATTTTTGTTCCTCCTTTTAGGGGCACAAGAAGTTCTCATTGATCCAGGTACATTATTTTCCTGCATGTTTCCAAAGTATTTTCTTTTATTACGTGAATATGTTTTGCATTTGTGTAGATAGTTACTGCCACTTGCCAAAACTAGTTCTGATCCTTGTTGCTTTAGTTTTTTTGGCTGTAAATCTGGAGGACGCAAAGAGATTGAAGGGTAAATGGCACAAAATAAATGATGTAGTTCCGTGATTGTGTCCCTGTAAATTCCAATCAATGTTGTTTCTTCCCATGAGTGGTGAGGATTTGTAAATTTTATTTTTTTAACTGACCAACCTGATTGGTCTCAAGTAGTGTCATGGTGCTCTTTCAGTCACCATAAACATTTTTCACTTAACTTCCATTAAAGCCCTGTTAATCCACAGGTGTGCTTGGTCCGATTTGTAAGGTTGATAAACATATAAAAAACTTGCTTTTTAGCATTTGAGCATGTAAAATAACATATTTCTAAACATATACTGGGAGCAGAAAGTATCTTTCACGGTAGTTTTCAACTGTGTGCTGAGAGTCAGGGCCAGCTCTGAAACACAAGAGATTTTCTTGCCCTCTTAGTAGAGAAATCTCCCAGAGAAATAAATTCCTGTGTGATCCTACAGATTAAGTAACACATAACAAGGTATCGAGCCTTGCCAAACCTTTGATGTATTTTCTCACTTTTATTATGTTAACTCTTCAGTAAAATCAAATTCTAGAAATAAAATTTTCATGTTCTAATATCCCAGATTTCCTTGGTTCCTGTTTCACATTCTTACCCCTTATGCATGTGAAAACTCTTTCTGTCTCTCGCCTTCTTTCTTATAGATGAAAACCAATTTCTCAGTTTTGTCTGAGCCTTTTTTTCTTAGGTGTGCTTTAGAAATACAGTTTTAAAGTAGAACAAGCAATAGTTCAGAGATCGAAGTTGCATATTCAGATGTGGCCATAATCTAATTTTAGCAATCTGTTACTTTATTCATGGTCTAAACATTCAGTTAAGTGCAAAAAATTATGGGGAAAGATTATTTACTGTTTGTTGGCTCATGACTGAGTCCATTTTTCTTGTGTACTGTTTGAAATACCAGAGTAAAACAGAACTAGTGTTCCTAGCTGGAGCCTGATTTCTTTCTAGGTAGGGCAGGTGTACTCTGTGTGTTCTTTGTCAAACCTACAGCATATCCTAGGCTTATTTTTAGGCATTTAACACTTTGTAGAAGTCCTTGTGCTCATTCCTTACCCTGTTCTGTTCCAGGTGCTCTGACTTCCAACGGTATAAATGCAGACACCAGCGCAGAGATAGGACGTGCCAAGAACTGCCTGAGTCCCGAGGACATCATAGATAAATACAAAGAAGCCATTTCTTACTATGGCAAGGTAATCCTGCTTGTTTTTAAGAGACTTCACTGGAAGTTCTTTTCAGCAGTGAACTGCTGTGGCTTTGGTGTGGGAGGATCTTCTAAAGCATGTGCTGGGAACTTTGTAAAAACAGTTTCCAGCTCAACTGGAGCAATTTTTAGGTTTTTGTGCAAGTGCTCAGAGCCTGAGATGGTGAGGGAGCTTAATGTCTGCATTATTAATAGGAAAAGAAAAGGAATGATTTCATACTGTGACAGTAGTGGCTCAGTGTCCACATCAGCATTAAAGATAAGCTTCATGTACTGCAGTGGAGTTACTTATGCTTCAATCATTTTTAATTTCAGGTATTTCTCTTGTTAGATATACAAAGTATCTTTAAACTAAGCTGGGTAAATATAATGGGCATTTCCATGTTGGTTTTGAAGAGAGACTCTCCAAGTGAAACAAGATCATTGTGTTCATGAGTTAATTTATGGTCTGGAGCAGTGAAAGGTGATAGTTTTGGATATAGTGTCAGATAAATTGGAATCCATCAATAAAACAATAATTCTGAAGGATGCATTCATCCTTTTTAATGTTACCTTAAGGGTACATTGCTCATCTAGAAAGAGTATGATTTCTTTAGAAGTATGAAATTATTGGACTTTGTTGGGCTTAGGGCAGGATATTTATATTTTGATTATAATATTATACATGATGTTCTCAGCAAGTAATAACTGTGCTTCACTGCAGCTTCACTTGCAAATACCAAAGAGCTTTTTTGTATTGGGACTGATATATGACTTTAAGACAAGAGCAGTTACCTTCTATCTGTTCCACATCTACAGACAGAGCAACTCCTTGCTCTAATGCTGAGGAAGCAGCACTTTCTACATATTTTTTATGTTATCACTGAGCTCAAGAAACTTTTGTAGCACCTTCTAAAATGGATTCAGTCTCCAGTGATTTGCTTCTGCTGATATAAATGCACAAGAGAGGAATCTGTAACTGCATTGGTAGATTAACTTCTGCATTTTGTTAGGAGATATCTTTCCCTCATTAGTTTTCAAACATGATAAATTCCCAAACAGAGTTTATCTTCAGCAGGAGATGGGCTGACTCAAATGTCCAGGATCAGCATTGTTTGAGGAAACAAGATCAGCTTGTTTGTCTAGAAAATTGCCTGTTTGTTGTCTGAGCTCCAACAGATCAATGCACGTTGTCTCCTGCCTTCCTTGAGCAATCTAAGTAACTGAACAGTCATTTACAGAAGATCTTTTGTAAAGTAGAACACTGAGAATGGTTTGTAATTCTCTTGTCATCAGTGAATCCGTTTTATTTTAAATAAAGAGAAAATTGATTCAGTAATAAAAATATTTTTGCTTACATACCTATTGCACTGTGAAAGTAGAATTTATTTGCAGGCACACCACCCACACCCACTATATATGAGCTTATCCAAAATGGTACTAATATTCCCAACTTTTCTCCTCATTTGAACTCTCAGAAGCTGTGCTGTGTCTCAAAATAATAGAAGTGAGTGAAGAGGCTGGAAACGATTGTTTTGCATAATAACATTTTAGTTGACACCTTAATTTTCACTCGGGCATATGCTGATGATTTAACAGTGTAGTCATTAGCATTAAGGAATTGCTGGGTTTGGAAGATGTGACAGCTGATTTATGTGCTGAGCAGAAATGCTTATAAAACCTAACAGGTGCAATCCTTCAATATTATTTTAATTTTCTCCCTCTCCAAGTACAAGAACGCTGGTGTGATTGAACTGGAAGCTTGTGTGAAGGCAGTGAGAGTCCTTGCAATACAGAAGAGGAGCATGGAAGCCTCTGAGTTTCTGCAAAATGCGGTTTATATCAACCTTCGTCAGGTTGGTGTGGAAAGTCCAGTTATTTTTCTCTTCCCGTTTTACAGAATATGCTGAAAGTTACTTAGATTCAGGAGACTGCAGTTTATTTTCGGTTTCACCACCTTCCTTCTCACTAGGACTTGACATCTGAGGATTTTCGTGTCTGTGAGTCTGGCTTTGAAGGTATTCAGAGTTCATCTGAAAACATGAGGACTTAGTCTGAGATTAAAGGCTCTATTGGTTTTGGTCCCTTGTGAAGGAAAAAAAAATCCCGTTGTTGTTCTCTTGTGATGTTGTACCAAGGAAAAACAGCTTCTTGGGACTGATCTGCAGTGGATCTTTTTAATTTTCTTGATTGCATCTCATTCAATGAAACTGTGAGCAAATGAGGAATGGCCTGTTGCAGAGTAATCTAAAGGGTCTGATTAGTGCAGTTAATCAATTGAGTTTTTGTTGTGTAATGCAAAGTCTTAATTAAGGCAAATCAGAAAAAAATTCAGGAGAGAAAATCAGTATCCAGAACTGTGGGAAAAGTGCTCGGTCGTGCCACACAACGGGACTAACACTTGGTCAGTGTCTCAAGCTTGGTGTTGGTGTCGCTGGTTACAGAGAGACTGCAGTGGTTGAAGAACTAATAAAGAGCAGTTGGATTTCTTACTGGCTTTTAGTTCTTGCTCGTTACATCTTGGTAAGATAAGCAGTCTAAGTCCACACCATTGAGCTTATTAAACCCAGACAGGGACAGCAAATTTATGAGGGAGGTAGAAACTTTTCTTTCATTTGCAGAGAATCCTTTCTCTGGAGTCAATTTTCTAACTCAACATAAATGAGAAATTAATTAATTGATAAGCTACCATACAAATCATCAATTTTGTTGCAGAGTACCATAACTGCTGTAATCCTTGTAGTGCCAAGGGCCTTCTCTCTAATTCTGTAATCTGTCTTTTGCTGGCAGCTCTGCACCTTTCCTGTAAGCTGCTGGGGCAGTATTTTTCCCTTGTTGATGTTATTCTTATGGCCTGCAAACTCCAATGATGTTGTTATGTTGTTTTTCTTCTGGAAGGAATTACTGCCATGGTGAAAATCCCCTGTTCTCCCTGACACACTCACATTGCAACTTCTACTTTATATTAGAGGAAAAAAATAACACCTAGTGAATGGCAAAGTATATAAGTCGCTTCAGTAGCTGATAAGTATTGCCAGTAATACACAAACACAAAGCTTAGCAGCAAGAAACACGTGCCCTGATCAAATGTTGCCAATAAACCTTCTACCAGTTCAACCTAAACCAGTGCAGGCTGGGACCTCTGTGTGGCAGGGGAGCAACTTGGCTTTATTATGTGAAGTATGAGTAACATAATCTTTCCAGGGCTGGGGAATGTATTTTCCATAAAGAGAGGTATGATTGGAAATTATGTTTACAGCTCTTCAAGATTTACTGTAAAAGGCATGGAAGCAAATAATAGTTATATTTATAATTTGGTCTAACTCAGAGGAGGAGTCATCCTGTGATACCTGGGGGAAACAAGCTGTAGGACAGTGTTTTTCACTTGCAGGTAGATAGAACATCAGCACAAGCAATATTCAACAGCAGCAAAAAACCCTCATGGGTTAAAGTGTAAGACTCATAAACAGGAAAACTTAGTTTCTGTCCATAAATTCAGTCTCCTGCTCAGTCGAGTAATATTATGTAATTGGCGTTTTCTGATGAGCTGCAGGGTAATCAGACTTAACTTTGCATCCGGTTATGAGGAATGAATTGTAAACTCTAATTGCAAAGAAAGTGAGGTTATAAAATTTTAATGTAGTAAGGAATAATTAAAAAACAAATAAAAAGCTGCTTTCTTGAAAGCCTGGCTTGAAACAGGGCTGTGAAAAAACTGGCTCCCTTGCTTGGGTAGGGAACTCCAGCCTTTCCAGCTGCAGCTGTAACTTGGTTGGGTCTGACAGTTAAAGGAAAATCAACCAAGTGGAAAAGGTGCTCTTGCTTCAGGTGGGGTGGCTGTTTTGCAGCCACTTTATAGGCATTATTAAGCTTTCATAAATTTGTAAGGTCGGGAAAGAGGTCGGTGAATGCTCCACTCCCACCCTGCAGAATGCCTGCTGCACCCTTCCCAGGATTAATTACTTGGAGTATCTGTGTGGGGTTTTCTCCTGGTTTTTTTTTGTAACTTTTTTCTTTTTAATTCTTGTGTGGTGGCACATAACTTTGTGCTGAAGGAAAATGCAATTTTGCTGTCTTTGTGGTGATGAAAAAACAGTTTCCTGAAATGACAGAACATGCTTGAGTAACTTTGGAGACAACCATTAAGCAAACAAGTCAGGTACAGTGTTGAAAACTTAGATATGATGAAAATAAAACTTTCAGGGAATTTGTGGCTTCTCTGATAGTAGTTCCAATGATTAGTGAGTGCTCCTGTCTACCTAAATAGCATGACCCTGTCTTTTCTCATCTTAAAGAATTTAGTTTCCATAGATGTGTGAACATTGACAGTATTTGTACTTGAAGAATAGCTTTTGATAGGGGTTTTTTTAAGCTATTTTTGCTTCAGTCCATGATCATATGCTTGTGCCCTTTCCAACTCTGCTGCCATATTTTTTTATTGTTCTAACTTTTTAAAAATGGCATAAATGGAAAAAAAGAGAGAGGGAAAAAAAAGGTGGAACAGCTTGTTTCTGCTGGAATAGGTAACTTTAATCTGACACCTCTTGTTGTTTCCGAGTGATTGTTTTTGGGAACTCTGATAAACTCATTAAAAATTGTTCTGTATTTTCTTTTTGTGCCTCATGTTCTTTCCAGCTGCATTGATTCCTGAAAGTTTTCACCTTGGTGCGATTACCTTTTTTATAACTCTGGGTACAGGGCTTGGTCTTTTCAAGAGATGGGCAATATTTCTGCATCAGACGTTGTCCTGTGTCAGTTCTGAAGAAAATAACGACTTCAGCTTCAAAAATGGTCTGGAACTTTCCATAGTGATTTGCTGGTCTGTCTGTGCCTCTTCATGTCCTGAAGGATGAAGATTTCCTGGTGCCCTCTGAAAAGTCTTCTTAGAGGTCTCTCATGTCACTCTGTCCAAAATTAGAAGAGACTTTTAAAAACAGACTGTTTTTGTAATTATATCACTATTTAACTGACTAAAAGATGTTTTGAAGCTTCAGTTAAGACCTGATTATTGCTATGAAAGCTTACCAGTGTGGTTTGCATCTTCCTTTGACTCTCCAAGGCTTTACGTTTCCGAAGTTACATGCGCTGATTGATACTTTCAGTTTTGAAGAATGAGCTGCAGAAACGCTGTTTCTGTCCCTTAGTGCTGTTTTTGGGTGAAGTTTGTCGTTTGAAACGCCTTTGCAAAATGTGTTAGCAGCTTTAGAGTAATTTAAAATACGTTTTATTGCTTTTTGGATGTGCCTGCCTGGTCCTGTGCACTAGGTGTCAGCATTGGCCCGCACTGCTGGTTCCTGGGATGGAGAGCTGGAAGTACTTGGTATCATCTAGAATTTCTGTGGCAGTTTAATTTTGTCTGTCTGGTTCCAAAGCATTCAAACCAAAGGGGGAAAGAATGGTTACTTACACAGCGGGGCTTGTGCCAATATACTGATGAGCTAAAGAAGCCCATGGTGGTTGTTCCTATCAAGTTTGTTTCGACCTTAAGCATAACGGGGCTTTAACTAAATTCCACCTCACTATCTGCCAGTCTGCACATGTATCATAGAATCCTTTAGGTTGGAGTAGACCTCTGAGATTATCAGGTCCAACCATTGACCCAGCACTGCTGAGTCCAGCACTACACCATGACCCCGAGTGCCACATCTACGCGTCTTTTCAATCTCTCCAGGGATGGCGACTCCCCTGCTTCCCTGGGCAGCCTCTTCCAGTGCTTGACTCAACAAAGAAATCTGTGTCTGTATCGTCCTATGATGTTTTGCTACTTTAACATTGTTTTTTATATTGTTGGGAAAGCTCACACTGGACTCATTAATATCCTTTGAAACTTGCTTCGTGCAAGGCAATGACGAGTCACTGGCACAGGTTGCCCGGAGAAGCTCCATCCCTGGAAGTGTTCAAGGCCAGGTGGGATGGAGGCATGAGCAACCTGGTCTAGTGAAAGGTGTCCCTGCCCATTGCAGGAGGGTTGAAATGAGATGGTCTTCAGGGTCCTTTCCAACCCAAACCATTCTATGATTCAATCTCACAATGTGAAAATCACAGTGCAGCGTCATGGAATGAAAATTTTGTGGTTTACAAGATTAGAGACATAAAAATCGAGACAGTAATTTCATGCTCTCATAGCCTGAGACTTCAAGATTAGATTTAATCTTGAAGAGATGAAAATCTTTAACTTAGTAAACCAATAAATTTTGGAAGTGGTCTGTTTTGGCGTTCTTTTTATGCACATGAATATCTTGTTGAATACCTTCCATACAATGTGGAGCTGTTTAGCTGTTACTGGCTGTTTTGGCTGTTTACTTGTTAGTACCACTGACAAATAAAGTTGCTGCAGAACTCCCATCTTTGCAGTTTTTGCTAGTTGTTGAACCAAGCTTAAGTTTTCCTGGCAGGAGAAGCACATGCCTGGCTATGTGCAAAATCCCCGGCCTTCTGCGGTGCTGGAGTTGTCTCCTACATTTTCTTTTTTTTTTCTTCCTCCTGCTATTTTTCTTTAACTCAGATGCACACTTTAAAATGTAGATTAAACCCAGTCTTCTTCCCTTTTCCCTCGCAATGTCAGCTCTCAGAGGAGGAGAAAATCCAGCGTTACAGCATCCTCTCGGAGCTGTACGAGCGGATCGGTTTTCACCGAAAATCGGCTTTTTTCAAGCGCATCGCGGCCATGCAGTGTGCAGCCCCCAGCATCCCTGAGCCCGGCTGGAGGGCCTGCTACAAACTCCTGCTGGAGACTCTCCCTGGGTACAGCTTGTCACTGGATCCGCAGGATTTCAGCAAAGGTAGGTGTCTCTGGGAAAGTGTGGGTCGCCACAGTAGGGCACCCAACTGGCTTCTTGTAACTAATTTCCTGGAGAGATTTCATATTTCATATTTTGATGCTTCAAACCAAAGTTATTTACTAGTCTGAAGCTAACCGCAGCAGTTGTTTAGCACTGTACATTCACTTTTTCTTAGTGTTGTTTCAATACTCTTGTGCATGGTTAAGAGTTGGACTCGATGGTCCTGATGGATCCCTTCCAACTCAGCGTATTCTGTGATTCTGTAATAATTTCACATTTCTTGAGCCACTGCCGAATGTGTTGCTGTGTTCCTCTGTTTGTAGCAAGTAATTGTGTTTTATTTATGAAAACTTGATTTCTAATGTTTTTCAGAAATGTCTTTGTTTTGATTGTGCACTTCTCAGTACAAGAAAAAAAAGGGTCATATTTTAATTTGGAATATTTTTTCAATTAAAATGCCTTAAACTTTTGTATCAGAAATTGTATTTCCTTTGATATTTGTTGCTGTTTGATCTTATAATGAAAGAAGAAAGGTTCTTTTACATATTTTTGTATATAGACACACATGCACACATATAATTATATCTGTATGTGTAGGGTCAAATATGTCACATTTTCCCACGAATTAGATCAGAGACAGCTAATATGCTGCTTGGGAACTCCTTTTGAGTAAACCTTTCCGTGTAGCTCCAGACCTTGCATTCTGAAATGATATGTGAGAGAAGGTAGAAGATGCCAAGTGGGCTAGATGGAAAGACAAAAAGAGTGTAGGAAGAGGGAATGTACTTGGAAAAATATGCTGTGGACTGGGATGGGAATGTGTTGGGAGAAGAGGCTGTGAAGTTCTGCAAGAAGTGATGATTAAAAAAGGCAAAAAAATGTCATGATTGGAGTTTATCTTTCATTTTTACCTCACCTTCATGTTGTGTTGAAGTGCTCTCTCTGATTTTTACCCCCAAAATGGCTCTTTTAGAGGCACATGGAAAGATCACTGTAAACTTTAAGAGCTACTTGATAGAAACGACATTTCACACATGGGAAATAATGAGAGTCTTGTGTGCAAAATATAAACTCTCCAGGTTTGGTTGCAGTAAATATTCCTAGAGCAGTTTGCCAAATGCTGAAGGGTGCTATTAAAGGAAGGCTGTTGAGAAGTTTGTGAAGGATTGCACATCTTGGAATATCTGTTATTTAAAAACTACTGCTCTCACTTACTACTAAAAGCAGGTTAAGTTTCATGAGGAGTGCTGGATATAACAGTTTTGAAAGAAAAGTAACATTATGATGATCTATTTATTGTAACCACAGATAATTTGGAAATAGGAAATAATTCATAGTCTGAAACTTAGTTTTTAAAGACTGAAAATCAGGATATGTGCATCATGTTCTAAAGTTTTATTGCTTTTTACTGACTTCTATTGGCTAGGAAAATATTTAGAGAAAATATCTCTTTCTTCATCTTTAAAGAGAGTTAAGAATTACTTGATTTTTTTTTTCCCCCCACGAAGATATGTGGTGATAAGACGAGGGGGAATGGCTTCAAACTGACAGAGAGTAGGTTTAGATTAGATATGAGGAAGAGATTCTTCCCTGGGAGGGTGGTGAGGCCCTGGTACAGGCTGCCCAGAGAAGCTATGGATGCCCCATCCTTGGAATTGTTGAAGGCCAGGTTGGAGTGGGCTTGAAGCAACCTGGTCTAGTGGAAGGTGTCCCTGCCTATGGCAGAGGGGGTTGGAACGAGATGATCTTGGAGGTCCCTTCCAACTCAAACCATTCTGTGATTTTATGATTTCAATAACAATTAAGTTTCTGTGTGAAGTGAATTTCTTGCCCAGAGAATTTAAAAGAAATATAAAACTTCTCAGGTTTTATGTATTGTTTGGTTTTTCCTTCATGGGAAGCGTTAATTTCATTTTCTGAATTTTAATGATACATTTATTAGTTGATAGACAAGCCTATAAAACAAAAATTGATTTCATGTTTAGATATTCAAGCAAACTCAAAAGATCGAGATTTGGATTTTGTAATTTCTGGTTCTGTTGGGTGATTGTTTTTAAGTGTCATAAAATGGCTGCTTAGTATATAAAGAAACCAAAATCAATGTGTTTTTGATGACTTCTGGTTTATAAATTATTAAACACCTGTTTCCTTTCCAGGCACTCACAGGGGATGGGCTGCAGTGCAGATGCGTTTGCTCCATGAGCTGGTCTACGCTTCCAGAAGGATGGGCAATCCTGCCCTGTGTGTCAGGCATCTGTCCTTCCTCCTCCAGACCATGCTGGATTTCCTTTCTGACCAAGGTACGACTTCCAAAAGAAGGGGATATTCGCACTTTCTTCAGTCCTAGACTCAAGTAATGTGACTCTTTTTTGAAATATATCTAATCTGAGGAACTTGGGGAATTCTGTGTGTGCCTGAGGTGGGTTCTTGATGGGAATCAGTCGACAGAGAGTTGGAACAAGATGATATTTAAGGTCCCTTCCAGCCCAGATCATTCTGTGTTTCTAACTTGTAGAAGCTGCATGTGATGGACTTGAGTTAAACAGTTTCTAACCAGGACAGTGGGCTTAAGTTTCTCTTAAGTTTCTTTCAATTTTTTTTTCAAGTTCAGCAGTAAGTTTTAATGGGATTTAATAAATTTGCCAGTGGAATGAATGTGTCTGTGGATGGTTTTCAGAAACAGGAACGGTGCGTGTGAAGACCCTTTTGTGGGGAAAGGGCTGTGCAGCATTTACAGAATCACCTGGAAAAGCCCAAAGTGACAACTGTGGTGTTTGTGTTATGTTTCTTAGGAAAAAATATTTCAGACTGACTTGTTTATCACCCAGCTTAATGGGACTAATGAGCTTAATGAGTGCTGAAAGGTTTTAAAAATTGTTTTTTTGGCTTCTCAGTAAGCCAGGTAAGAAATGCATTTTTTCCAGCTATTCCCTTGTGTACCATAAAAAGGATGGAAGTGAAAAAGTGTAGTGTTTTTTTTTTTTCTTTCTCCTTTACTTATGACCAAATATCTCTCCTTGGTGACTCCTGCAGCGAAAAACTTTAGGTCTAATTCCCTCTTTTTGGTGGCTCAAGTCAGTAGTGGGAGAAGGAAAAGAACCGAAAAACTGGAATAAATGATCTTTTTGTCTGTAGATCTTATTTGCTGTCAAAAGGTCCTTGAATTTCCCAGTATTTATAGTTGATATGTGTGGAAAGTTTGCCTGGACACAAGGCTTTAAGCTCTTCCGCTCTGCATGATTTTTCTAATCCCCAGTCCTAAAAAGGTTTGAAATCTTCAAGAGAAGCAACTTGTGTTTCTTGCCTTCAGACATTGTATGTCTGAGTAAAGCATCCAATTCCAGGAGACCTGCGATAACTGGGATGTTTCATGCCTTTGAGGAATCAAACTAAACGTTCTGCCATGTGTTTGAAAAGTAGCTGGATCTTTTCTCTCCTCCTCTCCTGAACACATCCAAAACAGAACTCGCTGTTGAGTTTGGTGTCTGTTATTGGTAGCCTGTTGCTCAGACACGGTTGGTGGTGTTCCAGACGAGCTGAAGAGTGGATGGCAGTGCCAGAGATGCATTTCTGGCTTGTGATTTTTTTGGTAATTCTTCTGAGAGTAGTATGGTGTGATCATGGAATCGTTAAGGCTGCAAAAGACCTCCAAGGTCATCGAGTCTAACTGGATGTTGTGCAAGGACTGATTTAGCATAGAAACTTACTTTAAATTTATAGGTTTTGCTTTAAAATATCAGAATATTAGGAAAAAATAAACCAACAAACCCCCTTTAATCTTAGATTGTAGTAAAGGACAGAAGCAAGACTGTGATCATGTTACTACTCTGAACTGTTTCCCTTAACCGTTAAAAAGGTTTTGTAATCGGTATTCTCTGATAATCACATAACTGAAATGTCCAGGTTTTCTTATCCAGTTGAAGGTTTAATTAGGAAACAGAAATAATCCAGTGGCATTGGAGTTCAAGAATGCTACGATTTTACTATTTTTCTGAGCTTCATAGAAGGTTGCCAAGTTACCAGTGAGTAGGTGGAGGAAGACTCACTCTTCTGAAAATTAGGTTTTTACTTGAATGTATTCTTTCTTAAGTAAACTTCATATTTTTAAAGCTTGTTGTTAATAATACACTAAATACTATGCTTGTATTTAAAGTTTGGGTCATTTGCAGATCATCTTTAAAAATGGAATAAATAGAAGTAAAAAGTCTTAAACTTTTTAAGTTACCAGCTAAACATTTCCAGCTGGCACTGGAACTTGATCTTCTAAACCTTTTTCTCTCAGGATTAACTGCTTCTAGACACAGAAGAGGAATATTTTCTAGTTTGTTAATCTAATTCTATTCATTTTCTAGTTCAGTTGAAGTAGGAATACTGGGACTTGAGAAAACAGAAAAAAATGATTTATTCTTCAAGTAGAAATTCAACAGATGAGATTTAGTTGAAAAATGAAATTTTTCCATGAAATCTGGATCTGTTAATTAGAAGTTCTTGCTTCTACTCACAGGACACAAATGAATAGTCAAAACTGGTTCATGTTTAAAACAAAATTTAATGTTTTAATCGAATGACACTTGTTTTCAAATACAACTTTTGTCTGTGTTTACTTGAATTTACTTGAATCTGCAACCATGCAGCCTGACAAATCTAAATAAAAAGTATCATCAAGTAAATGAGAGATGTCATCACTATTTTAACAACATCGAAGCTAAGAATCTGGTCTAAAATAAAGCTATTTTGTTACATAAACATCTAAAATGCAGTCTTCTGCTAAGCAAAAAGAAGTATCAAATTCTACATTAAACCTCTAATCTCAAGCCATTATGTTTTAATGTTAACATTTCCCTTGAGAATCACTGTCTTTAAATAAGAATTAAAATGTGCAATTGCAAAGTTGCTTGGTATTACATCTGTCTTTTGCATAATGCTTTTTGAAACAAGACTGTGTGTGCAGCTCAGTGAATTTGAGTTGGGGAAGGTCAGACACTTGGAGAAAACTCCAATATTTTATGGTGGCTCTTTCCTGATAATTTTCATCCTGCTTAGAAGGTTTGGGCTGTGTGCAAGTGATTCTGAGTTGGCTCATCTATTCGGGACTCTCTAACCACAGAACTGTTTGGAAAGAGCTGCTAAGGGAATGTGACTGTCCACACAGAAACCACTCACAGAGAGCACGTCCCTCACCCTGCCAGCTCATGTTCTTCCTGACATTCAGCAGCCTTCCTGCTGTCATTCCTGTTGTTTGGCTTCTGGTGGCAAAGATCTCGGTGTGCTGAGGTGAGCATGCATAGCATGGATGAAACTAGGAATGCTTCATTCTTTTTTTGTTGTGGGCTAGTTCATTTCATTAAAGATGCTCAAAGTTTGGCTGTGTTATTATCTGGGAAATAATGTGAACTTTCCAGTGCTTCTCAGTGTAGCTCTACTGAGATCTTGTGATCCTTGTGCTTGAGTTCTTTCCAGCCTTCTAGTGAGGTGACAACCTTCACATCCAAGATCTCTACTGCTCTGTCTGTCATGTACTTCATTAATTCGACTACTGACTCTATAATGATTCTGCATTAAACATGAGGAAATAATTTTTCACCTGTTGACCAGAGTTCTTGGATGTCTTTATTCTTGAGTTAACAGTAGGTGACAGAGAGAACTGTACTTCCCAGAATATCCTAGTATGCCTTCCCATCCTTCCTCTGTGTGGTTGATCCTTGTATAATTGGACCCTACTTTAGTTCCGGCTGCATCCTCTGTAACCAGACTTTAGGAGGGAGGTTGGTTCCCTAAGCAGTTTGGCCGGGGTCTGGGGTTGTGGAAGCTAAAACGAAGGTGCACATTGACCTTCTGACACCAGTTTTACCTGTTTATCCTGGGCAGTCAGCAGGCAAAGGTGACAAGACAAGTGACAGTGTTCCATGTTTTTGTCTTCTCTCCATCATGGTTGTCGATTTGGATGCAGCCAACATGACTGACTGAGCTCTCTTGGGACCCTTTGGGTGCTTCTCCACCCGACTGTGTTGTCAGCAGAGGTACCATTACACCGTTAGCAAGGTCTTTGGTATCGCAGAATGTCTCTTCTGCTGAATCAAATTCCCCAGATCAACAGGAAGACTCTGCTTAGAAACAGAACCACATTGGCTGTGTGGAGAATGGCTGTGTGGCCTCTCATGAATGTGCATGTAACCTTTCAGCACCAGAAGGACACAGAGTAGTGGATATCATGTAACCCAGAATCTTCGTGATGATCTTTGCCTTTTGCCTTTTCAGCAGGAGAAGTGACCAAAAATAAATAGGCCACATTCCACAGCCATGACCACAAAATGCCTATCAGGTTGGCAAGTCAGAAAAACTTGTTGTTCCAGTTTTGCTGATCTGGGTTTTGGTGCTTCTTAGCTCACTAAGCGTAAGACTTTGAACAATTTTAGCTTATTTACCTTTCCACTGGTGTCATAAAGAAATTTGTTTTAGCCCTAGCAAGCTAAAAATTATATCCTGGGCTTCATTACAAATACCTCTGTGAGAGTGGCACGTCCTTCCCTCCTCACCCTGGCCAGAGTCACTGATTCTGCTGAAAGACATGAAATCTTTAGTGAAAGACTTTGTACAGGGAATACCCCGGAGTAGCTGAGAGAATTCCTTGGGCAGGAGTTTTTGTGGTTTATATCGGACAGCGACTGCCTGCCATGGCTGCACTTGCTCAGTGGATGATAAAAGCACAGCTCTTCGTAAGAAAAAGGGTTCTGTTCCTTTCAAAGGTTTTGAGTTGAATTTTAACAAATATTCTTAGTTTTCTAAATTCCACTGCTGTGATTCTACACTCCATGGTGGCAGGATTCTATCCCTACTGCAGTACTGGCTATTCCTACTGGCACTTCAAAATCCTAGGGCATGTTGATCCATGCCATGCAAAACCCAGAGGTTTTAAGTTTGGCTCCAGTCTGTTTTCTCATGAAGACAGTCTCTCACCTTCCAGAAGATGCCTGTTCTCAACCCATACTGAGATCATTGTAACTAATAGAGAATTTCTGCCATAATTTCTGCTGAATGCTGTTTCAGTTCCCCTCATCCTCTGGATGAGTTGGGACGGACTTGTCAGTGTTGGCTGGGCAGACCCCCTTGATGCCTTGACAGCTTGGATTTGTTTGTGGCTGAGGGATTTTACTCCAGTGATCTGAGAGCTCTTCCAGAACCTTTCCATCCTCCTTCCCAGTCTGCTGTGCTCAGGTCAGGGCTGATGTGTCAACTGCCAGGCTGAGGTTGTGCCTTTTGCAAGGAAGTGACCCCAGACCAAGAAAAAAAACCACAGACCTTGTTTCTCTTCAGAAATGATGGTGAGCCTGGTTTGGTGATGTCAGACATGGTGTCTTACAACTCCCAAAATACGCCTTTTGATCTCACGGTTTGAGAGGGGAAACTGTGCAGTATTTTAGATGGTTTTATTTATAGAACAGATTGCATATGCATTCGCTTGGTGTTATTTCAATTTCAAATTGCTGTGTAGAAATAAGGAAATACTTGAGATAAGGAAGAATATTAAACTGTGCTCATGAAAACTGACAGCTAGACCAGAAGTGAGTGTGGAAATGCTCCTAAGTGTAACCCTTTGTAACCCTCCTGCCAAGCAGCAGTAAGGACCAGACTCAGTTTCTGAGGATCTTTGCCTAAAACATGGTCTTGAATTTGCATGCAAACCTGGGAAAATGGAGTGAAGCTGCACAGGCACTTGGTGAGTTATAGTTCCTCCCAGGGATTTGACTTAGTGGCATTTCATTGGAGAAGGGATAAGAGTAGCCTGTGAGCCTATAACTAACTACTCTGGAGCATGGAGTGATTTAAAACCACCCATTGTTCTGAGGGACTGCTGGAGCACCTTGTGACTCTGTTCACCTGTTCTCTTGTTTATCTGCTGTGACTTTCTAACTTACCCCTGTTCAGACACTCTACCACAAGTTCTTGAGCCATTCAGCTCATCACTTCAGTTGGAGCTGGTTGCTCTCCATTTCTCCCCTCAGTTTGCCATTTCTCCTGCCTGTTCCCATAGTGCTGGTCCTATTTTTTTTCTCCTGTTCTTCATATTTAGGTTAGAGGCAACAAGATTGTAAGTGATAAAGACATAAGCCCAGAAAAGATTTTGAGGTGTAACTTGCTGAACTCCTGAAAACCAGTAACTTCACATAGAAGCAGGGAACCTTTCAGGACTGAAAGATAATTGAGGGATAGGAAGAGACACTTTGTATCAGAAAATTTGGTTGAAGGTTTTCTTTTTAAGACGGGAAGATTCCAAGGCTGGTCCTGCCTCTACAGAGAATTAATCCATGGAATTATTTCAGGGTGTAATTAGAAATGGTTCATGGTGGGGAAGTGATCTGAACTGTAAAATGAGTAGTAATAAATTTCAGGTAATAGATTAAGGTTAGAAGACGCTTAAAGAATTTTAATTTTAAATGGCTGAACTACAAACAGTTGCAGTTAATGGATTCCTTAAATTGTTCTCATTCTCATTTTAAAATTACAGATGGCAAATGCATCCCTGCATATCTTTAAGAGTTCAGAGAGGGATGGAAATTCTTCTAGCTGAGGTGTTTGTTATCCCAATGGTCCTGGCCATCCCAATGATTCTCTTGACGGGATTCGTCATCCCTTTACATGTATGTGTCTGTCTCAGCACTGACTAAGATGTCTCACCCTGGTCATCAGTGCTTCTCTTGAGGTGAGGTAAACCAAATTCCATCCTTGGAACCCCTCTGGAGTTCAGTAAATTTGGCCTCTGTACTGGGTACGTTATAAGAAACTGTAGTAAATAGTAATAGAGTATAATAATAATAGTGCAAATAATAATAGTGTATAATGGGAAAGATCATTTTTGAAGCATAACTTATTTCCAAGGAATGATGGAGCATTTAAATGAGTGTGATTTAGTTAATGCAACGTTCCTGAATTATAAAAAAAACAAAATCAAACAACACCTTTTGGTACATTGATTAATTAATGATTAGAAGAGGTAGAAAGAAACAGTAAGGGAATGAGATTAGGGTGTGGAGGAAGGAGTTTCTTAGTCATGTGCTCAGCAATAACAAAAACATCTCTGTATTACCAACCGTGTTTTCAGCACAGTTCCAAAGCACAGCCCCATCCCAGCCACTGTGAAGAAAATGAACTCTACCTCAGCCCAAAGCAGCCACTTGGCAAAACACTTGTAAGCTTTTAGGGAACTGGCAAAAATGACAATATCACAATTCCTTTCTGAGCCAGGGTTGTTTAGAAGAATTTCTAGAGTAGAATTGATTGTCAGAATGTTTTTTGAGAGTGGAAAACAAGGGGTCCTGTGTTGGAGACCTGCTCTTAGAAAGTCTGCAAAGTGTGTGTAATGTACCCACAAACTGCTTTGCTCTGTAGCTTCTCTTTTGTGCCTTTAAATTAGTGCAAATTAGACTGCATTTAAATTAGGGCAGCATTTCTCCTAGGTGTCTCCTTATTGTGTAAATTAATTTTTAGAAAGGTGAAAGTTAGTGATTTCGAGGGCTGAGAAGAATGAAGCTTTAATCAGACTGGGCAGAGAATATATGCAAATTAAAACTTGATGTAAACTTCTGAGTTGAAGTGAGATTTACTTGACTGGCACTAATGAACTGCTTTTAATGCTCTGCATTGGATTTTAGTTGACAAAGTACCTGCAAGTTGATTTTGCTCAACCAATAAACCTTTCAAAAAGGAGCTACTCTGGTTGGTTCTCTAAAATATTCAAATTAATGATTTCAGGATGGAGACTGAAATCTTCAATGTAATTACCAGGGAATATTTATAGCAGCTTGGGAGGTTCTTAGCCATTAGTTTGAAATATTTTATGGCTTCAGCATAGTGCCATATCTTATCTGTGCAAATATATATAAAAAAGTGTATATCTGTGTGTGTGTATATATATATACATATAAAAATGTAATTGAACAGACCTGTCACCTCATGTGTTTTATGTGTAGCAGTGGCACGGTGTGGTGTAAGAATGAATATATTAAAAAAGCCTGAATGTAAATGCTTTCTGACACATTGGAATAAAAAACTTTGGAGACTGTATATTAAGTAGGAGGAAGCTCCTTAGAAGTCATTTCATTCTTCTTATTCATCATGGTACCATGACTTTTGCTGCTTTTCATCTAGTTCTGTGTTTTCTTCAGTTGTGTGCTATCAAACTTCAGCACAGTTGTGTGTCCTTGCTCCCAAAAGTTGTCTATCTGCAGCACTATTTCCTGGATTTTTTTAAATCCCCCCCCCTTTAAAAATCCATCTCTGGAATTTTTGTTTTCTAGACACAAGCTGACTTTAATAACCTTGCCCAGGCTGTTTTATTAAGAAGGTGTCATTTATTTTCATGAAATACGTGTCTTTTAGAGTGTGGGGCTTTTTTTGAAGTGGAATAAATAAATGACATGGAGTAAACTAACAATGGGGATAAAAAATTTAAATTCATTTGCATAGCACCAAATAGGAAAACCAGCAATTTTTAAAGTCATATGTAATATGAAAGAAAAAATAATGTACTATGAATCGAATTTTTAGAGTTACAGAGAAATCTGACAGTCTTTCACATGCGATTTTCACCTTTGCTTAGATTTGTGTGTTGATGAGGTACAGACAAAACCTTCAGCCAATACCATGCCCAGATTTGTTGGTAAAACAGCAGATCACTCATTACAGTAAAATAGTGCATTTCTTTATGACAAGAATTTCCTGTTGATTTGTTTAAAGTCACTCCTGAGCAAAAGGAATTTTCTGAGCTTTAGGTCAAAATTCCTGTTTTCACGTAGGTACCTCTGATCTCCAAGGAGACTGATTTGGTTAATTGAGGGAAAAGATCCAAGTGTGCAAAGGAAGACACTTTGGCAAAGTTTTTATCTAGAAAACAAAAGGTTCCTTTGGGGCAGATGTACTTTAATTGGCAGTACGAAGATATGAAGCTGTATTTTTAAGAGCTAATGTTTTGGTACCGAAGGAAAGCACAATTTTAGGAGGTGCCATATTACTAAAATTCAAATAAATTTTATATGACACTTAGCAGAATCAAAACTGATCTCTTTAGCCTAAACCAAAGGAAGGCACTGGAGTCAAGGCTGCTGTTGAAAGTGGCACTTTATATGGAAAATAAATATCCATGTTTACAAGAGGATCATCCATGTACTTTGGTGACCTCCCCATGTGATGTCCGTTGAGTATGACTGGATGTGCTAAGAAAAGATGAGCAAAGTAGGAGTGATACTGAAGAGATGTTTTTCCAGAAGGGTGGGAAAACTCAACTGTATGTTAGGATAGAGAATGGACATGTTTTTCTTTTAAGTTTTCAGGCAGTTTTCTAGTTTTTTAAACAATTAAACCATCCTTTTCTCAAGCAAGAGTATCTTTGTGGAGGCGTTGAAACTTTGCATCATGATAAACCTCTCTGGCCAAATTCCTGCGACTTTGCATAGCAGTATCTTGGGCAAAATGCTGCTCTTGCCATCTTCTGTCTCTGCTTCTTCCACCCAAAATACAAAATCAGATGTGCTTAGCAGTCATGCCATTGTATGTGGGAATTTTTACAAAACCTGCCTTGCTCACAAGCAGCTTTGCAGCAGTCCTTCACTTTTTTTATTGCTACAGAGGTTATCTATGCCTTATCTACTCCACTTTTTGTAAAGGTAGATCTTCTGGTATTTCTTAACATGAAAAAATGCTTAATGTTGTTCAGTGGTTTATATACTGATTTTATATGTACAGAGTAGATTTTTTTTTTAGTATTGAACATATACAAACATTTGAAGTTCCCAGAGATGGTGGAGAACTGGAATTTTAATGGTGTCTTTCTGAACTCTGATTTCAGCTGTGTCAAATTTTCATGAGATTTTTACCTAAAAATATTTTTGTGCAAACTGGCTGGGACTTCATTTGTACACATTTTATGTAATTATTAAAAATTTTGTAATAGAGGGGTCATGGTGTGTTTAGTCAGTCTCTTCCCATTCTCCTTGTGGAAGCAGAAAACATTCTGCTTCTAACACAGCTATTTTTATTTGTGTTTAAAATATATCTTCTTCCTGCAAAGTTAGTAGTAAACTGATAACTTATTTTTCAAAGATGAGCTGTTACACAGCAAATAACTGAATCCTTTGTGTGGATGGAGTCACTTTCTTTGATACAGTTCACGATGGTCTGTTCATTACAGCGGGTCTGGCTTTCTGGGTAGCACAGATTAATTATTTTCTTGTGGTTTCTGCTCTTTTCCATCTGAAACAGTGAATTTTGTTAGTCTCCACTGTATTTATTTAGAGACTTATTTAGCTTGATTTCTTAAAGAGGTGAGATTCATACTCGGCTGGTGCTTTTCTGGTTTTCCCCATAAGAATAGCTTTGGAGTCTGTGGGAACACACATTTATTGCAGGAGACAATACTGGGATGAACACCCAGGATTCCTTGCCTTGCTTACACTTGTTCAAGTATCCAACCTCTGAGCAGTTTGAAGTTGTGTTTACTTGCTCCGTGTATTTTTCAGGAAAATATTAGAGGTGCTGTGTGTTTACTGAAACAGTAGAAAATGCCGTCACCCAACACCCATCGGAGTTAATGGGATGGAGAAGCAGGTGGTGCTGCCTGCCCAGGAGAGGAGCTGCTCCGTGCTGCTGAATTACACAGCTGAAATGCTGCATTAGTGGGTTATTAGTGGGTCATGCAAGTGTTGCTGAGGTGCTCCTCTCCCAGCATTGGCCTGCCTGTGGCAGTGAAATGATGCACTGAGGGTACAAACAGCCCAAAACTAGAGCCGAGGCACTGCCTGGCACATCCTGCAGTCTGGTGATTCACTGCGGGGTAAAAAGTCTGTAGTGGTTGTTGTCTATGAATATTCAGTTTCTGCTTCAGCTTTTATGAGGGTCTTAACACATTTTGTGGTCTCTTTGAAATTCTTTCTTTTAAAGAATACACTGTGTCGTGATGGCAGGGTGAGGCTGGAGATTCCCCTGGAAGCAGACATGGAATTTTTTTTTCTTCTCTAGTTGTAACAGGGCTCACCAAACAATTTTCGTTTTTCTGTGTGTGTGTGGAGGAAATATCACAGAATAGTTTGGGTTGGAAGGGACCTTAAAGACCATCCCTTAAAGACCCAACTCCCCTGCCATGGGCAGAGACACCTTCCACTAGATAAGGTTGTTCACAGCCCCCTCCAACCTGGCTTTGAACATTTCCAGAGATGGAATATCCACAACTTCTCTGGGCAACTTGTGCCAGTGCCTCACCACTCTCACAGTAAAGAATTTCTTCCTAATATCTATCTAAGACTACTCTCAGTTTGAAGCCATTCCCTCTTGTCCTATCACTACACACTCTTGTAAAAAGTCCTACTCTTGTAGGCTCCCTTCAGGTACTGGAAGGCCATATCTATGTTTCTGGGTGCAGAAACTACTGTTTCTCTTGTTTTTTTCTGTTGTCAGTCTGACTTTTCTGTCTTTTTATGTGCTACCAGTAATATATTAAGGAGATGTTTGTGTCTCTGTCCTGAGGGAGTTGGGTCTGGGCCTGGCTGCTGCAGGACCTGTCCTTGACTTCTCCTTTTTGACCATTATTTGCTGTTTTGAAGGGAGAAGGAAAGGCTCAGCCAGCACAAAGCACTCTGGGTACAGGTTTGTTTGTTAAAATGTTCGTTCTGGGCTTATCACTAGGGGAAACTGAAGTCAGAAGGCTTTTAGCCATTTGTTTTCTGACTTCCTTTTTCAACATTTTAGCAAGTTGCATAAGGAAATGAAATTGTCTTCCAATGTGATTGGCAGCTCAGACATAAAATGGTCCCTTTCTTCATTCCCATTCCACCCGGGTGTAGGTTGTTCTGCAAGGGACACAGTGACTTGATCAAAACAACATCAACCAATTGTTTGCCAGAGAACAAATACTGTGTTTTTACTGTTTGCCTCAGTTTTCAATGGGTAGTGACTGAGCCCAAGTACAGATACTTTAACATTTTTCAAATATTAAATAGCTGAAATAGACAGTTACAGCAGTTGTGTTCTTCTGATTTTCTCTGTTATCTGCCAAGGCATGAAATGCTGTTTGTCTAATACTGTTAAATCACACAAACTGAAGTGCCTAAAAATGTTAGTCTGTAACTGACCTTCTCCCCTCTCCTGGTCTGATTTTTCAATAGCTCCACTACTGTGAAGTATTGCTCCACGTGACTGTGAAACGAGTAGAAAGTCTTTGCTTTTTGGTGCTTCAGTCACGAATGGTTTGTAACTGTGCACCTGAAACTTTCAGATTTTTGTGTTGCCGTATTAGAAGAAGGCTGGAATCAGCTCTTAGACAAACCCAGTGCTCATTGTGGTGATGGGAAACAGTTAAGCAATGAAATTCCAAGAATATGGGTGGACTTGCAAAATTTTCAGTTGTCAGAAGCAGTCAAAAGCAATTTGGAATGGAATGGGGGAACTGAACTACGAGGTTACGCTGAACAAACTGCAGTATGTGCTCCAGTGCCACTCCTGACTGTGGCTTTGTTCAGCTTTATTTAGTTTACAGCCATTCTGTGATCCTGATCTTCCAGTGAGCCTGGAGAGAAACTGAAGGGGGAAAAATCCCCATGAACGCAGTTACTGCAGATGAAAAAATATCCCATCACTTCTCACTCAATAAATGAGTCTCTGATACCTACACAAGAGTATCCAGTGGCGTTCCCCGCTGCAGGACAGGCTTTTAAAGCTGTTGAGGTGAATTCACAGGTCACAGGATCAAGTGGTGATTGCTTTCCTGCTGACCTGAAGACACCAGGTGGGTAAAGACCTCCGAAAGCAGCTGTTTTCTGTGTCTTCTTTGTAAAGGGAAAGACAAGTACCAGTGATAACTGCTTCAGTCACAGAAATCTTCTATACTCTGGGTCAGGAAGGAGGCTGAGGTGTTGAATGGGTCCTGCCAGGAGGTCCGTGCGGTTTCTGATGGTGTCAGAATACGATGACAGGCAGGCAAAGCTGGGAGAATTCAGACCTGTTTGAGACCAGCAGTCTGTAACAGGTTTTTGGCAACTATTAGGTCACAGAGGTCAGGGAGCCGAGGTGCTCAGTCAAGGGAGGAGGCTCCAGCATTTGCTTTCAGAGGTGGCTCTTGGGCAGGATCAGGCAGCTCGTGCTCTTTTTCATCGAAAACATTTCTCAGTATGTAGTTTCCTTCAGCATCAGCTGAGATTTGGTGCTAAGGAAAAGGAATAGAGGGCCAGCAACACATTTAAAACTATTTCATACCATGTCAGCATAGAAAAATGGCTTGGTTTAGCCTTGTCTTCATGGAAAGCTTGCTGAGCTACTGCCGTGGAAAAACAGTGTGCCTCAAAAATCTGTAAACAAATCCTTTTTGCAAGTGGCAGCCGGCCTTCTGTGAGCACAATAACTGAGTGTTTCACACTAGGAAGTGAAAGCCAGTTCTTCATAATGACAGAATGTCCAGTTTAAAGCAGAATTAAGCACATGCTGTAGTGTTGTCTTCATCATTTTTGGTAGCTGTGAAGATTTCCGTCTTGGTGGATTCTGTTTGCACAGTGTGCCCTTGCTCACACGACATGGCAAATAACCAGAAATTCTGATGAAAATACTCAGTCTTGAACCACTACAATTCCTGGCCTGAGTGTATGTGGATGTCTAATAATGTGTTTTTTAGGAATATTTCCTGTAGGAAATGAAGATGTGGGGAGTGGCTCAAGAGACAGCTCAGTGAAACAGAGACACAAGCAAAGCAATTTGTCAGTTATGTGGCATTAATTCTGTAGTGAAGGGCACTACAGTCAGTGTTTATTTGCTTTGAAAGCTTCTGGCAGTAGAAGCTCACAAACTAAGCTGGATTGATGTGGGCAGCACAAACATTGCTGGATGTTTGTTGCTTTCAAGGCCCAAGTTAGTGTTTTGGGCAGGTTTTGGTGTTTTTGTCTTGGTTACAAGATTTGTTTCTCTCACGTTTTTCTCACTCCTCCCTCTCACGGCTGCTACGCAGAATTTTTTACCCTTTTTTAAATATGTTATCAGGGACGTGCCACCAACATAACTGATGGGCCGAGCTTTGGGCAGCAGCAGCTCCTTTCTGGATTTGGCTGGACCTGGCTGTCTCATGGAGCTACTGCTAATCTCTTCTCCCAGAGGCCACACCTGCAGCATCCCTCGCTACCAAAATCTTGCTGCATGACCAAATACACCTGTCCAAGCAGGTTTTTTTTGGAAAGCAGTATTTGCTATCACCCTTTCCCTTTTCTATTTTGTTTTATCATTGAGTATTTTGATCTTTGAAGTATTTCCTACAAACAGTTTGGTTGTTGAATAGTTGTTTTTGTTGGTAGCACATATATGGAGCAGTCTGGTGTAGTGGAAGGTGTCTCTGCCCATGGCAGGGTAGTTGGAACTAGATGGTCTTCAAGATCCTTTCCAACCCAAACACTCTTGATTCTATGAATGTTCACTGTGCTTTAAAACAATACAGGTCTAAGACTTTTCAGCTGTCTCATTCTTCCCTCTAAACACACTCTTAGGCTTATTTCTGTTTGCAGACTCCCATTTCATCAGAGAGGGGAATCATAGAATCACAGAATGGGACCTTGAAGACCATCTAGTTCCAACTGTCCTGCCATAGGCAGGGACACCTTCCACAGTTTATTTGTATGTTCTTATATTTTTAAGCAAAACT
This sequence comes from Cephalopterus ornatus, assembly GCA_013396775.1. Lineage (NCBI taxonomy): Eukaryota > Metazoa > Chordata > Aves > Passeriformes > Cotingidae > Cephalopterus > Cephalopterus ornatus. The sequence goes on from VZRE01009124.1 coordinate 46,601, forward strand.
AAAGAAAATTTTTCTACCAGTTATTATGTTTTAGTAACATTAAATAGAGTACAATTATTTTGAGAATTAGGTAGTTTTCACACAAGGTAACATCAAAAGCAATTTCTTTCTCTTCCTTGCCTTTGATATTATTTCATCTGATGTTTCAGAGCAGGCCTTGTTGCCATACAGTGCCATTATTAATAACCTTAACATGCATGAGGCCAAATGTGTTGGATATGTAGATTTACGAGATTGTAGAAACTTGTATTTTGACAATAAAAAACCTAAAAAAAAGTAGGTATAGACTGGCATTTGAAAAATTCTGAGAAATCTAGAAAACTCGTTTGCTTAGAGGTCACTTAATTATATTTGATCCATCTGTTGAGGCTTCTGGAAGAAAGCTCCAACTGCTGTATGCAAAAATTAGTTGGCATGGCATTAGAGTTATTTTGTGTAAATACAAAAAGAGTCCCCAAATAAAACTTTAGGTTATAACTTCTTCTTAAATTTTTGATACATGTGGGTTTGAAATTGTTTTGTGATTTCATTTTCTAGAAAAGAAAGATGTAACACAGAGCTTGGAAAGCTACACAGCAAAATGCCCTGGAACAATGGAAGTCATCACTCTTCCAGATGGTCTGAAGTTACCTCCTGTTCCCTTCACCAAATTGCCCATTGTGAGGTAAGACTCCAAAATACAATCTTTAGCTTTTCCACAGCACCTGTCAAATTTTAAAGGATACTGGAAGGATGTAGTTTTCTCAGTTTGTGCACATTGATCACAATAACATGGAAGAACGTCGAAATGTCAAATTGTTTTGAGAAGCTCTTAAGCAAAAATAGAGCCTTTGAGCAGAAAATACTTCGTGGCCTTTAGTTTCAGGAAGAGAGGGGTTTTGCTTTTTTTGAAACTGTCATTCAAGAGTTTCTGATACAATTGGAGGAAAGTATTTTGTAACTGCTGCTGAGATTTAGGTTGAATTCTCGATCACTTCGATACTGAAGGTCCGTGAGCTGGATGTTGTCTCCATTCATGGAGCTTGGAACTCAGCTGGAACTGATGCCTTTTGTAGCTCTTCTTTTCCAGATGCTGCATTTTCCAGCTGGCACCTTCACTATTGTAAATCTCGTTTCTTTTTTGTGCCCATGTGCCCAGGCACATCACACAGTCAGTCCAATGAATAGGGGCTTGTTTAGATTAAAGCCCAGCGTGAAGCATTAGAGAGAGTCAGAGAGAGAAAGCAGCCACTGGGCATCAATAATAGAAGACTAAAAGAAAATCTTTCTCTTTTGAAGCAAAGATAATTGCTATTCAGAAAAAAAAAATGGTAGAAGTTACTGAAATAGTTCTCAGAAATTTCAGTTTGCAGTGGGATGTCATCAGACATTTCACAAAGCAAGACTTCTGGTATCACAAAGGGATAATACAGTATATAACCAAAGAGTGAAAATTATACTTATTTTCAGATTACTTTTAATCTCTAAAATTAGTTTTTTACTCTGTGACCATTTTTCATGATACAACTAGTTTTACGATGTTCTCCCTAACTTCAGTTAGTTGACTACTTTATCAGCTGACCTTGAGGTTGATTAATTTCACAAAAAATCTACATATAGAGCTAAACTAGCGATATTTGACTGTGCTGGATCATGTTTGCTGTCAAGACACATGGGTTTCTCTAACCTAATTTAGGTATCTGCTTTAGGATGAGTCAAATTACAAGTGTATGTGGACTGTGTTGACTCATTTTGCACTGGCCTCACAAATGCCCAGTGACAAGTTCAGGTCACTGAGATGAGTTCCTGGGTAAATACACTCTGAAGGCAGGTTCCCACCTAAGTACAAGGAAGAGGCCTCTATTTCTTCTGAAAGTTTACAGAAATAAAATTTGTGCAAATGTTATCCTGGCCTTTCCCCCTCCCCCCCCCTTTTTTTTGGAGAGGAAACAAAAATTAAATAGTATTAAAAAATGGAGGCTAATTAAGCAAACTTCTAAGAATCCTTTCCAGTACTCGAGTTACGTAGTTGTAGAGAGAAGTTTGAGCAAAAGCTTCCATGAAAACATTTTAAGGCAAAATACTTTGAAAGCAAGAGTGCCGTCAGCTTCTCAGTGACTCTTGCAGATCTCTGCTCTAGGAATGATCTTATTCCACAATATAAAACCAAAACTACCTTCCTTATTCTGACTGGGGATGGTATCTGGGTTGTCAGACAGCTGCAGAAGGTCCCTGATGAATCTGACCCTTAATTTGTGCTGAAGCAGCCGCGTTGTGTTTGTCTGGGATGTTTTAAACCCTGAATTAGTCTCAGGTTTTTGGTTTTTGCTTGACTTTTAATCCATGGAGGAGGTGGGTTGTGCTGTGTATTCCACAGCACTTTCCTGTTCTTCTCCATGCTGAAGAAAATTCAGCTCTGGAAACTATGGGAAATGGTGATCAAATCCTTCTTTATAGGAGTCATGCATTTAGAATCACAGAACCAGGGAATTGTTAGGATTGGAGAAGACCTTTAAGATCATGGAGTCCAACTGTCAAACCACCACCACCCTTAAGGGTGTTCACCCTTAAACCATGTCCTCAAATGCCACATCCGCAGGTTTTCTGAACACTTCCAGGGATGGTGACTCCACCACTTCCCTGGGTAGCCTGTTCCAATGTTTGACAACCCTTTCCCTGAAGAAAAGTTTTCTGTTATCCAATGTAAACCTCCCCTGGCACAACCTGTGGCCATTTCGTCTTATCCAGTTGCCTGTTACCTGGAAGAAGAGGCCAGTCAAAACTTTGGCAACATATTCTCAAGACTTCAGTGGGAAGGGCTCTGTCTCATTTGAAATGTTTTTTGTGCTGAGAGAATGGGACAAACACACTGGCTTTAGGCAGTCCCTCACCGTCCAGGTGCTTCATTTACACTGTCAGCTTTTGCTGACCTGGCTGTGCTTGGAAGGTTGGGAATAGTTGCTGCTGTTTTGCCATGGGAAACCCAACATCAACATTGTTTAGCATCGACGTTATTGAACAGTTAAGAACTGCTGTTTGTGCTCGTCTCCTCCCCGCCTTCCTCTTGTCTTTTGAAAGCTCTGTAAAAGCCATAGTGATTAAAATTCATACTCCAGTAAAATATTGGTTGTGTTTGGATATGAAGCCTCTGTGTACACCTCACACAGCAGATCTGGTGTGTCCAGCCGGTTGGGAACCAGCCGTGCTGCAGGACTGCAGAGCTCGTTGAGCTAAATTGTGCTCATGTTCATGACATAAATTATAAATGTGTGGAAATGTGGTTTTGATCAACGTTGAATAACTTCAGCAGATGATTCAGTCCGTGCTAGAGCCCTCTAGAAACACACGTTTGCTGATGGTGATGACTTTTATTTACTGTTGGCATTTCATGGTCTATGAGTTTTTAATCCATTTAATGTGGGGTGCTTTTGTGAATGCAGATTTCTTAATCAAAATACTGTCAGACATTGAAATGCCACACTGAAATTTGGACATAGAGGCACTGTTACCGTTTCTTCCCCATACTTAAAAAGCAATAGAAGAGATTTGGCTTCTTTATATTCCATGACTCATGTTAATTATGAAATCATCATCTAGTAATTTCTCAGATAAAAAGTAGAAGAATTTATGGTCTTTCTGTTAAACTATGTGCACTGTTCCAATTTTCATAACTTCCCTGAGTTAAAGCTAATTTTCTTACTAATATACTTAAGAGCAGAAAGAAAGGATTTTCTTCCTTTTTACCACTGATGCTTTTAGTTGTCCTTATATACTTTTCTTACTACTTTAAATTTACTCAGTGCACTTTTTCCCCTTCCCTCTGTTTACTTTAGTAGAGTGTTTTTATTTTTAATTATTTTCCTTTCATCTGTAAGCAAGGTTGTTTTTAATCAACAATTTCCAAATACAAGATTTTGTATCTTCTGGGTACATAGTGAAATTAGTTGGTAATTCTTAATTGTCACTCATTTGCATTCACTTGGGCCAGGCCAGGGGACATGACTGAAGCTTTTCACACAAAGGAATTAAATAAAACCTGTGAGGGTACATCTGTCTAATGTGGTTGAAGAGCATTCCTTCCACTGTCATGCACTAAGGTAAAGCAGGTTATCCACCAGTATTTTTGTAACAATGGTGGAGAAGCCAAAGCACTTCTCTCTGTGTAAAAAACAAAACTTTTTATAAGCACTTTATGAAATTTAATTTTTTTCCCTCAAATAGTATAATTCACGTTTTTACTTTAGGCTGCATTCTACTTTTTAGCAAAATTCTATCAGAAGAGGCTTTAAAATATGAAATAGGAGGGATCTGTCATAGTTCTTCTTTAGTCCTCAGTCTCGTCTGTGATTTTGCATTTGATTGTGATGCTGACACTATCACCAGCAGATAATATATGGATGTGATTTATTCCTTGTTCCAAAATACTTTTAGTGTTATCCAGTAACTCCTTATCAAGTGTTTTAGATCACTGGGATAACATGTCTGTGTAGTGTTCTCTTACAGCTTCATTATTTTTCAGCAGAAACACATTATCTTGTTTTTTTTGTGTACTTTCTGTTAGTGTGATACTGATATATCTGTTCTTTATTATGTTGAGTTCCTGACTCGAAGTAATTAAATGTCTTACAGGCTTTTATAAAACTCTTGGTTTTACTGAATATCCACCAATTTATTGCTTGTTCTTCTGCCCAAAATTTAGTCTTTAATTTCGCCTCAGCATTGCAAGACCAGTGACTTCCCTCCATGATGTTGTAGGGAATTGGGTCTAACAGGGATATAGTCTAATAAATCATTTGTTTTCTGTCTATTTGTAATTGCTTTCTGGCTGCTCAGCAAACCCACTCAAATTTCTGGAACATTTCCTTCCTTCCAGCAGCAACTCTGTGTTTTCACTGTTTTAAAATCAGTATTATTCACCTTGGAGAAGTTCTTTATTTGTATTATGTTGTCCAGTGAAATCCTGTCTGGATTCTTGTTTGGGTTTAAGTTAAATACTTGGCTGCTTTCTGCACTGGAGTCGTGGTGTATTTGTTGTTCAGTCTGCACTTGTAAATTAAGAGCTGGATTTCAAATCCCTGATCCTGGCTAGTTTTGGTTTAGTTGGTTTCTACAGAGGATGCTTTTTCCTGGTTAAATGTTTTCTGGGAGCTTTCTGAAACTGTCTGAAGTTTTCTTTTTTTTTTTTTTTTCTTCCTCGCATTTGTATTGTGGTTGTTTACTTCAAGTTTTCCATTTCAGGTATTTTAATCTCAGACATTTCATATTTCTCAGTTCATTTTTAACACAGCCACTTCTCATAAAATATAATAAATGAAACAATACAAAATTACTTTCACTCAACAGATCTGTGAAGCTCCTGAACCTCCCAACCAGTCTCCGACCTCACAAAATGAAGAGTTTACTGGGTCAGAATGTGTCAACCAAAAGCCCCTTCATATATTCTCCAATTATTGCACACAGTCGTGGGGAAGAACGAAATAAGAAAATAGGTAAGAATAATTTGCAGTATTTTCTGTTCTTCTTTTTTAAATTAGAAAATCTTCTGTGGTGAAGGAGAGCAAATCTGAACATTGCTGTCTTGTATTTGAAATAATCAGCTTTTTTAGCCTGAAGTCGTGAAGGAGCAAAGCTTTGTTCTCTGGGGCACAGTTTCATATTCAAAAGAAGAATAAAGTCTCATAGATGATAACATTGATTTTCAGAAGAGATAAACTAGTTTTTTTTCCTTCTCAAACAAAAGAGATATCAGGGAAAACTTAGTTCAGACACGTTCTGCTTGGCAGCTGCCACAGTTATCAGTGCCTTGAGCACTGTTGTGGTTTCCCTTTTTTCCTATTCTGATTTAATATCCTATTCTGATTTAATATCCTAATCTGATTTAACTTAAACTCAGAATGATGAGCTGTCTGATTAGTCATTTTTACTTAAGGACAGTTCAGCCAAAATAAAAAACCCCTTATAAACCCTGTTTGGAATAGTAGTCATCTTCTGCTAGAGGATTATTTATTTTATTATAAAGCTTTTCAGTGCAGTACTTTTACCATTGGAAATAAATCAGAGGTTCATTGAAATCCTGGATTAAGTTGGAGATATTGGTAGTTCTTTTTGTTGCTTTGTGTGTATCAGGTGCAGGATAATTGAAATATGAACATTTAGGGTGTGCAGAGGTACAGATGATTACCTGGCAGTTTGAATGGACATGGCTCAGTGTGACTTTGCTGCAGCACTGCTTCAATGTCAAAAGATAAAGCCCAAGAGACTAAAAAAAAAGAATAAGAAATAAGAATTAGGTAAAGGATAGTTTTTAAAATATACACATATGGGAACATCTTCCTTGATTTCTCTTAATATTTTGTTGAAAGATTGATCACAATTAATTTTTCAACATTTAATCTCTTAGCTACACCTTGTCATGTTTTTTTCATTTAAATAAATTTTTCATTTAAATAAAGCCCTATTCCCAATCTTGTCAAATACTTGTGTTCTCACTCCTTGATAGATACAAAAGGAAACTGCATTTTTTGATACAGTTCAAGTTAGGATTTGTTTCAGTGCTGTGTGTACCGTAGGAGATTTACATTTTTACAGTGAAGTTTCCTTTTAGGTTTTTATTTAGCCCACAGAGATGTCTCAACTGCTTCTGATCCTGTAAAGCATTTGTCTTTTGAAGTATATACACAGTACAGTCACTGTTAAAAGCCTCTAATGTTTCAAAGTTTAGCAAACAAAAGAAAATACAAAATGAAATCAGATACTTCCTTTGAAAGAAGCTGAGAAATTTAATAAACTTTGAAACTAATGGGAATATTCTAATGACGTGTATTTAATTAAAAACAACAATAACAAATGAACTGTTTTTTCTTACATGGAAATATGTACATCATATTTTGGTTAAATTATTGTTTTACAGCAAAGGAAATCAAGTTCTGCTGACAAACCAAAGGGAAACAAAACCATTTTAGAAAGTCTTGAATTGTTTTCTGCTTTCAACTTGATAAGCTTTTCAGATTGGAAACAATAAAGGGGATAGTTATATTCTGGTTAAATTGCTTTAATAGTACACTAGCTCTAAGAAATCAACCTGCTGATTTTTGACATGGTTTTTTGTTTTTCAGTGCTGATAGTCTAAAGCAGTAAGAATATATAATACAGTTCCATTAGTATATTTGGCAGCTAATGTCATACCTGTATTAGATGAAATAAATACAGCTCATTTTACCTTTCTTTTCAAAACCTTTTCACCCAAGGAAGCAATTCTGTGGCATTGCCCTGGCATCTTCCTCACAGGGTGTTTCAGTCCCATCTCAAAAACCTCCAGCAATTTGGACTTGACCGTGTCCCTGGGGAAGTTGTTCCACTGAGTGATCGTTCCTACTCAAAAAAACCAAAATTTCTTTCAGTAAGAAAATGAAACCTCTCTCAGTGCAACTGGTGCTCATTGCTCTTGGTCTTCTCCCTGTGGCTCCTTGCGAGGAAAGATCCTCTGTCCCCTTTGTTGCAGCCCTTTAAGTAGTGGAATACTGTGATGAGATTCCTCCTGAGCCTTCTTTTGTCCAGAGAGAAGAGACCAAACTCCTTTAGTCTCTCCTCATCAGGCGGGTTCTCCAGCCCTTTGATCATGTTCATGGCACTCCTTTGGATCCTCTCCAGTCTGACCGTATCTTTCTTAAACTGTGGGGACCAGAATTGGACACAGCACCTCCAGCTGTGCCCGACAGGCACAGGGGACAGTAGAACTGTCATATCTCTATCTCTGCTAGTAATGAGTCTGTGGAGGCAGCCCAGGATCTGATTTCATGGAATCATAGAATATCCTGAGTTGGAAGGGACCCACAAGGATCATCGAGTCCAACTCCTGGCCCTGCTAAGGACCACCCCTAGAATCCCACCATGTGCGTGAGAACGTTGTCCAAACACTCCTTGAAGTCTATGAGGCTTGGTGCTGTGACCCCTTCCCTGGGGAGTCTGTCCCAGTGCCCAGCCACCCTCTGAGTGAAGAACCTTCTCCTAATATCCAACCTAAACCTCCCCTCACACAGCTTTGCCCTCGTTGGTGTAGTGTGGCACCACTGACTCATGTTTAGCTGGACCCCCAGGTCCCTTTGAGCAGGGCTGTTCCACAGCCATACAGAGATCCTAGGCTCTTTGGTTATGTCGTCCCCAGGGCAGGACCTTGCACATGTCACAGTTTTGGACACCAAACCTCTGCAAGTTCATCAGCTTAAAGCAAGATTGGCAAGCCAGCCATCTGCCGGGGAAGATTCTACTGCCTCTCCTAGGGTGGGTGGCTTTTGTCTCTCCCCAGGGAGCTGTATTCAGGGAAGGATTTCCCAGGACCGTAGCACAGCCCTAGTGCCAACACCAGCCACGAAGCCAGCTATTGATCTGCAGGATATGCCAGCTCCTGGCTGGATCCCTGTCTTTGCTGGCAGGAGAGTGAAGAAAGTCACTTGCACACTTGTACCCTCAACTTGCACCTCCAAGGCTCTGAAGTCCTGCTTGGTGGGAATCTTGCTCATGGCTTTTGTCAGCTGCCAGGGCGTCGTATCTGTTGCTGCTGCATAAAAAGGAGTGCAGTGATGGCCTGTTCCTGTGTAACTCTCTCATATCAGAGGGACCTTGCTCCTCCTGCTCCAAGGTGCTGCTCATTTGCTGCTGATGCCCTTTGTCTGGTGGTTTCTGGAGGTCAGTGCCATGGGGCCATGGTGCTACTGCTTGCTCAGTCTCAAATAAGGCTCTTTCTTGTTTAGTCTCCCCTTTCAGCCCAGCTTCCCACAGCCTCAACATCCACTGAGAGGGGCAGCTCAGGGAGCCTTCAACCCTGAGGGAGAGATCATACTGGTAAACATTAATAAATGAGCCTCGCATCCTTCCTTTTTTGGAAGTAAAGACATTAAAGCATCAGGCAGATCAATGGTTTGCATTTGCACTTAGGTGAAAGCAAGAGTTTCCAACATATTTTTCTGATTTTTCAGAATCCCTTTTTACGTGGTAGCATTGAAAAGGTTTTCAAAAAGACATTCCGTGGTTCGGTCATTGTTAGAATGTGGAGATTCAGGACTGAAGTGCCTGCTGAGTCTACTGCTGTTGCTGTAGTAAACCATAATGGTGAACTTTAGTGCTTCAGCACCTGTGTGGAGCAGCCACTGGTTGTTTTGAGGACTGCAGAATGATGAGATGTTGTGAACACTAATAAGCAATTGAATAATAAATGTGCAGAACATCTCCTACGATTGTGCATTCGAACATTTTGTTTTAATCAACAGTTTTGCTTCTCAGGTTTCACAGTGCTATAACCCATTAACATCTCTGGATGTATGTTTTTAATTTCCACCAGCATTAATTGGAGTTAAACATTTGCATTAAGTACATCTCCCTTGAGGTCTTTAATATTGCTTGCAAAATGTAATCAGATAGTAAATGATTGTGAATTAAAGTCTTAATATTGATAATCCAGGTTTTTTACTGGACATTTTCTAATATCCTACTAAAAAATGTTAGCAATGTATGTTAAAATCATTGAGTTGACTAGTAAAAGCTAATCCATGTATGCTGTAGTTCAGCTTATAATCATGATTTATTTTACAAATATAGTTAGAGCACCTGTTGTTTATTTGGACTGCAGTTCCTCAGCATGCATGGGGAATACTGTCACATTCAGTTTTAAGCCTGAACATCAGGTGCATGAGGTGATATCTGGAAGGCAGACAAGAACTTGTGGGCTGAAAAGATTATGAAGTGCTGATATCAAATAATCTTTCTGCATTGAACAGCTCCTCAGATCTTGTATCTCTGCTGCTGACCTCACTTCCAGGAATTCCTCATGGAATCATAGAATCACAGACTGGTCTGGGTTGGAAGGGCCATTAAAGATCATCTTGTTCCAACCGCGTGTGGAACACCTTCCACTACTCCAGGTTACCCAGAGCCCCATCCAGCCTTGTCTCCTTAAATTATATAAAACCCCCAAAATTTTAAACTTGACAGGGTGAAGTATCTTTGAAGTTGAACCTGTCTCTTATAGTGACAGTTAAACTGAAAGTACATTTTTTTACCTGACATATTTTACTTCATTGTCTTTCCTAAGAATTTTCACAAGCTACTTAACAGCTTGTGTTGCTGCTCAAGCCTCCACTTTGTGACCCTCAAAAAGAAAAATCTGTGCTCCATAGATCCCATTGTCATCTTCCACTCCCACAGCATCTCCCAAACTACTTACTGTTTCCTAAAGAAAATTAGTAGGAGGAAGCTGAGGTAGCATCTTGCTGGTGAGCAGTTGTTTCTTTCCTAATTTAAAATAATCCTTTATTTACTCTGTATCATCAGCTGTGTCTGTATGAAGACTCGTAATTTCCTAATTCCTGTCATGTTCATTTCTTGTCTGGTTGATTCTGATCTAAGTCTTAAATATCCAAGGCGATGTGTACTCTGTGCCTAACTCCAAGGATGTAAGCCCTGAAGGGTTTAACGTGAAGGATGTGTTTTGAATTGGTGCCTTAGTTAATTTTACCAAGTAAAATTGGGTCTTTGGAGTACAATTGCTGTTTCATGGATGTTTCCAGTCCTTTAACCCATTGCTTTGCTCAGGATTTACAGCTCATGTCCACAATGCTCTTGAGCAGGACTTTGGCTGTAAAGATTATAGAGTTATTAAGTGTTATAGCAATCTGATGGCTCAGCTGCTGCTCCTTTTTTATAAGACTATGATTAGGTCATTCCTGCATTAATTCTGTGATCATTTCTTGTAGACTTCCAGTGGGTCCAGGGAGATGTTTGTGAAGTTCAGCTGATGGTTTACAACCCAATGCCTTTTGAGCTCCGAGTAGAAAACATGGTTTGTATCTTTCTAAATCTTCTCATTCTGTTATTTTTCTGAAAAAAAAAAAAAAAAAAATCTCATTTGGACTTTCAGATATGGTTTTCTGTAAATCAAATAGTTTTAAAAAAAAATCATTTAACCCAGCACAACCTCAGTTTAACGGTGGGGTGTTGTCTATCTTCTCATATTTGTTGGTGATGAAGTATTGAAATGAAAATCTCTGCCACTCACAGTATTTAAATGCTTTACTGGCACTGACCCGTAAATCAATTCCATACCTTCCTGCATTGACTAGAACTCATGCTACATAATTTACATATACTGGTTTTCAAGTAATAATTATATCCTGAAACCTAATAATTATTGTACACTTGCTACTGTAATTTAAAAATCCACATTCATCCTTGCTTTTCGGATTCCCGTTTAGAATTCACAATTTAGAAATCTGATGAACTAAAGCAGTTAGTTCTGAGAAGCTCTGTGTTTTGTTGGAAGCTTCAGCTCCCGGATCTGCTGTTGCCAGTGATGTGTGTGATTTGAAAACACTGTAATGTTAAGTAAGTGATCAGGAGGGAGTGAAAAAAAGGCTGAAACACCAGAGAAGTTTGTAAGATTAAAAGGCTCAAACCCAAGCCCTCTACTACTTCAGTGGGCTGCTTGCAGTGTATCCTGAAACAAAGGAAAATGTGTGGGATTTTTTGCTTTCCCTTCTTTATTCCAGATAACAGGATTTAAAAAAAAAAAATCTATCTATTTAAAGTTTAAAAATTCTCTAACTACCAGACCAACTTAATCCCCACTCAGTTCTAACCCAGCATAGTCCTTTATGTTAAATATTTTTACCCTTAATATTGCTTTAAAAATAAATCCCATCTCTTAGAGCCCGTTTTTCTGTCAGGCTAAGTGAATCAGCCTACATTTATTTGCCCAAGATTTTTGTTTGGTGGTGTTTTTTTATTGATATGTCTACTGCAGTGTCTGGTCAAGCAATTTAACCTAAATTACTGATAATACTCCACATATAATAAAGTGTTTTTCCATGGGAAGTGAAGATGCCCAAAGATCGTGCTCATAGCACAATAAAATTCATTCTTGGAAGCTAACACACTGCTTTCTTCAGTAGCATTTTCTCTAACCCTCACAGAAGGATTCAAAATTTTTAGAAATTAATAGAAAAAGTAGTTGAGAAGCTGCGCATCAGAAAGGACTTTCTCTAAGAATTAATTGATAAAAGTTCTGTCTTTGAATTAACACTGAATTCCAGTTCCATTGGTAAGCAAAAGGAGAAGCAGGCATGTGAAGGAGAGGCAAATAATTGAAGTGATTAACGTAATTCTTCAGTCAGCACTCCATAAATGGAGTACTCTGAGAAATTCTGCTCTGCCCCAATGTCAGCTCCTTGAGAAACACTGGTTAATTTTGGTTGGTTTGTCTGTGGTGTCAAGATTGCATCCAGCGAGTTGAGGGAAGTAATTATTCCTCTTGATTTGGGATTTGAGAGACAATGTCTATAGAACCCCGGCCAGTTCTGAGCTCCCCACACAACAGGAACGTCCCGGTGTCAGCCCAGCTCTGTCACCAGAGGTGGACAGGCTGGAGCATGGCACAGATGAGGACAGGGTCAAAGAGCTGCATCTGCTCAGTCTGGGGAAGAGACGAATACTGGGGTAATTCCTACAGCTTTCCTCCATCCCAGAATGGGAAGGTGCAGTGAAAACAGAGCCGGGTTCTTCCCAGAAGTGCCCGGTGTGAGAGTCAGTGAACATGCTGCAGCCATGGAAAACCTTCCTAATCCCTTTTTCCAATCATGAGGGTGATCATACACTGGGACTGGTTGCCCACAGAAAATGTAGGATCTCCATCTTTAGAAATCTTCAAAATTTGAGTGTAAAGGACAGTGAAAAACCTGAACTACCACCAAAGTTGCCCTTGTTCTGAGCACTGGCCTTAGCAAGAGGGCTTCCAGCCTTTTCTTCCAGCCTGATTTTCCAGTCTCATCTATGAGCTTTATGGAATGTGGGAATAGTTATTACTTTATCATAAGAATAAACTCCTTGTTTTTATTTAAATAATTCAGAGTGTTGTTTAATATTTTAAAATGGTTTGTTTTATTATGAACACGTACCCAATGCCTGCAGTGCCCACATCCTTTTCCTATCTGGTTTCTCATCATGTATCAGATTATTTACTCTCACAGACTCAGTTTCATAGCAAACATATCCTCCTCTGTCATTTAGTGGCAGTTTCAGCTTGTTTGTCCCACAACTTTTTTCCTTCTTCCTGACTCAGCACCTCACCTTTGCAACGTAACTTACTCCTTCAAGCTTGTTTCCAGTCACTGGCTGTTCTTTGAATTCTCCTTTGCTTGATTTCCCTTTCCTTTACCTTTTTCATGTTCCACCATTCACCAACATGTCACTGTACTGAAATCTATAGTCATACTCCTATTTTTTCTAATTCTCCCCTTTTCCTCACCTTACAGTTTAGATCTGTTGTTCTGACAGATTACTCATTTCACCTTAAATGAATTCTGGAAGTGTCGATCCAAGCTCTTACCATGGTACTTCTACTGTGTCTTTCTGTTTGTTATGGATGGAAGTTGTGATGGTAAACAGCTTAGTATTGAGCACAGGCTCTTAGCCCATGGAAAGGCTCCTCGAGCTTTTTCATTATTGGAAGAATTAATGCTAAGTACTTGTAGGTTAATTGAGGTGTGCTTAAGTGAAAGGCATTGAATTTCTAGATTTGACGTGAGACTGCGGACACAAGACTTTGATCAGTGTTGCTCAGATGGTAAGCCCTGAAAAACTGATTTTCTTTGTCATTCCATTTTATTGTTCTCAAAGCTCTTGGCCCATTATTGTTGTTTATTTCCTGTCACGTGTATTCCTGGTTTGGGGCTCTACTTAGACACTTCATGCCTGTCCCATTTCTTTATTCCTTTTCTGTCTTTTTCTGTTTCGTGTTTCTGTCTTGTCCATACAGTTAGAAGGCTGATCCACTGGAAGGTGCAGTAGTGTAAGATGGCAGATGAAAATGTTCAGTCATGGAATGTGGAAGTGATTAGGTCCAACAACTGTGCATTTCAGTCAATAAAGTGAAGTAGGAGAGATCGTGGGAGTGATCAGACCAAAGGCTTTAATAAAACTCAGCAGATACCTTAAATCAGCAGAATGAGAGAGAGACAAAAATGAGCCTGAGTAGCTGTGACTGCGAGGGATTAGACAGAATATTTTTGCTCTCCTGATGCTGGAGCCCAAGTTCCTGGGAGATGGGACATTCAGCTGTAAATAAGTGTATACATCACTTGGCTTTTTCTCCCAGGAATATTGATTTCTGTACAGACTCGTTCAGGTATGTGAGTGATCTCCATCCCTTTTGCAGCTACTGCAGTTTTCCATCCAGGAAAAAATGATGTTCACGTTTCAAGCCTTTAAAACAATCCCAGAAAGTTCTGGGAAATTGCCAGTGGATTTATTTTGTATCTTGAGACACATGTTTAAAGCAGTAAATCATGGTACACTCTGGGGAAATGTATTAAAACCAAATGTATGTGAAGAAGCACTGCAAAGTGTGTTAAGTTCTCTAAGATTTTAACTGCTTTTTGCTCTTTGTTTCTCAATTTTCATATTAAAAGAAAAAAGAAACCAAAAAGCCAAAGCTGAGAAATTTTGAGGCAATGTTATGTATTGAGGGAAAGCATTTTCTCTGCACTTATTGTAGGAAATACAGCCATGGTTTTAAGAAAGTTACAAGATCTACAGGGAGTGTAAACCATATTTAATAAATAAATATCAAGAAACTAAAAAATACTACCCCAAACCATGGGAATATTGTAATTTATAGTATTAAGTCATTTTTCAAGAAAAAAAAGTATTTGTTCTGTAATTCTGCTTCTGCTTGAGGCCTGTATTTATTCGGACACAATCAAGCGTGGTATTTTGATTAAAGATGCTTTAAGAATGGCTGTTACTTTTTTTTTTTTTTTAAACTTCAAAACTGTGCTATTAGCCAAGAGCTCTATGTTGATGTTTAAAAATACCATCTAAAATTTTGATAAATCTGTATGTATAATCAGTCCCATAACTTGGCCTATGATCATTTAAATTGTTTCCATGAACTGCTCTTTCTTGAGTTCACATCTTTTATTGTTTCTGCCACCTTGAGAGAATATTTACTTATTGCTAAACTACATTTAATAGAGACTATACTGGGCAAGAATGTACACAAAAAGGTGAAGGGGGAGAAGAAATAAAACTGGTTGTGTTTGATGTTTTTCTGGGTCTGCCTAAAATAACCTTAATTAGAAATAGTAGGGAAAATTCACTTTTAAGTAAATATTGGCAATTTTTGTGTAAAGTATTTGATAACATGGTCTAAAAGTATGTTCAGCACAAAAACTAGCTTTGAAGGCAGTGTTGCTTTAAAAAAAGAATGATTGCATTTTGGGAATGGTAAGTAAAGCCTAAAAAAAGCAGTTCCATACTCACGTTGTTTAACAGCATCCCCAAATGCTGCCATTTACGTGCAAGTTGTTTTGTTCCTCTAAAGCTAAATCGAGTTTTCAAGTGATTGAAAGGCATGCTGTGATAAAAGCACGCATAGATTCACTCTAAGGCAATTTCAATTGTTTTGTAAGAATCCAAAGAAATGTAAACATTTTTTGAGTGTGTGATTCATATATTCCCCGGAGGAAACATAATTTATGGGTGATCTTTTCCTGTAGGGTCAGAAGGAGCAGTGATTACTAAATGATTACTAAATATTACTTGAAATAGGGTATAAGACTCTCAGGAAAAGAAATGTAACACATTTCCTTTTTTTTTGGTGGTGTGACTGATATATTTAGGTAAAGAATGTGAGAGTACTTGAGCCTTGATTAGATTTTCACTGCTAAACTACAAAATCTCAGGCACCAGAGGGCAATGTTGGGCAAATATTGCAGGGTTGTACAGTTCAGCAAACAGCGATCTTGAAAATGTCTTTCAGACATTCCAGGTATGTCACTGTCTTTTAAAACTTATTTATGTGAGTTAAGTTTTGAGGGTAAGTATCTTGATTTCAGTTTATGTCTGTAAGTCTGAAGCCTAGTTGGTATTTATATTGATTTTTTTTGCCATTTCAATGAGTTTTAATGTTTTCTTAATATCTTTAGTTTTAAAGACTTGAAGTTTTACTAAACAGTAAAACTAAAAATGAAGGGAATGAATGCTGCCTTCTTTTTGTATTAATGCACTTGAAGCTCATTAATTTCTAGTTCAGGCATGGTATGTGCTTAGTGGAGGTGTTTTGGCATTTGCATTGTGTTTGTTCTCTAGAAAATCTTTGCTTTCCTGGTTTGCATTAGATAATGCTTAGGGGTACCTATCAATACTGTTTATTTACATTTGCTGTAGCTAATAGTAAACAAGACATTGGAGGTTGGTTTTTTTAATCATTGATTTTGTGGGACTTTAAATCCTTGGATGGAATTTTTTAGTTGAGGTGAATCCTGAATAATTAAAATGTATTTGAATACTTGGCTAAGTGATAATTCAGTGTTCTTTTGGACTAAATAACCTTACAAAGCCTTCTGTAGCTGTTTCAAAAGTGAGTTTCGGAGGGTGTGTGTGGGGTCACCTTTTGTTTGTGTTCTAAGATTTGCTTCAGCCAAAGCAAAAGCAGAATGATTGGGATGAAGGCTGAGGCTACCTCAGTATTAAAGTGTGAATGTTCACCCTGTTTCTGTGGGGTGAGTCCCGCTGGAAGGATTGATGTGGAAATCAAACAGTGTCAGTGCTCTGATGCACAGGGTGGTGAATATATAGGAAGATAAAATAAGGTTTTACTTATGTTTTTGTGGATTGTTTCTGACAGCTCAAGTCTCCACATGGAACTGGAGGAAAACAAAAATTCAGTAGAAATGGGAGTTTGACAGAGTATTTACTTATAACTCAAGTAAAATGGTGAAATTGCATTTTGTGCAGCAGATAGAGTTCTCTAACTGAGCTTTCCACAAAGCAAGAGTAGCTTTGGTTGAATTCAGTGTTGCCTCAAGAATGTCAAGTCCATAAAGAAGTAACTGCTAGAATGAAAGATTTTACAGCTTTTGGATATAACATAATCTTGATGACTTCAGATCTCGAGTAGAAGAGAAATCATGAACCTGTCAAACCTGCTTGGTTTGCTTTCTCAAGCATCTGGAGTGTTCAGGACCTTGCTGTTAAAAATCTTAGGTGAAAAGCATTTCCTTAGTTGTTACATGGAGAGTAGTTTGTCAGTTTTGCAGAAGGCACTGCCTTCCGTGGAGGGAAGAAATTCTGAGAATGGCTTTCAGTTTTGTTCAGTTTTAGAGTGCTGGTGGGTTGATTTTGGTTCCTGTCTAGGAATTGCTTGAAGAAGAGTTACTGGTGGTTAGTCCAGTGGAAGTCAGGCCATTGAAGACTTCACGTCCATGACAGGTCAGGTGTCAGTCACTGGCTGGCTGATTCTGGCAGTGCCATTTGCATTTCTTTAAGTACTTGTTATGCAAGTATCAATTATCCTAATTTATAATTGAGAACTAGAAACAGAGAGGGTTGGCCTCCCTTTACAGCTGACAGGAGCAGCTGAGGTTCACCCTTCAAACCCCAGTTGAATTATAAACCAGGCAGCCAGGTGTGTTTTCAGGGGGAAGCAGTGCTGGTATTCTGGCACTGTGCAGGTAGTGCTGCTGCTGCTTGAACTCCTTGTTCAGTCTTCAGTCTGTGAGTGTTTCTGTGGCTCAAACCATGAGCTTTTTCATCTGTCTTTACAAAAATAAAAGGTTCCTCTTTCACAGAGTTCTGAGTTCTCATGAAGCTGAGATTTCATCCAGTTATGCTTACTGCATTAATTGGTGGAGATATTTATTTAAAAATAAAAATAAATATATATGTGTATACAAAAAGAAATGGTAACTTAGATTTACATGCTTTCCAACATTAAATTTCTTACTTGTAACAGCACATTCTGTGCTCCTGCATCTTAAATTCATTAACTGAGCTTTAAGAAAAGCCCCAGCCTAATAAGGACAGTAATACTGTGTTTCAAAGTTTCTTAAATACGTTTTCTTTCTGCTTCATTTCTTGTTTCGTGCCATGTTTTAAATTTAGGATGCTGAAAGGTTTCTCTGACACTAAGGGAGTAACTGGAGGCATCTAGACTTGAGAGAGGATCAATTTAGCAAAATGAGTGCCTTATTCCAACTCACTGAAATGTTTAGGCTGGACAGTAGAGCTAGACTTGCTCTGTTATCTGTAAATAGTAAATGTTTTTCCTCATAGGAAATATTTTCTGGCTGGGTAATTAAAGCTGCTGCTGATGTTTGATTTCCACTGTCCAAAATATATCAAATGCATAAGTAAGGTCACAGGTAGGATTAAATGTAGGTACAAAACAGCACCATGCAAGTGATATCACTGATTCTTTTTGCTACGCTTGGGTATTAATTTTTATTAGTTTTTTGTACATCATTCTCACCTCAGGTCCTGAGACTCGTTTCCCTGTTGAATGCAAATCTCTCTGTAATTCTGGCTGCACGCTGCAGTCACTGCTGAGAGCAAATCAGAATAAATCATAAAAGTTTGGGTGATGCAATGCAAGGGATTAAAAGATAAGTACGTAGCATAAAAATGTAAGTGCATGTCATAATGGATTTATCTGTATGATGTGGCTTTTTCAGGGTCTCTTGACAACTGGAGTGGAATTCGAATCTCTTCCTGCAGCTCTTTCCCTGCCTGCAGAATCTGGTCTCTATCCTGTGACTCTTGTTGGTGTTCCCCAGACCACTGGGCAGATCACTGTCAATGGTAAGGGATGTCTCCAGTCACTCTTCCCTGAGCAAAACAACTCCTGTTTTACCCCGCTGTGGACTGCGTGAGTTTCTGTGCCATGTATATATTCCCCACTCTGAATTCTCCTCAGTAAGTAAAAGAAAAAAAAGCAAGAAAAAAAGGACATCTCTTTTCCGTACTAGACTTCATTAAAAACAGGCTGATAAATCACTTGGTTGCAGCAGCAGTAACAAACACATTCTTACAGTGTCTCATCTATGAGAGGGGAAGGTTAATGAACTCCAACTCCCCTTTATTAATGCTTTCATTTGGAAAGCTTCTGAGGAGGATTACTTGAACTTTTTCCTGAGAATGCAGAAGATAATCTTGAGGTTCTCTTTTCTTAATTAATCGTGTTTATGTAAGATTACAGAAATTTTTGCAGATTGCTTTTGTAGAAACAATTTAGCCTGTGTGTGTGTAGTCTATTGCAGTCGAGATATCGTTTCATTAATGAGCCTAAATAAAACTGTGTTTGTAGTAAGTAAGCAAATTAAAGAGCTTTTTCAGAAGACGAGCAGCTGAGTCTCCTACAAAAGGAGGTGTGTGTGGAGATGATGGATTCAACACATAGTAGGACTGAATCATCTTACCAACACACAATTTTAGGTACATGTTCCTGGAATCCAAAGTTACAGGACAAGAGCCACTTAAATAAAGCTAAACACTAAAAGAGGATCGATCACTTTGAACTTGAAGAAACTCTGTTCTCGCTGAGCTTTTCTTAAGTGCTTTTTCTGTCTGCTCATAAAACGATTTTTCGTTCGATTTCTTTTTTTTTCAGAAACTATTTCAGTAAATACAGAACAGCATCAAAGCATTCAGAACATTCATGCTGTAGTTTTCTGCTTTTAGTTCCACATGCTAAAAATGTACTGCAAGTAGAGGAGTTGATTTCTGTACTTGCCAGCTGTTTGTGTGTCAATGTATCAAATTTTCCTTCAGATATAGCTCATAAATGTTGCCTGGTAAGGAATTGGGTGCACAGGTACTTTTCTACTAAATTGAACTTTTAGAGGGTAAGTTTTGGTCTTTCATGGCAGGTGTCTTTGTGTGTATGCACGGGTTTTTTTTTCCCCTAATAGTTTCCTTTAGGATTCTTTTATCCTTCTGGATGCAGTTGAGATTCTTTCCTATTAATATTTTTTGGAGGAAATATTAAATTGTTAACATATGTTGAAGGATAACAAGTTTTATGTGCACCAGTGAATCGGTGATGAGGTATAACACAGTGGTCTCTATATACTGTGACTTGTGATTCTGATCTTGTGAAAAATTCCACAGAACTTACCAAAATGCACTGAATGCACAAAAATCACAGGCTCTTCACAATTTCTTTTATGTGACGTGTCACAGGTGCAGAGCTGCACGTGTGTGTCGTTTGTATGTCGCTGTGTAGTTATAAATGAACCTTGTACATATTTTGTGTGCTGTGAAGAGTCTCCCAGTAATCTCAGTACTTTCAGACCTTTCAGAAAAAAAAAAAATTCACAACATGCTGGTGTTTTCTTCTAAACATCAGGTTACCATACTTCAGTTTTTGGAGTCTTCAGTGATTGCCTTCTGGACAATCTGCCGGGAGTGAAGACCAATGGCTGCGCTGTGGAAGTCATTCCAGCTTTGCCAAGGCTGCAGATCAGCACCTCCCTTCCAAGGTGAGAAATTAGATTAAGTGGTGATTTTACTTGGTTTTATTTCAAATGTTACTCACATGCTGAATAAAACTTCGATCATATGCAATCAGTGACTTAGTAAACTAAGACATAAACTATATCTGTGCTATTTACTCTAGAATATAAGCCTAAGTTTTTTGTTTTACTGCCCGAAACCGTGGAATTTCATAGAAAATATTTTGAGATTTAATTAACTAAGGGAGTGTAACGGTTAGTCATTATTAAAGTCATGCTTTTAAAAGAACTAATCCCTTAAAGGCTACAAATTCATAAAATCTCAAAGTAAAGAGGGTAATCCATGTTAGATCTTTATTTTTTCTAATGGAAAAAACACAGCTTTTTGAACCTGAACTCCTGTGTGATGCTCTGAGCTTGTCATCGTTCTGACAACCCTCTTCTGGACTTGCTTCAATAGATCAATATTTCCATGGTTCAGGAGGGGCCCAAACTCGATACCATAATACAGAAGAAATATGTTTAAGAGGTACAGGAAGAATCAGCTAAAATACCCTCCTTATACACTCACCCAGAAGGACACAGTAGTACCACATCTGGGTTGTTTGTGTGGGTTTTGTGAGCTTTTTGGGTTTTTGTGAAGAACGTGGCTGACTAATTCCTGGATTTTAGAGACACCCTGGATTTTAGAGGCACTGATTCAGTTCAATTTCTGAAGCTCTTCAAGGTGCAAGAGCATTCACCTACTAAGCTGCATGCCGATCTTCATATCTTAGAGTCCTACCATCCATCTGCTGTTTGGCAAAGTTGTGAAAGTACAGAGTTTCAGGTGTTTTGTTTTGTTTTTTTTTTTTTAAATAATATTCCTTTTAGCTGTGGATCAGGAAACAGCCTTTTGTTACTTACTGCCTTAATAGCTCAAGTGCCACAGGGATTGTTCTGTTATTTGGGAAATCTCAGCTCCATTTATGATCCTTAGGATGATCATCAGTATTGTATGATACAAAGAGTTATATATGTGTGTATATATATATGTAAATTTCTTTATTTTACTGTATTCTTCTCTATAACGTTCTGATTTTTCCGTGCTGAATTCTTCTTTCCTAACATGGGATGGGCCATGTGGATGGCATTGTATTACAAAACTACAAAAGTGATACCCTAATGAAGACGGCAAAATAATAAAATGCTTCAGTTGGGTTACATGTTGGTAAATTCCCTCTAAAAATTCTGCTAGAGATGGAGTTTGTGTGGTTTGGCTTTAACCAAAATTATTATTGGCTATTGAAATACAGAGGGACTTGCAAATATTCTTAAATTAGTATAATATCTGCTCTTTGTGAGTACATGTTCAGCTGATAATGTGGAACATTATCTACTGGAGCTGAGCTGACTATTCTTAATTTTTTACAAAATTTATTCATTTTTGAAGCATTTGAGATAATCTCGATGCTGTATTTATTGCCTTGCCTCATTGTAGGTGAAACTGCTGGTGTGTAGGAAAAGGTTTGTTTGAAATGACAAGGGTTTATAACTGTCTATAATTTCTTCAGCAGTTGACCTAATAGTAATTTTGGGGGAGTGGTCATATCAATAATAATTCTAGGCCTTCCTAGGCAGACCATAATGTCTTCTTAAAACTGTAAAATATTTTTTGTGTTCAATCTGTGTCATGGGAGATCAGTTAAATAAGCATAGTCTAGCAGGAGCTGCAATGAAGCTTGCTGTGGGTTGGGAATAATTTTATTTGTATATTTTTTAATTGTTATGTGTATCTTTATTTATAGATTATATACAGATTATAAATTAATAAATGTATTTGTGCCAACTATTAAATATCTATTTGCCATATATATTATTTACTAAATTATTATAATACTGAGTAAAACAGTTTTGATGGAAAAAATCTATAAAGTAAGAAAATTGAGGGAAGGAAATGGCAAATTTATAAATAAAATAATGAAAGATTTCTAGTATGGGTAAACTAGGACAAATATCAGTTATTTTCACAAGAACAGAAAGTTTGGAAGCTGCAGGCCAGTGTGCCACATGTTAGAGGTTTTTCTCTAGCTGAGCACTTCCTAATATACTGAAATAATTGTTCAATACTGTTATGCTCAAAACCTTGTTTATGGGCAAAGAGGAGTCTATAAGACTTTACTGTTTGTAATAAGTAATAAGAATTTACTGTTTGTAAATACTGTGTGGTACCAATCCCATCCAGGAATGATTATTAGTGCAGATGCAATTATTATGGAAGAAGTAAAAAGAGCGTAAAATACTCTATCCAGAAGAAGAATCACTAATAAATATATCTACACTCATAAAGCAATTGAAAGCACCATTTGTTTTGCTTTTTGGGGTGCAATTCCCTGATACTTTTGTCTAAATACGAGGGGGGAAAAGACTCCTTCCTTCCTGTCACTCCACATGCCCAAATCTCAGAGTGCTGCAGTGCTAACGATCCGTGACAGTGCACTTTAAGTGATCAAAAGATCCGTGTTTCCAGTCCTTGTCATGGATGTGCTCTGGAAGACTGAAATCTGCTCCTGTTTGTGGAGGCTGCTTACCTTGTGGTACGAGAGGACAGGGGGGAAGGGAAGGATAGCAGGAACACCTCCCAGAGTTACTGAGCCTGGCTTTACCGACAGATTTATTGGTCATTAATCTCCGTAGCTTTTGTTTTTGTATCCTTGGTGCCTGCTGACCACTTTGCGTTGGCACAAAAAATCCATTCAGAAACCTCTACCCGTCTGTCTTGTTCTGCAACCTCCTCCCCTCATTCCTGTTCTAAACAGTTCATTTCTAGTCACTATTTCACCTTTCACACAGAGAATTTCTCCCATGAGGTCCATGCCCTGCCCTGTCCACTAAAACTGCTCACTGTAATGACTTGCTCTTGCTTTTTTTCCCCCCTCTTTTCCCTTTCTTACAGCAATTTCCCTTTCTGCAGCACTTTTAACCAGCTTTCACAGTTAGGAATACACATTTTATACTGTTTGAAATCTGACTTGTCTTATGCATAAATTATTAACTTTTGTTTTAAAAAATGACCCTGGCTTAAATGAGAATGGATAATAATATCTAATCTTCAAAGTTGCAGAGCTGTAGTTTCTGAGTCTGCAAAGAATAGTTAACAGAGTATCTTGAACAGGCTTTTAACATGTTCCTCACAGTATTGTGTTTGTCTACGTGTCACATTTTGTAGGTCTGCTCATACTCTTCAGCCTTCTTCAGGGGATGAAATCTCCACTAATGTGTCTGTCCAGCTTTACAATGGAGAGACCCAGCAGCTCATCATTAAATTAGAAAATATTGGGACAGAGCCACTGGAAAAACTGGAGGTCACAGCGAAAACAGTCAACACCAAGGGTGTGTATGCTGATATATATTTAGAAATCATAGTGATCACTTCTCTAATAAAAGGGGAACTAGTTGTTTTATACTTCTAGATCAGTTTAGACTAAATATCATAGTCCTTGTTACAGAACTGATATAATTCAGTTCGATTTTCCCATAGGAATATAGAAATGAAAGAGAATGTAAGAAAATATAGAAAGAAAATGAAAGAAATTGTAGAACCATCTGTGTGACAAAAGGTCACCTGCTTTTTGGAAATCTGTATTTCTTTTTAGTGTTACTTGGGGAAAAATTCCTCAGGCAATAGCTAGTAAAGAGGAAGAATATTGTGTCTAAATTATTTTCTCCTTATGTCTAAATATGCTGATTAGTTCATTAAATAAATTACCATTAGCAGTAATGTTGTCCTACTTGAGGGAGTGGAAGTAAATAAGCACATTTCTATATTACTCAGTGAACAATAAGAAAAAAATGGGATAGAAGACTTCAAAAGACAAGGCAATAAATAAGCTATTGTGAGTTAGAAGAATAATTGAAGCTATGGAAGAAATACAGCACATTCCCTGTGTACACTTAATTCTCTTGAAATACTCTGTCCATGTTAGTATTAAAAAGTAGTCTGATAGGTGAATCCTGCTTTTGTTTTGTGATGTATTTTATTTTTTTTTGGTTTGTCCTCTGAGACACTGTTATGAGAATGATATTAACAGAAGAACTACAGGTGACAAGCAACATAATCTTTACTGACAGTAGAAATACCTTATTTTATTGCAGGCTTTATTCTGTCAGTGCCAGAGCATTAAAATGCAGTGTGATACCTTGTGATTTTTGTTCATTTCAGTATTCAAGCTCATGACTTTTTTTACAACAGAGTATCCTCATCTCTGCAACCTGAGAGAATAGGAGTTGCCAATCATCTCAAAATAGATTTTCGGTCTGAAACTTGTTACCAGGAATAATTTTAGAAGTTGAAACGTATGATGACTTACTGTTCTTATTTCAGTCATTCCAACATGCTCCTCCTGTGCTGGGTGCTGGATGTATGGGATGGAAAGACCAAACAGAGCACTCAAAGGGGGAATTTCATGTAATGAAATGTATTAAGTTTTGGAATATGGGCACGAGTCACGTTATTCAGATTCTTTTATGGAATGTTGCAAGGTTAATTGGTTCAGAATGTCGAAAAAGAGACTCATGTCAACTTTAAAATCATCTCTCCATTGCAACTTTTGTTAAAAATAATGGGGAAAAAGGAGAAGAGTTGATAGACTCGGCTATGAGTTCAGTAAAACTTCTGATTGTACTAGATCCTGTATTTTTTTGTCTACAGAAAATGTTTCTTTATCGGAAAAAGGAAAATTTCTGATGAATAAGCTATAAGCATGCATCCTTAAAAAATGTAATGCTTGAATCACTGTCTCAGAAAAAGAGAAATGAGAGTGAGTTTTGAGATGCACTGAGTGATATTTGTTCAGAGAGTGTGATAACTGCTGTCAGAATCACAGAGTCATAAATGTCCATGTGGGCAGGGACCGCTGGAAATCATCTTAACCTTCTTGTGAAAGCAGAACTTGGGATTAGCTGATCCAAGGTCCTGTCAGGCAGAATCTTCAGTTTCTTGCACTGTCTCACAGAAGTGAAATGCACCCCTGTGTTTGGAACTGTCTGCTTGAGATGAGCCATGTTATTGGAGGAAAATACGGCCTGAAACAAGTGTAACTTTTTACACGACTCTGCTGTGGGTACAATATGAAGTACTGGAAAAGGCTGTCCGTGGCAAAGAACTGATGGTCCACATTAAGCATGTAATAATTATGTTGTTTTAAATGTGATTGCATGTAGGTCTTGCAAAGGATCATAGAATCAACCATTGCATGGTTTGAGTGGAAAGGGACCTTAAAGATACAACCCTTCTGCCACGGGCAGGGACATCTGCCACTATCCTAGGTTGCTCCAAGCCCCATCCAGCGTGGCCTTGAACACTTCCAGGGCTGGGGCATCCACAGCTTCTCTGGGCAACCTGATCAAGTGCCTCACCACCCTCAAAATGAAGAATTTCTTCCCAGTATGTAATCTAAACCTGCTCCCTGTCAGTTTGAAGCCATTCCCCTTTGTCCTGTCACTCCACGCCCTCAAAGTTCCTCTCCAGCTCTCCTGTAGCCCTTTGGATACAGGCCGAACAGCCTCAGCTCTCCCAGCCTGTCTCCAGAGCAGAGGGGCCCCACCCCTGTGATCAACTCAGTGCCCTCCTCTGGGCTCGTTCCAATAGATGAATGTCTTTCTTGTGTTGAGGATGGACCTTTGCCTTTTTTAATGGGCTCTCTTCCATTTTAGTTATGATCATAAATTGGTACTAACACTGTCCACCGACAGGGATTCTGGTGATCAGCAGGGAACTAAAGATTTGTAGCGTTAGCAGCTGCTTTTGGTCAGTGAAGGCTGCATGCGTGGAACTAATGGGGGGACAAACATAAAATCATCTCTGATAGCAACAGCAAACTCCTGATATCACACGTGAAGTTGGGAGCATATGCAGACGCATATGGCCCATCTGTAGTGCATTAAGAAGTTTTCTCTTGGATGTTCTTTGCAAGTCCTCAGCTGAAATGTGCCTGTGATTTAAGCTGCTCAGGGTCTCCTTGAGAGCTGTTAGACCCCTTCATCTGCCTGACCACGGCTTGCCTGTCACCTTGGGAGCCCGGGAGAAGCTTTCAGCCAAATAAAAAGAGCTTTCAGTCATCCCTTGTTTCACCTGATTTGCTTTGGTGCTTTCAGTCTTGGCAGTTCCTCGTAAATCTCTGGCAGCTGCTGCAGGCCTGCCTGTCTGACTTCCATTTCCCTACCTTCTTTCTGGGACCACAACTTTTAATACAAAGATGAATATTCTGTATTGTTGTTGTTGGAATTACTGGATGGGATTAGTGACCTGACCTCCCTCGTTTGTTATGTTAGCTGTTACAGTCAGTTGCTTTTCTGGAGGAAGCTGACTTGTCTGGCACCGTTTTCAGTGGTGTTTTGCTAATGAGAACCTCCGGAGATCAGAGTTTCACACTTGCCTTCCCTTACCTCCTCTCTTCTGTTACTTTCAGGTTCAGTTCTCTGGGTTTTCCACTCTGGCCCTCAGATAAATGAGCAGAGCTTGCAGCTCACCCTGTGCAGTTCAGAGAGGACATCACAGGGTTTTCGAGTCCTTTAGCAGCTGTTTGTTATTGGAACAGGTCCTGAGGCACATCAGCAAAAGGGACTTGTCATGCTGCCACAATAGACACGTCTGTCAGGGCTCTTAGTGTCTCATTGCACCACTCAGGCTGCCAGGCTGTGGGGTCTGTGGGTTGGACATCACACATCCACACTGTCAAGGTGAACTCTGTGTTACC
This sequence comes from Cephalopterus ornatus, assembly GCA_013396775.1. Classification (NCBI taxonomy): domain Eukaryota; kingdom Metazoa; phylum Chordata; class Aves; order Passeriformes; family Cotingidae; genus Cephalopterus; species Cephalopterus ornatus. The sequence goes on from VZRE01009124.1 coordinate 73,596, forward strand.
TCCTGTTGTCCCTCACCAGGTCAGACAGTTTAATCCTTTTTTTGGAAAGATGACATGCAAAGCTGGATGCCTTTCCCACCCTTTGGCTCCAGTCAACTCTCGTCAGAGGCTTGTTATGTCCCAGTTAGGGAGTGCAGTCCAAAGGCTTTGAGAACCCAACTATTTGATCCGTTCAGGGGCAAATGTAACACTGATGTTTTCATCTTGAGGCCCTGAGAAGAGCACACGAGGCATTCTTAGCTCTAGACCAGCTACACACCCTGAATGAGCCTGCATAAGGAAGCAAAACCTCACTGATGTTTCTTAGAAGTGACTGATCTCTGGAATTTAAACACAGAGAATTAAGTTCACCTGTATTCTTCCCGTGGTCTTTGAACACATCTACCCACAGCCTCAGCTGTTCTGCTGTGACAGACCGTAAAGGAAAAATCTGCTCTGAGGTCCAGGCAACTCATTTGAAGAACTGTGAATATCCTGGAATAGATCTGATTACGTTTTTTTGCTAAAGAAAACAGTAAAGCCTTTTGAACTGGAGTTGGGTTGTGTTCCATGGAGAGTGGTGAATGCAGGCAAGGCTTTTCTCCAGTCAGCCCAAACATCCTTGTGAAGGCAGGACGAGGAGTGAGGGTTATCCAGCCCCATCCAGCTGCCCTGGTTTCACTATCTGGGTTTCCCAGCTCAAGTCTTTTCCTCTCTGCCCATACCAGCTGACTGAGATCTTGATCTTGCGTGATTCTTACTAACTCTTTTTTCCACTCATTAGAGCAAATGGTTCATGAATTTAGAGCATTTTTTGACTCCTGTTAGGGATAGTTGCTGATTGACAAGAGGAAACTCTGCTGGATACATTTACATTGTGAAGAACGTAACAAGTCCTGCAGGTTCATTGCTGTCTACCAGGTCTTGGGGAAGTTAAGATGTATTAATGCCAATGCCTGTGCATTCAGAACTGATAGTTATTTTGGAGTGCAAAAAGCCAGATTTACCAAGGGACTTAAGACTGAAAAGAACTGAGGTTCTTGTTACCTCAAAAGACTTTTCTGTTGAATTTCTCTATGCAAAATGTCAGTGTGGATTTTTTTTTTTTTTGGCAGACCTTAAAATCTGTTAAGAGTTAGATTGGCTTAGGGCAGCCCAAAATTGGGTTGTGGGTAAGCTGTTATATGATATTTGTTACGATTTTAGTTGATTTAGTATCCAGTAAAATGATGAAATAAGCTCTTGACTCACAATTGCTCATATCATCAGGTGTTTGCTAAACACAAATTTTGGACTTGAGAAAGAACTGAATGCAGGCTTGCCCCAAATTAGTCTCCCACTGAACTGAAAGGCCTGAAGCCAAAGTATAATTCACTGTAATAATGATTCCTGAACAAGGTGAACGTTATTAAACCGTAAAGTCAGAAAAATCTGAACTAGATTATTCTCTGCAGCTTAACTTTTAGCTCAAGCATTTAGATCTTCTGTTGTAATTACCGGTGTTAATTAGGGAGTATCTGCAAGGGCTATTCTCACTTCAAAAGTCTTTTCACTTTTAGTATCTTCAAATAAATCTAGTTAATGAAAACACATTTTGGAAGCAGTTTGGTGCTCAAATGCTTGGGATATGTCCTCCTTTTTTCGTGCTGAGGGAAAATATTCCTTCAGTATATTGGTTTTCTACTTGTCAGGAAAAAGGTGTAGAGATTGCTGTGCTTACTAAGCCCCTTTTTTTCCCTGAAAATAAAAGAAAATTAGAACAGTGATATCGTTACAACTAAATCATTGGATGAGGGGGGTGACTAAGGAAACAATTTTTAGGACTTTTTGTTCTTATAAAGGAGTCTGTACTATTGATTTGATGTGGAAAGGCACAAGACGACACCTGATGGTCTGTGAGAAGAATATACTTCAGGCAAAGCTGTTGTTGTTTAGGTAGTTAATGAAAAAAATATTATCCTTTTTTTTTTTTTTTCCTCCTTCCCTAGAAGGAGGGACAGTTGTTTCTGAGCAAAGAAACATAATTTGGAATTCTAATTTCTTTTTCTAAAAGATCTTTTATTCTAGGTTGTAGTTGTTTGGGCAGTCTGCCCACCCTGTTTCCTCACACATGGATCTTAAATGATTTTGGAATGATGCTTATTTTATGTATTAGTAGACTTCTTTTTGTAGTGTTTAGCATTTTATGGTCTTGCAAATATTAATGAATTTATGGATGGGGTAGTTGACCCTGACCAGAACAGAAGCCCCCACCCAGTATTGATGAACAGTAAATATTGGGTTTTTTTCCCTCATATTACGTCAGGCTTAGGAGAGAGGAGCTGATAATTACAGACCCCCCATCTCCAGTAAACCAATAGTCATCATCATCATCATGGCTAGGC
>VZRE01009126.1:9680-123600 GCA_013396775.1 Cephalopterus ornatus
GGGCCGAGCTGCCGGGCGGGGCAGGAGCGCTCCGGGCTTCTACTGCCCCGAGCCGCTTTAGTTGTGTTTGTTCCCCTTATTTGAGGCTGGTGGGATTTGGGTTTGTTTGGGGTTTTTTTGTGGGGTTTTTTTTCGGGTTTTTTGTTGTTTGGTTTTTTTGTTTTGTTTTGTTTTTTTCTGGTGGGTTTGGGCGGTAGCCGCGGTGGCTCCCGCTGCCGATCGCCTGTGCTCCATTACTGCTCTGCCAGCGGAGAAATCCCGGTGCCCGTGCCCAAACAGCGCCCGGGGAGCGCCCGGCCGAGGTGAGGTGACTGAGGTGACTCGGACGTGTTTTTAGACCCCGGTTTGCTGAGGTGATGGTGGTTTTAGTGCCTCGTAGTGACCGTGGAGACCCGGAGATCGGAGAGGTCGGGCTGGTTTCTGCGGTTACAGTTTGCGAAGTGTTTTGTCTGTAAATAGACTGGCTTTTCTTGGTCTCGACTTCTCACCGCGGCACGTCGTGAATTCGGAAAATAAAATTTGGTTGAGGTACGTGATTCGGTTCCCTAAACATCGAGGTACCATTTTGAATACGGTAAATGGTTTTCACAGCAGTTGGGGCTTTGACATCTGTCACACTGCAGGACTCGAAAGTAGATCGTGCTTTAGATAGTGCCTGCGATCTTTAAGCTGTTCTCTCAAGCGTTTCTCTTTAAACACCGGTTGGAAATTCCCCATCTAAAACACTGGAATGAGAAGTCACTTGCTCCCAGGCTGCCCTGTCCTGTGCATCGCTCTTTTGGGAACGTGATGTTTTTTAAACTCCTTTTCTGTTCGTGCCGGCCTGTGGTGGCAGCAGCTCCCGCGCCGAACACGGGAAAGCACAGAGCGTGTGAAGCTGTACGTGGTGTGGGTAACATCGGTGGAACATAAAATGCAGCTCGCTTTCAAGAGTTTTAAATTGTTCGTCTGAAATTTGGTTGTCACAAACACCTACATCTGCTGATGCGACGGTGACGTTTAGAACTAATAAGCACTAGGAACTAACTGGATAAAGAGCTAGCTGGGCTTCATTCTTCTACCAAACCTGGTTCGTTTTTGTTTCCTTGTTTCCATTCTACCTCCCACTTGATTTGTTTGTATTTTTTTTATTCTGACTGAGCTGGGAGGGGCGTTCACACCACCGTACCTCTGGGTATTTAGAGAAATCCTGCTGCAGGCTCGGTGTGATGTGAAGAAAATTGCATGATCCCTGGAAAGATGGATTTGGACTGCTGTGTGCTCTCCGTTGAACAGAAATTTTTTGTCAAATTAGCCTCCTAACTCAGATGCCTAAATTAGATTAAATGAATGTGCTTATCCTTTTAATTACTATCCTGAGAGAATTGCGTTTACTTTTTTCTCCTCTGTCTGTACAAGATCTGGGGTACGGGACGTTTCCCTGGCTGACTTGTAGCTGTCATAGAAACAAGGAATATGTTCCTGTAGTGGTAACAATATAACAAAAACTGGGTACATATGGCTTGTTTGCACTAATCAGAAAAATAAAGGGGTTATCTACTATAGGTGCAGGGCAAAACACCAAAGCTTTATGGCTGTTTATTTTTTTAACCACTCTTCTTGTAAGCAGGAAGATGCCTTGTCACATCAAGGCAGAAGTGACCCATGGATGATTTTAAACTGTGTTGATGAGAAGGCTTTATTTATTGAGACTCAGGTATCACAGTGACTTTGACTACAGCAGTTCTTACAGTAGGGGTTTTTGCAGATATTTCTGTTGTATAATGTTGAAAATTGCATTAATTTCGTGCCATAGGAAAGAAACAGCTATGAAAAATGAAGCTAAGTTCTGTAGGTGACAGTATTTCTTCATTGAGCTGCTTGTCAGGAGCTGGTGAGGAAAATGGGGCAGCATTTGGAAAGTGAAAGGTGATGCTTTGTTTGAGGCGTTATCAAAAACCTTCACCCTCGTTGAAAACAGGTGGCTGTCAGGGAAAGACCTTGGGATGAGTTCCTGAAGAGCAGCGTAGTCCAGAGCACTAGTTCTTGTTGCAAATTGAGACAGAGGTCTCTGGTCTGTTTGGTTAACAGTTTACAAGTAAATTATCTGCTGTTACCTCAAAAGACTTCATTTGATCAGTATGTAAAATTTGTGAAAACAACTTTTCGTGAGTTTTTTCTTTTAAAGGCCAGAGCTGTTCTCTTTGCCTTTTGAAAACTGGTTCAGAAGTTGGATTGGACATCTTTATTTCTAATGTTAATCTCTGGCCTATTTTCACTTGAAAGGAAAGCTCTCCAACATCTCAGTTTTTAAAATAGCTTTTAACTGCTTCCATTTGTTTTTATTAGCCTAAAATGTAGTTACAGAATAATATTGTTTTGAAGGGACTTCTGGAGATCACCTGGTCCAATCCTCATGAAACGCATGGCCAACTCAGATTAGGTCCCTCAGAGCCGTGTCTGGTTGTGTTTGGATTACTTCCGAGGGTGGAGATCCCACAAACTCACTGGGCAGCCCTCACCAGTTTGGTGTCCATACTTGCTCAGAGAGCATCCCATCCCACTGCCCAGATTGCCAGTGAAGACATTTAACAGTACTGGCCATGATATTATCCCCTGGGGAACATCAGTAGTTCCAAACAGATGGATTTTGGAATACTGATGACAGCTCTTTGGGTGTGGTGGTCAGGCAGGTTTTCCAAACCTTTTCAAACTATATTCCACCAATCTGGCTCTAAGGATACTGGGAGAGACCTTGTTAAAAGCCTTCATAGAGTCAAAACAAGCTGCTGTGCCCTCATTTACAGAGCCAGTGATCTCCACACAGAAAGCCATGAGATATCAGGTGTGGTTCATCCTGGATGGATGGTGGCAGTTTTCTATCACCTTTTTGTTCTTCAGGCATCTTCAGGTGACTCACGAGGGGATTTGCTCCATAATCTTTCCAGGGACTGAAGATTTAGCAGCTTTCTGTATTGGTGTATTGGCCCTTCCAGAAGATGAGTCTGATGTTTGCCTTTTTCCCTTCAACAGAATCCAGCAGATCAGGGCCTCCCATAAATCACAGAGCTTGGTCTTGCAGTGACATTAGCCAGAGTTCCTGGCAGCACTGGGTTTGTGATTTGTTCCATATATATGTATGCAATTGCTCTACTTCGTTGTTTTCAAGTTATTTTGACTTCCTAAAGCTGCCTTCAGTTCATTGTAATGCCAGATCTTTTGGCAAAGGATATTAGATGTTTTTAAGTTTTGGGGGGAAGCTTGATTTAGACTCTGTGAAAACACTGGTGAAAACTGTGGAAGTTGTGAGAGCAATAGTTTGCTGACTAGTGTTGGTTTTAGATTGGAGGGGTCATGTCCCGTGTCTGAATGATATGGGAAAGTCAGTGACCTTTCTTGAGCTTTTTCATCTTAGGTGATGATTGGTGATTTTAAAGATTACAAAGATAAAGTCGAGCTAATTAGAGAGTTTGTTGTTTTTTTTTTTATGACTGACCTGTTTCAAGCACTATTGCTTGTCAGTAAAACACTTATCACAAAGTGTACTTTGAGGTTCAGAGGTTGATCCTAGGTATGAGGTGATATAGGGTAGATACTGTATTCCTTTACCTTTAAAAACATATTATCAGCCTTTAATTTCACCTTTTAAAATTGCATTTTCCTTATGTACGTTTGTTGGTGATAGATGGCATAACAGTCTATTTTGCAGGGAAGCGCTGGTGTTAAAGTGCCTGTTTGGATTTTTGGAAGTGCTAATCAGCTGTTTTAAGTGATCCTGAAATTTTCAAGTGCTTGGTTGCAAATATTGCAGGCACCTGAATTACTTCTGGAAATGGTGGGTTTGAATCCTGATCAGTATAGCACTTGGAGGCCAATACTATGTGTAAGTTCAAGCTCCTTCCAGTGGCAGTGAAGCCTTGTTTTCTGTGGCTGTTTGAGATTAATGAGATGTGAGCTTGTGTTGAGTTTTTTCACGCTGTTGGTATATTTAGAGCAGCTTCTGGCATGTGGATTCTCTGGTGTCTAATATTGGTACTCAAACACACAGCATTGTTTCTCTTCACTGAGGGCACTGAATTTGGTTGTGCTTTCTCTGGTTGCCTGTTTTCATAAATCTTGTAGGCACTTAAGATCTTTGCAAACTACACCCCTCAGCTGAACTTAGTTCACCTTGGATGATGGGATTCATCAAAGTACGTGTTAACTGCTCATCTCTCCTACCCTTAGAATGCCAAGCTAAGAATTTGAGCATCCTGGTTGCTTGGTTCCTCTAATATTACTGCTTTCATTAATTCACTTGTCTTATCAGGATGGTTGTGGGGTTTGTTGGTTTTTTTGTTTTTTAGTTTTTTTTTTATTCTCAGGTTTATTTAAGGATAAGCCTCTAGAAAACAAGATAGGGGATTTTATTTCATGAGTTCTTCTCGCTTCCACATATACTTTGTTGTACTGCCCATTGCAAAATGGTACAGAGACTGTAGTAACTTGTTTTTCTGGTATTGTTGTGACATTAGCAGCAAATGTTATAAAGGTGAGGATTAGGTCATATAAAAATTATAAAGTGAAAATAGAGCTGACAAAATGTCATTTTTCTTTAAATTGGGAATATTTAGAACTTTGCTGGTATAGGAGAGCAGCCTTGCCAGGTTGGTTACTTGGATCCTGGAGTCAGAATAATGGATTGAACATGAATATATAGATGAGCACAGTGTTGTGTAACTCTTATTTTCAGAACAACACATGAAATTCAAATGATGTAACATGATGACAGTAGCAGGACAAAGCATTGGAATTACCTTATAGGGGACAAGTACCTGAGAACTATTTTTAAACATTTTGGCAGTTAAAGATACTTGAAAAGGCATGGTTGATCCAGAAAAGTCACAGTTTCTTTGGAACAGTGATTCTGAGAGCAGCCAGTTTGACTTAAGACATTTTGATATGGGATGATGTGGCTTCAGCTTCAGAAGTAGCTGGTAAATAATTCTGAACTGGCTCTTCTAGTGAAAATGTTTGAGGCTGATGCAAGTGGAGCTTGTGAAATGCTGTGGCATCAGTCATGAGCGATATCTGCAGTTAGTGATTCAGCAGCATACACATTAAGTAAGGGAAGAACAGGAAATGGGAGTTAACTCTTTTTTGTTTCGAAAAGTATTACAATTGGAATGCGGAAAAAAATTAGCTATTGTGGCTATATTAATAAATATATTTAAAAAATCAGAGCTGATTTAAATACTTTTAGTCTTAGCTTTCAAAGGTCAAGAATTTGACTACTCAAAATCCAAAACTCTTGCTTTTTCCATTCCGCTCTTAGGAGTTTCTTGAGGTAGGACAAGTCTCTGAGATACTTTTGTCCCTCAGGACATTACGTGATGTTGGCATGTGTGTCTGACACAGGTGATAATTGATTCCCTAAGTTCGTTACCTTAATTTGTGATGGTTAAAATGTTAGTACTACATGCTGTAGAGTTCAGTGGTAAAGGTTTGAAGACACCAAATTTCAACTGGATGCTTTGAAGGCCTATTCTTGGTAATAGAGTGCGGGTGACACTTGTGGATGGGAGTGGGTTTGGGAGTGGGGAGTGCATTTTTACCTATCTGAAATAACGCTACCTAGTTATTTTTCCCTGTTTTGACTGCCTTATGCTGCTCTTTGCTTGTTCTCCCGTGAGGTTTCCCTGTTTTTTTGATTCATCAAAGATAAAAACATTGCTTTGCTTTAAAGGCCTCTTGTGGCCTCTCTCCTCTCTGCTTGTCATCTCATTCGATTTTGAGAAGTTGTGTGTGATGGTTTTGTGCACTTGACCAGCTTGAAAATACATAGCTAAAAGTAAATTCAGTCTCACTGAATGTTTTACCTTCATTAGTTTTATAAATAGTGAAAGATTGTTTTCTGCCGAGCACAGAGACTGCTCATGTATCTATTGTTTTATGCTCAGCTTGTAGCAGTGCGTTAGATATTCTGTATGTTTTGCACTATTATCTGGGACTGAAAGCTGAGCAGCAAGTTAAATAGCATCTCTTCTGTTGTAAGGACAAGATAACATTAAGAATTCTTCTGTTAATTGTGGTGTTCTGGGGTTTTTTCTCTGTTAGGAGGCAGATAGAAGGATAGAAGTGCTTCTGATAGAAGGACAGGAGTGGACTCAAGAATTTCCTCTAAGATGGAAAGATTACAAATGAATAAACTTGAAAGTAATAGGCTCTAAATATTTCCTGTCATGGTTGAAGTAAGAAAATAATGAAGAGAAAACTCATCAAATACTTATGTTGTGCCTAAGTCCACACTGACATAAATTAGGAGTTGGAATGTGGAAGTTGAGAACTGCAGGTTTCAAGATCTGTGGACCTCACCAAACAGCATTTTAGGGCGCTTGTACAGTGCTTGCAAATAATTAGATGTGAGAATTGGTATGTCTCAAAAGAAGATCAAGAAAAAACAGCATATGGAGTGGGGAGTCATGTAAATTAGAAAGTAGGAAGCAAAAAAAGACAAGAATGTATTTTAAGTTACCACCCGTTGAGGAGCAAGTGTATCTCACTCAGCTCTCTGGAAAGGTTACGTTGTGCAGCCTTCTCAAAGGTAGAAGCTCAGAGCCTTTTAAAAAAACCCTCAAACTTATAAATAGACTACACTCTCCTTTTTGCTATTTTTCTTTTTCCATTTTAAGCAAAGCAAGCAGAGGGAGTGATGTCTGTCTGTGTCTGGGATCAGATTAGTGAATATATTCTTCCAGGGCGTGACAGAGCTGGGTTCAATTCCCATCTTTTCCTGAGGAAGTTCATGTACGTGTCTCCTGGGAGAAGGGCCAGGGATTTAAATAGTGAGCTTCCTGAAGTGGGATTCTCATTCCCTCCCTCAGAATCATTTCTGCTTTGCAAAGAAGAATCAAAGCTGGACAGGCATGGACAGAGAGAGAGGGACCTGCGGATCTTTGCCTTAATGGTAAAGAATTTCACATAGGAGGTTGAAATCCTGAGTTGACATTACTATTGCAAACACTGCTCATGAGTTTCCTTCAATGATTGTGAAATAAAATGGGGGGAAACCTTCTCCTAGGAGGAAGGAAAGATCAGCTTTAATCTCCAGAGGCAGAGGAGAGAGCTGAACTGTGTCTTGATACTTTGAATGGGTGCTTTCACAGCTGAGCAGCTGTGTAAGAAACAGAGTAAACCCAGCAATACTGACCACACAATTCTGTTTTCTGAACAGAAACAGAGATTCTTGTATTTTACATGGTCAGTATGTTCAGAAAGCCTGTTAGTTGGGCAAGGTGGGCAGAAGGATATTTGTCAAAAAAATACTTTTTGTGTTCTCTCTGGATAACTGTTGGGAAGGAAGTTGCTCTTTCACAGCGAGCAAGGAAGGGACTTTATACCATGGAGGTAAGAAGTAAAATATTTAACCCTTTTTTTTTTTTTCTTCTTGAAATGTCAAAATATGAACTTAGGCTTTCAGTACCGCTATCCACAGTGGCAGAGGGGAGCAGGAAGAGCCAGCAATGTGCTACCCGGGATCGACTTCTCCGTTTTGTCACTGATGTCATTCATTTGTTATCAGAGTGGGTGGACTTTGTGAAGTTGGGCACAGTGCATTTTGAAAAGGCCGTGTCACTGTGTATAACTCCACTGTATAAAGGAGATAAATGCTTGGCCTGACAAAATGTTCTGGTGTTTTTCTTTTTTTTTCTTTTTTTTTTAATTAGTAAATTGTCCTACCAACATGTCTTACACAAAGAAATTCTATTCCATGCTGGTTAATAATGCCTTACTAATGCATATTATTCTCTCATTTTCAAGAGAGTAATCCAAAAATAGCAGGGAACAACTACATGGGCTATTACACTGTCACTGTTTGCTCTGCAAATACTAATGAGTTGTCTTTGTACTGTCCAGATCTACAGGTGTTGTAAAGAGTAAATTGGTCAACTTAGTACTGCAGTTTCTGTCCTTGCTAATTGGTTCTTGCAGAAAAAATCTACGATGTACCTTCTTCCTGCTCTTGGGAAAAGGAGAAGAGTAGTTAGTAGTGTGTCCACACATGCTGCTTCCATGGTATTTGCTTTCTTCCAGACAGAGCCTCTTGCACCAGACCTTCATTCCTACTAAAACTATGTGGTTGTGGTTTTTCTGAGAAATATTCTGAAAAAAAATTGGTGCAAGTATAAATATTAACAAAGATTGTGGTAAGGCTGTTCTTCATAAAAGGGCAATATGCCCATGATGGGAAAGAAGCTTTCTCTGTTCCCTTTCTCCTGCTGTCTGCCCAGCTCTATCTAATGTTTTCTAATGCCTTCAGCGTAGTCCTGAGGTCTCCCCTGCTTCTTGCAATCTCCTCATTTGTTTTCCCAATTTGTATCAACTATAATGAACACTGAAAGAGGGAACAGCAGTTGCAGTTTGGCAGGTCAGTTTGTGAAAACAATTAGTGCTTTAAACATTGGGACTAGTCAGATGGTTTGTTTACAAGAACTTGCTGTTCTGCTATTTAAATGTAAGATCCAAGTTTTCCTGTTTTCACCCTAAATGGCAGCAGGACTTAATGTCATCTGTGATGTTCACAGGGATGTTTGATCCTGTTGTTACAACATGGATTTTGTGCTGTGGCTGCCACAATTTCTTATGACTGATGGCTGAGATCACCAAGCACCTCTCCTAGAACATTTTGGAAAAACACATAATTTTCTGTGAGATATTCTGGTGGTGGTGGCAGCCATGATTTCATCTATATCATCTGTTTGGGATACTGGTTACAGTATTTTCTTGATTTTTATTTTTTTCCTTTAGTGAACATTTTTGTATGGTATTGGCTTTCTCCGTGGTATCGTGTAGTAAGATTCTTTGGAAATTAACAGCTTTCACCTCCATTAATGTTTAGAAGTTATCAGAATTATTCTAAAAAAACCAGAAGTTTGACTTTAAGTAAGAGTATTTTGCTGAGATTTTCTGTGCTACATAAGTGGTTCACACCTGTGTCCCAAAGGTGCAAGGTGCTTTTACACCTTTAGATCTTTATAGATGGCGACTAGAGCAACTTTATTTGGAATTTGTGAAAATTATCAGCTTTTAACTTTGATATATGCATAATCTTCAAGCCTTTGAGATATTCTGTGGAAACATGGAAGACAGAATACTTGTTAAGGACAAGCTCCTTTCTTTGGGAAGGATTGTTTTCACAGACTTTTGAAAAATTTTTGTAGATGTCGAGTTTACTGGGCTGTTTCCTCCTTCTCTAAAAAACACTGAGGAGAAATTATGTTGCAGCAATACTTCTATTTTTTCTTCTTTTTGATTATCAGTACAACTTCAGAATCTGTCACCAGAGAAGCACATGTGCTTGGTGTAACCCTGGTGTCTGAATGAAATGGATCTGTGCAAAGGGATAAAATGATGTCTCAGTGCTGGTGAGATATGAAATCCTGTAAAAAACTCTGGTTGCTTCTGTAAGTTCATAGTTTTTGCTACTTGTGAGGCTCAGTGTAGGAGGGTTTTTAGTATTTATTTAAAATATGACAAGTTCTGCACATAGACATCATAGTGAGACAACAGAGCTAAGTCATGATTTAATCACACATCATTACTGTAATGTACTCTCAGTTAGACCTGTTGGGCAGTTCGCTCTTGTTTTTGGACCTAAGGTTGATACATCTACATGTCAATGCCCAATGCTGACTTACCAGGCTGGGCCAACCCAAGCTTGGGAAACCTGGGGAATTTTCAGGTTATGCTGAAAAATCCTGTGTTGAGAATTTGGCCTGGGATGTTCATTATTTTTGAGAGTGTTGCGCTGGAACAGAGTGTCAAAGAATGTGGCATTAGAACATCTGATCCTGGGCTGCTTCTTTTGAGAGGAGAGAATGGTATGGAGGATAACTTGAGAGTGCTGTATTCAGTGTCTGATTACAACTTCTAATTCTGCTTGGTGTGAGCTATGAAACATCTGTTATCATAGAATTGTAGAATTGTTTGGTTTGGAAGGGACCTTTAAAGATCCCTTTTTCAACCCCCCTGCCATAGGCAGGGACACCTTTCCCTAGATCAGGTTGCTGAGAGCCCCATCCAGCCTGGCCCTGAACACTTCCAGGGATGGGGCAGCCACAGCTTCTCTGGGCAACCTGAGGGCACCTCACCACCCTCACAGTAAGGACTTTTCTTCCTGTATTCAAGAAGGTACTCTGTCTGATGGAAATGAATCAGGGACACGTGTGCTCTGTAGATACAGAGCTTTCATAAAGTAGGAAGGACCCTGAGGTTTCCACGTTTTGTGCCTGTGAAGTTGCCTGGGTCACTTCTCCCACTCCTGTGGTCAGCAGCTGAGGGTTTTGAAAGTTCAGTCTACCTGAGCCATTTCAGCAAAAACAAGGCAAAAATCTGACTTTCTCTGTTAACTGTGAGTTGTAGAAAGTGTTTTAAAAAAGGTATCTGAAGGTTTTGAGCTTTAAGAGTTAATCAGTTTATTACGAGACCTGGATTGTCTGATAGTTATCAAATTTGTATTGTGAGGCCTCACATCGAGTCCTGTGGGCAATTTTGGGCCTCAGAATGTAAGAAGGATATAAAATTTGTCCAAAAGAGGGAAACAAAGATGGTGAAAGGACTAGAGGGCAAGTCTTTTGAGGAGCAGCTGAGGACACTAGGTCTGTTCAGCTTAGGGAAGAGGCTGAGGGGTGACCTCCTTGCTGTCTACGGCTTCCTCATTATGGGAGTGGTCAAGGGAGGTGCTGCTCTCTCCTCCCAGGTGACAGGGCATGAGGGAATGGCTTAAAGCTGTGTCTGGGAGGTTGAGATTGGATGTAAGGAAAAAGTTCTCCACTGAGAGGGTGGTCACACACAAGAACAAGCTCCTCAGGGAAGGGATCATGGCCCCAAACCAGTTGGTGTTCATGAAGTGTTTGGGCAATGCTCCTCAGATACATCGTGGGTTAATTTTAAGTGTCCTTTGTGGAGGCTGACGTTGGGCTCTATGATCTTCATATGTTCCTTCCAGCTTGGGATATTCAATGTTTTTGTGATTCTATTGTGATTACTCATTGAAAGAAACCTAAAAGCAGACTGAAAGTAAGAGAATAAAGTGAGTTGGAGGAAAGATCAGATGTGTAGCTCTTATTCAGTAAGACTGTAAATCTGGAACAAGTCACATGAAGGTGGAAATCTGCTGATTCTGGGGGTGTTCTCCAGCATTCTGCTTCTGTGTCATGGTTTCAAGTTCTCTTTTAGACCTCCTTGACAGAACAGCTTTTGCAGAGAAATGTGCTGGAGAAATGTTTGACAACTGTGGCAGCATTTTTTGGGAAGGCTATTTATAGATTTCAAGTGTCTGTTGGTAGATTGCTTGGTAGGTTCATGTCTTGGAACAGATCCATGCTTCCTTTTTGCATCTTTCTGCAGTTGATACCTAATGTCTCTCTGAGAGATCGTTTGGACTCACCAACTATTCCATTTACTCTTTTAAAATATGTATGTGAGTGCGTGTGTGTGTAGCCACAGATCCTAGACATTTTTATTTTTAGTGAAGAAATGTACAGTAGGTACAGACAGGTGAAACCATGGTGCTTTCCAGTTGTGTGATTTTTGTGATGAGATGTACAGGAGTTTTCATGCAGAGGAAGGGAGTATTGAGGATGTGATATTTCCATACTTAATATTAAAATCTGTGGTTGTATTGAGAGAGGAAGAGTTGGGTGGGTTTTGTTTGTTTCTATGTGTTTTTTGTTTGGTTTGGGTTTGGGGTTTTTTTTGGTGTGGGGAGAGGGTTTGGTATCTGAAGAGGGATTTTTTTTTTCTTAAATTAAATATTTCCTTTTTGTAGCCTCATTTGGTACAATAGTTTCTCCACATAGAGCACAAGGATACATTTCAGTATTTAACTAAAATTGTCTCATCCAAAGTACAAGCTTGCTGTATTGTCTTAATTCTATGTTTTTATAGCAGTGAATTTTTTATACTTTTCCCTCAGATAAGTATTAGTGAATATTTTGCAATTCTAAAGAATTACTATTACAGATGCATTATTATTAAGAATTATTATTATTTCAAGATAATAATTATTATTATCTTAAAAGGGTACATACTAGAAAACCAAAATTCGTCTTAGTACTCTGATACGTATTTATGAAAGTAAATTCTGTTGAGACTTTAAATGCTGCTTTGAGTCTTTATGCAGTAGCTCTGGAAAAGGAATAACTTCATTGTGTTGCTCCTGGAAAACTGGCTGATGACAGACTTTTATTAGGACAAGTCTTTTTTCAGAACGCATCATGTAAGAGTGTTTTCTTTGTTAATAGTGTGTGGAGTAGTGGAATGGATGAATTTGAGTAATAATTGTTCTTCCACTTTTCTCAGCAGAAGCTTTCAGTTACGGAGCTCAGGATGGCACTGTTTTTTTAGGATATACATAAATATTTACCAGGGAGAGCTGGCAAAGATCTGCTGGGACCCCAAGCCTGTGCTCCTGCCAGGAGAAGGCTGTCCCCAGCCATATGTTCTGGCAACTGTTTGTGTACATCATGCCGCAGTTGCTAAACAGTTGGTACTGTTTTCCTTTAAGAATGTGCCACAAGGTCCAGGACTGCACTGCACACCCTATAGAAAAAAGAAAAAAAAAAAAGACAAAAAGAAATTCCCCCACCCCCTCCCCAGCGTAAATTCAGCTGGTTCAGCAGCAGCCCCAAGCCGGGCATTGTTTGCTGTCGGAAGTGGGAGCTGAAGGGACGGACGTTCCCCCGCTCAGCGGGAGCGCAGCGCAGTTTTGCCCTTGTTGCATTATTAATGGCACGATGTTTTTATGTTGCAGATGGCTAAGAGCTAGCAAGGCAGATCCGGGACCATGATGGCTCAGTTTCCCACAGCCATGAACGGTGAGTAGCCCCGCTCGGTTTGCTTGGGTCGGGGCGGGAGGTTTGGCTGGGTTTTGCGTGTGTTTTTTGGTACCTGCAGCAGCGTTACGGTCACTTTGCTGCAGATCGCTTCCCACAGCCCAACCTGTGCGGTGAGGCTGGGAGAGGCACGGCGAGGGCATCACTGCAGTGTAATTTGGAGCAGGGATACGCCGGGAGTGTCTGGTAATCTCGGATCGTTTAAAGGGCTGAGGAATGTGTGAGCTGTAGTGTGAACACTGCCTGACTTCAAGTGGGGAATATGCTAAGTAATAGTTGATTAAACTTGCATACCTTTTCTGTTACGTAATTCAGCACAAAACGTGTTCCATTATGATCCATTACGCTATTTATTTTAAACAAAATATTTGAGTGTGTCAAGCAGTTTGTGACACTGACGAAAACAACCAGTCTTTCTCAATTAAAAAAAGTTAAGAATTTTCCTCTTCATTTTGTGCCCCCTCCTCTATAGAAACTTTTGGATTTCTTTCTTGCTGACTTCCTTTCAAAGACATATGAGAGTTGGAACCTTAAAATTGTTTATGTGTGTATGTATGGGACAGAGCTTATTTGTGAAGATATGATTTGCAAAGATCTGCTCAGAAACTTGACGTTTGCATGTTGTTGTTTACAGAGCTGGCCAAAATGGAAGTACAAGTATAGAAACAATGTTTTGCATTGTTTTGCATGTTCAGTTATTCCAGATAAGGAGTATTTCTCTTAATGAAAGCGGGGAAATAAATATAAGAATTTAGCATTTCTTAGCTCATTTGTCTGTGAAGGTTACTGCAGGACTGGGAGGTCTTTATTGAACTAATTTAGAAAATTGTCACGCTGAGATAAATTGGGTGAGTAAGGGGAAGGTGTTTTGTTGTTGGTTTTTTTATTCAGAAGAACAACATTAAGATTTCAGATTAACTGTCTGCTTTACATACCTCTGTCATATGTGCGTAAAATATTTTGTGGAAAAAAAAAATTGTTGTGATCAACACTTTTGTTTTATACAGTCAGCTGCAGTTTGTTCCAGACTTTGTTTCACAGATCTAACAGAAAAAGAAAAGTAAAAGGAATCAATATATGATATAATAGGCGAAAAATTATATCCACTTTATCGGGCATAATGAATTTTTTTTTAATTGCCTCGTGCTTTTTGCTTCTCAGTTTAAAATAAACAATCAGAAACTCTCTTTGGGGAAGGTAGAAATTTATTTTCCTGGCTGTCTCTGTGTTTGATATGTGAATAACTTATTTGGTGTCTTTGTTTTGGCTTTTCACTCCTTGGCTCTGTTGTAGGATTGCAAATGTATTGACAGCACTGGGCATGTACATGACTTGATCTCAGAACCCTCAGTTTGGGAGAGTGATCCTTTCCTTGATCTGAAATCCCCTGGGAAGTGCTGTCTGCTGCTCTCAAAGGCAATGGTGCCA
The DNA here is from genome assembly GCA_013396775.1 of Cephalopterus ornatus. Taxonomy (NCBI): domain Eukaryota; kingdom Metazoa; phylum Chordata; class Aves; order Passeriformes; family Cotingidae; genus Cephalopterus; species Cephalopterus ornatus. The sequence goes on from VZRE01009126.1 coordinate 23,963, forward strand.
GAGGATGCTGCCTTTCCCCTCACAGAGTTTTACTGTGTTGAAAGGCATAGTAGGAGAGACACCAGGCAATTGTGTTAAGCTCCTCACAGAATAGCTGAATGGCTCTGTGTGTAGTTTTGTAGTCATATTTCTTATCAGAATTGATTAAATTTTGAAAAAGTCAGGTGGGGAAAAAAAGAATAATTTTAATGTGATTTCTGCATAAATCCTAAGCAACTTCTGCCCTTGAAATTGTTGTTCTTTAACCTGTGTTCTGCTTTCTTGCTACTTAGCACTGCTGTAGTGGTTGTATTCAAAGTAGATCACCTGCATTTGCCACTCATTGCAGGAAACCTCTAATTACGTTGTTAGACCTTGGTAGTGACTTGAAGCATGAGATGAGGAATGAGGTTATGTGTGCGGCAACTAAGCCATTAGGCATTGCTGCAGCCTGGGAGCTCTGGCTGCCTGCCTCACCTTGCTTTTTAGCACAGCACTGACCCTTCCCTGTTGTGTCCTGCTGGGGGGAAATGGTGGTTTTCTTCTGGGGGAAGAAACCTCTTATTCTTATCAAGATACAATATTGTACCTTGAAGGAAGGTAGGTTTTAGTTCATGGTTAGTGTAAGGCATGAAGTAGTTTCTGTTTCAGTTTTCTGTTTCAGGGTTATTTTTGGCACTCAGTGTTACAGAAGAGTGAGTGGATAGCGTGGAGCAGATGGGTGTGCAAGTGTGTGATGATGTGACATGGGGTGACAAGGAGTTTGAGAATTGCAGGGTTCAAATGTCAAAGCATGATACTCAGTCTCAAACAAATACAGGAGATGCTACAACACTTTATTTACCAGCCTGAGCAGAGAAAGTCTGTCTGCACAAGACCCCAAGAAGGAAGGGTAACTGAGCCGTGTGCTTGACTTCCAGTGGAGAGATTCAGCTTTATTGAAGCACCTTCAGAATATACCTTGGCTGAGCAGGCTCCCAGAACTGTCCAGCTTCAGCATGTGGCTGATGGCCAAACTGTGTGCTGCACTGAGACTTGGCATGTTCTTTTGTTTTCTGTGGCCATGTGTAAACTTCAGCTCATGGCAGAGTTGTGTGCTCTAGGGGCACGTGCCCTTGCCAGACCTTTCTTCTCTAAAGTCATGAAAGGACACAGTCAATGGAGAGGAGTTCCCTTTGACTCTCCATTGCTGTCCAAGGTGACCTTTGTGGATTGCCTTACTAATAAGCTGGAAATCCAAAGAGGAAAAGCAGGACTAAAGAGTGTGTGTAGATTTCTTTACAAATTTACATCCTGTGTAAAATGTGAAGATTGTTATGACGTTTCATATGAGCAGGCAAGGCTGAGCAACATGTGTCTTATGTATAAAGTCTGCCAGTTACAGCACCAGATGGATAACATACATTTATCTATGTGGAGTCCAGTTCTATCAAAGAGCCACTCCAAGCATATCCATCTCCCCAGTCTGCAAACAAGATCAAGGATTCCCTACTGAATACATATCCTGTAACTGTCTGAATATTGATCATTGCTTTTGTGCAAATGATAGTACAAACCCAGTTTATGGTAGTTGATTCTCCTTACATACAGTTCTCCATCTGGACAAAGCTTTGTCAGGAATTCATCCCAAGTCTTGCAAAAGCTTTTGGGAATGGCTTTCAATTAAACTAAATGACAACTATCTTCAACAATTGTGTTTCTAAAGAAAGACTTAATTGGCTAACCACGAACAACACTTAAAAGAATAAAGGCTTTCTTTAATAGGTTAAGATGTATTTCCATCTAATTTGTTTCTGTGATTGCAGCCTTTGACACAGAGCAGGAAGAAGTAGCCTTCACTGCCATGGGATGTGCTCTTTCCAGCTGGAGAGCAGTTGCAAGATGTTTCTGTTCCAAGTCCATAGGCTAGATTTGTTCAGGGTTTCATATCAATGCTGATGCTGGATCTTGGTTTGGGGAGATTTAATCTTAACAGACCAGCTGGAACAAGGAAAGCAGTATTTGCCGATCAGTATCTTTCACATTGTTTCCTTAAGTACCGCTGGAATTTTTGGGCTGTGTTCTTTTTTTGTTTATGTTTTTATTTGTCCTTCCTCTTCCCTCCTACCACCTGTTTCCTTTCAATACAAAGTTTTTGTGGTCCAGCAGGAAAATATCTCTGATAAACTGAGGTGCAAAAAGTAAGTCATGACTCGTTTCATGTGCTCCTAAACCTTCATAAGTCAAACTGGATTTTGTGCTGCTCTGAATAGAATTGAGTTTTGTGTCCCCACACTTAGGTATGTAGGAGACTAGGGTGGACATGAAGGGGTTGTGTGAGGTCCTGGTTCCCCTGGTGTCAAAGTCAAAACACTGATAGGTTTCTGCTGCATGTTCTTTTTAAAAAAGTCAGCCTCAAGATTTGTGGTCTGAACTTTTTTTGAATTAGGAGGAGCCATGGTCATCAGAGTTCAATTAAAAGCTGCTTGAATGCAACCTGACTCTTAACCTTGTGTGCACTGTAGATACGGAAACTGTAGACTTGCGTATCAACAAGTGTAGATAAAGATACAAAGCTGAATTAGACCTTGCAAAGAAAATGTCAGAACTTGTTCTCCCACCTGAAAGAAGGAAAAGGAAAGAAATTCTAAGACATGGACAAATATTTTCTCAGTCCTTACTTATGAATTAATCCTCCTCTCACTTTTCAGTGAGGACAGTGATGTCAGTTGATATAGAGAAAAATCCAAATGCTCAAGTCAGGGAGGTGTAGATCTTCCATTATTACACCCTGCAAAAAGTTAGATTTCCAGCTGTAGTTGCCATATTATGTGTTTTTTTAATCCTAACAAGTCAGAAATACCCCTATAGGATTGCGGAATACAAAGTCTCTTATTCATATTTAATTATGAGGATAATATGATTCACATGGCAGATGTAAGAGGAAATCCTAGAAGGAAGAAATAATTAGATATGGAGTAAATGGAATAAGGTTTTAACAAGGGAAGGTTGTTACTTTATACCTTCTTCACTAACTGAATTTTGTAGAAAGAGCGTAACAGATCCCATGGTTGGACTTCATTAGGGAAATAACTGGCTAAAAGAGAGAGAAAATGCAAGTTTTAAACTGGAATGTTGTAATCATGATATTCTTCATGGATTTTTATCTTGAGGCCAATCTTAGTTATTATTTATGTCAATATTATCAGTAAAGAGCAAATGTATGCTGGTTAAATTAGTCAATGTCACAAACTTTGGAGTCGTTTCCCAGCCAGAATTACACAGTATGGACCACATATCACTGGTTAAATTTCATCACGTTTCTGTTGTGCTGTCTCCAAATAGTGTTTTAGCCATAGCGTTATGGGCTAGAAGGATTTTTGCTGTATGCTGGGAACTCAGCAGTTGGCTGTGACTAAGGAGGAAGACAACCGGATGTATTAGATGATCATGTAGTAATTACATGATTTGAGGGAAAGGAAATGCATCCTAAAATGTGGTGGGTGAAATAAGGAGTGCTGTGTGCTATTGCCTAAGGCACTGGTGAGACATCTTGTAGGATATAGGGTAGAATTTGGGTTATCTGCTGAAGAGGGGAAAAAACCCCAGGAAGTGAAATAGATGCAAAGTTGGGCTTTGGTGTTTGTTACCCAGGAGAAATGAATTAAGTGTTGGGAGAGAATAAAGAGGTTGGCTTTGCTGTTTTGCTGGTTTTGTTTTTTTTTTAATTTCATTGCATTTACTTTTCAGTACATACATTTGCTCTTTATTTTTTTCTTAATAGGAAGAACAAGATTAAGGAAGGAAACTATCTTGTCTTTGAGTACAGTGTTAGCACAAGGGTAAATAGAGATGAATCAGCTGTTGGTGTGGAAATGGGAATGGTTCTGTCAGCAGTGACGTTCTGGGCCATGGTCAAGAAAAAGGTCTGATTGCCTTAAGGCATAGCTTGCATTTTAGGAAGGAATTAATGTATTAGAGTTTCTTGGAGAAGCAGAGCCTGCACATGGGTGACCTTGGAAGTCCCTTCCAATCCTGCGCTACTAAAATGTAATAAAGAATTAGGTAATAGTGCAGATTAGTGTTAGGTCTTCATCCATTAACTTAATTTAAAGCTATAGCTGCTCTGTCTTGCTAAGATTTTATTTTGTTAGTAGTATCATGTGTTAGCTTTTAAAAGATAAGTTTACACTGAGGGGGAAACCCAGGATGGTTTTTATCTGAAATAATAATACTGTGTAACGCAAGCTGCTTTATTCATTTGGGATGTCAGTGAGACCTGCTGGTGGTTTTTCTTCAAAGCATGTAAAAACCTAAACAAACAACAGAAGATCTACAAATACTTCCCCAAAACGGAGCCAGAAGGCTGAAGCCTTAACTGAAGGGACTCAGAAATATAAATGTATCACATGGCCAAGTTTCAAAGGGCTTTGACTGTTAAAATTGTCATTTCCTTCAAGATTTAACTCCAAAGTTTGGGAAATATACTACTCCGATCAACTACTTTATGTGGCTGTTGTAATTTAGGGTTGATGAGTATGTGTGAAGTGGCACCATCTTAACATCTACTAAATTCCAAATTGTCTGTGATCATCGGGGCCGCTTTGAACAGGCCATAGATGATATTAATTAGTATTGGCAGAATGAGTTCAGGTTTAGCCCACTAATTATAATGGCAATAATAAACACATTTTTAGGCATTGTGGTCTGTCAGTCGATTTATATAATGCCCTATTACTTTAATTAGGAATCTTGTGTGTTCAGGCTTTTCAGGGTGCTGCATCACTTCTTTGGGACATCTGTTGTTTTTTCCTGTGATGGAGCAGTAACCTTAAATCATCACTGAGATAGCAAGATGGGTGGAAACCCTGGAAAGCTGAAAGAATGTCAGTGTTTATGGATCTAGTATTCCTTTGGGTACCTTCAAAGTTATTTTAATAACTTTAAAACATTTGTGCTTTAGTTGGATGTGAAATTCTCTGTATGCGAGTCTCAAGAGCAGGTAAGATCAATTGAATATCAAGAGTTATTTTAGTGCTACTTATCTAAGTAATTTGCTTAAAAATTTTATAATATATACATTTTTACAATAGGTACTGTATTTTAAAGCATGTCCCAACATTTTTCCGTGCATTTCTTCTCATAGCCATGATTTTGCGTTGAACTGTGATCTCTGCAGCACAGTTATTTCTTTAGGAAACATGTCTTTTCTGAAAGTCCAGTTTTCACTATTATAGAAGAGCTGTTTCAGCATGTGTTGGTACTTGTATAGCAGTACTGAAAAAAGTGCACTTCTATTTTCCTAAGAGCTACAGGTAGTAATTGCTGTGCAACAAATGACAGTGCTTTCATAGCACTGTGTTTCATAGGAATTCTTCAGGCTTGGGGAAGAAAAATATACACGTGTGAGTATATTTTAATGTGTGACCATTTTCTGATGGAGATGATGTGGGTTGGAAGGTCAGCAGAGTTACTCCTCTTATTTCTCACAGTCTTTGTGTTCAGATTGGATTAAGAAATACATGGACAGTACTTTTTAACCCGGCCTGAAGATAACTCTACATCCACTAGGCTCCACTTTCTGGAAAGATCCACTCTGAAGTTGCCAGAATCTGTTACACAAAGGTTCTGGAAAATCTATAAGAAAACAGTAAATAAGGGTACCCATGAAAAAAATGGCCAAAGAGAGGATGTGGCTTTTGTGTTAAGGGAGACTAAACAGATTAGAACTGTTTAGTTTAGTTTAGAGAAGAGGCAGCTGAGATGAAGGTATGGTAGAAAACTGTAAACCTGTAATGGTATAGAAACAAGGGAAAAAATATTCACTGGTTGTTTTGGGTTTTTTTTCAGAACTGAAAGGAAAAGCAGTACCTAGTGAAATTATTGAGCTTAAGGCAAGCAGAGGAAAATGGGTTGGTTTGTTGGTTGGGTTGTTTGTTTGTTTCACACAATGAACAACTCATTTTTTGGACTCACTCTCTCAAGATGCTTTGGAACCAATACATGAAATCAAACTCGAGGAGGAAAGATCTATGCCATGGCTGTTAAATGCTTTGCTTTTTTTTTGGCGCTTTTTTGGCTCAAGAAGCTTGCCAAATTGCTGGTTTCTGGCTGTTGAGAAACTGTAATACCCAGAGAAGAACTCTGTTCCAAATTCTAGTCCCCAAATGTCCCCATGAGCCATTGGGGAGGCAGGATTAGGGCTTGTGGTATAAACTGATACCGGTGGTTTTATGAACATAAATTAGACAGTTGTTAATTTATTATACTTAAAATCAGACTGCCATGTGTGCTGGGAAAGTAGTCTTGTGTATGTGCTGGATATAGTTGGCAGGTTTTGCTAATTAGTAATTTAACCTTCTAAGGAGTACTGGTTAAACAAACTCTGCTTCTGTTACCTTTGTGTTTTCTTCCAGCTTTCCCTGCTTTTTTGTTTTGTGCCAAGACCAGAAGCTACAAAGAGGAGGTTAACAAGAGTGATCAAAGATACAGGACAGCTTCCATATGTGGAATAATTACATTGACTAGGACATTTCAGCTTGGAAAAGAAAGAGTGGGGATGGTGGATACAATAGAATGTCACCTTCTCAAGGTCATCTGTCATTTTATAGGCAGAGGAATGGTAATTAATCTCTGATAACACGAGAATGAACCAGTGTCAGATGGAAATACTATTGGCAGATGTCAAATATACAGAGCACTTTGCAGTGTCATATAAACAGGGAAAACTGTAGGAAGCTGTGGATGCCAAAAGGATACCTGGATTCCTTAAATGATTAGAGATAGGTGGATTTTCCTGCCACTGATGAGGTGCCACCTCTGGTTCAGGAGCTGCCCTGGGAGCTGAGAAGCCATCCTGGAGCAGTACCACCACGCGCCTGTTGCTCTGTCTGGGATCTCAGCTGGGGGAATATTCAGTCTGTGCTGGAAGGGCCATTGCTGTGTTTTGTTTCCTAAATTATCTCCTAATTTCATTTTATTCCAAGATCATTCAGGAAATGCCTCTTCATTTTCCTTCTCTCCCACCCTTCCTGTGTAATTTTTTTTTGTCTGTTTTGGGTTTTTTTTGGTGGTTTTTTTTTTTGTTTGTTTGTTTGTTTTTTGTTTTTTGTTCTTCTCTTTTCCTCTTTTCTTTCAAGTCTGTGTCCCAGTTCTCTGCAAATACAGCCCATCAGACTTCCTCCCCAAGTCTGAGAACCCGGAAATGTGGTTTTTATTGTAATGGCCAGATAATGACGAGAACTACAAAAATTACTGTAAAGGATCTAATATTCCTGAAACAGAATTCTGATTTTATGTCAGTGTATGTTTTGGTAGGAGAATAATTTCCTTTACTCCATCTGATTTCCAAGTTTCATTTTGCATCCTCTTGCCTGGTATTTTTATTGCCTGCATTTCTCTTGGTGCAGAAAGATTTACTGGCTGCTGCAGATGGAAACTCACCTGCATCTTATTAGTTTTGCTGCACTCCACAGGGATTTGCTAGACAATAATTAAACAAATTATACTTTTGTAAATTTTTAATTAATTCAGAGGGGTTTTTTGTGACTGCTGGTGAGCAGCAGCAGCATAAAAAATCCATTTCCAGAATTAGAAAAGTTTAATCCAAGCTCTGGTATTCTTTTTCCTCAAGAATGATGACTAAAAACTTTTATTATCCTCATGAAAGACTTTGATGCTGTACAAGTTGACTGCCTTTACTCAGAAAAACTTCTGATTTGTCCTTAACTGAAGGGTAAGTGTATCTTCCATGTTCTGTGCCATGCTGGAAAGGAAGGCTGTGGAGTCCATCAGCTGGAAGTTTGGTAATCTTAAAAGCAAACGGATGCCAGTCTTACATCTGATAGGGCAGAATTTGGCAAAGTATGATTATTTTATGCCTTGATAATATTGCTTACTAGAACTTTTCATACCTTCCATTTGAAAGATTCCTCTTGGTGTGACTTTTTTCTTCTCTTGTTTTCATTTCTAAAATCCATCCAGAAGTATTAATTTCAGGTTTAGGGAAACGACCGTCCTCCTGTACTGGGCTCTGGTGAGGCTGCACCTCAAATCCTGTGTTCACTTTTGGGCCCCTCGTGACAAGAAAGACATTGAGGGGCTGGAGTGAGTCCAGAGAAGGGCAGCGGTGAGGGGAAGGGTCTGGAGCACAAGTCTGATGAGGTGGGGAAGGGTCTGGAGCACAAGTCTGATGAGGAGCAGCTGAGGGATTTGGCAGGGCTCAGCCTGGAGAAAAGGAGGCTCAGGGGGGACCTTTTCACTCTCTATAACTCCCTGAAAGGAAGTTGTAGCCCAGGTGGAGGCCAATCACTTCTTCCAAGTACCGAGTGATAGGACAAGAGGAAAGTTGCACCAGGAGAGAAAGTTGCACCTCAAGTTGCACCAGCAGAGGTTTACATTGGATATTGGGAGCAGTTGCTTCACCAAAAAGATTGTCAAGAATTGGAACAGGTTGCCCAGGGCAGCGGTGGAGTCACTATCCCTGGAAATATTTAAAACGTAGATGTGACACCGAGGGACATGGTTTAGTGATGGGCTTGGCAGTGCTGGGTCAATGGTTGGACTTGATCTTTAGGTCTTTTCTAACCTAAATGATTCTCTGGTTCTGTGATTTTGGGCACAGACAGACCTATGTTGTTGGATAGAAGAAGGGGCTTGTTTCACGTGCTGCATCAATGTAGTAACTCAGCAATTAAAGGTGTTTTCACTGGCATTGCTTCTCCAGAATTAGGCAGAAAATACTTTTCTATTAATTGCTGATACTGAATCTAGGGGAAGGCTTAGGTTAAGCCAAATTTGTGTGTTAACTTCTTCGTGTAAGAAAAGAAGTAAATTACCTTTTGGGAATAAAACATACGTTTACCAACATTGCCTGTTATAGTAATTGCACTTTTTGATGAGAAGTAGAAAACTTGCCTCATTAAAACTTGAAAAAAAACCCCTATTGAATGAATTGTCACAAATTCTGCAGAAAATTAGTGTAAAAGGTGGCATGTCAATGTGCTGTCCAGAGTACTGTCATGTTTGTACACATTTCCTAATGTGTTTTTTACATTATTGGAGTTCTAACAAAACTTGAAAAACATTTTTTTATTTGCACGTCTTTAATTAACAATATGTCTGTGTTGTGCTTTTTTGGTTTGTTTGTGTGTGGGGTTTTGTTGTTGGGTTTGTATATATGTGTGTGTGTGTTTTTATTTTGGGATTTTTTGGTGTTTTTTTAAAATATTTTAGTTCCTTAATGTGTTGTTTTATGTTTCAGTGGAGTTGGCAATAACTTAATTAGAAAGGATCTTCTGAAAATCGATAGCCATAATGAGTTAAAAGTTTCTGTGATTTTTGTAAAGTATAGAAATACTATCCTGTTGTTATAAACTGATAGTTTAAGTGCTTTGAAACAGTCAAGTGTGCTGTAGGATTCAGAAAAGAAGTAGATCTACGCTGTTAGCATGGATTAGACTATTATGTATCTCTAAATTGTTTTAGGGATTATACTCCTTCTGAAAGCAAGGATTATGTTTCAATATTGAGATCATTGCATGGCACAGAAATTTTAATGTTCTTCCTTTATGGATTTTGTGTACTGAAGCAGGGAGGTGCCAGTGATGATACCATCAGGCAGAATTGTGCCTCATATCTTGTAGGAGTAGGTGGATAGTTTAAATAAGCCCCAGTATTTGATTTTAGTGAACTGCTAACCTAAGGCTTCCCTGTACATCAAAATATCTGGAAATCCTGTACGTAATGTAAAGAATACAACGTGGCTGCTGCTGCTTTGTCCTCATTTCTGTAAGTGTGCTCTTCAATTTCTTGGCCAAATCTGTGCAGCTCTGCACTGGTCTCACACTGTTTAACAGCCTGTCTGCAGGTACCAGTTATTTTTGGGTAACACACCAGAGATGCTTGAAAATCTTTAAAAATTCCCTTGGCGTCAGTGCACACTATTCTTGTGATTTTAGTGAAAAAACAAAATTGAAGGAGAAACGTTTCCCTGTGTTTAACATGCTTTAGCTACAAGTGTTTCCTTTTAACTGTACACATTAAAAGAAGTTGATGAAGTTGTAATTAAGGATAGACATACCCCTCTCTTCTGGCAGTTGCCACGGTGTTGCTTGGTGTGCTGAGAGCTTCCATGAAGCATTTCTGGTAGGACAAGTAGTCAGAGGATTAATGCATGTGTTGTGAAAGGAGATTGCGTGTGGCTCGTGCCATGGCCTGAGATCATGGGAGCTGGGAATAGCAGGTGCAATCCTCAAGGAAGAGCAGGTGATGCCTTGGGATGGACTCAAAGCCACCGCAGTAGCAGTTCATAACACGTTAGCACACCTAAATAGGAATAAATGCTGATTATTGGCCAGCATTTTCTCTTACGTTTGATATAAAGAATCAACAAAGAAGGAGGGAAGCAAATATTGAAAATAGCAATAACACTGATAAGAAATCTCAAATTCAGACTAATGGTAAAATGTTCCATATGTTTTCAGACTCCTGAAGTGTTTACTCACCACTGAGGAAAAATTAGAAGTCTGATTCAGCATCTCAGTTGGGAGCGTTAAATCCTATCTGTAATAAATAATTTTGTGGTAAACTTATCTACAGACACAGAAAGACTGGAATTATTAGATTTATCCCAATATGTCCTAGACCAAATAACTCTCTGGAGGCTCCTAATGGGAGACGGTAATGCGATTGCTGGTTGCATTAAGGAAAAACCCTTGTTGTACAGCTTGAGGCACGTTGCTGCATGTCTGTGCTGAAATTCCCCTGCCTTTAAACATAGGGATAAATATTTATTTAGGGTCATTATGAAGCTTCATGCTAGTTTTTTTGGATGGTTAAAAAGGTGGTGGTATAATCACTCATCCTCGTGACTTATGCGTACAAGGAATGCTCTTTCAATTTAGGTTTACAATCTCTGTGGAGTTAATTAACTTTGTAGGTCGTAGGAGCACAGTTTTTATTAGAGAAAAACAAGCAAATGCCTGTGAGTGAAAAACAAACGCAGTTCTTCTGAGAATGTGAGAAATGCCTTCTAGTTTTCCACAAGTGAAAAGTTGCCCTTATCCTTATCACTAACACTGTTGCTCTCACCACAGCTACCTGTTGCCTACAGGTAGTACTAACCAGTGGCAGAGGTCTTACAGAGTATTTTTAAGTCTATTTACTTTTCTTGTAGAACTGCACTTTCTTTTCTCCCCTCTTTTTCAATGGTAATTTACCATTTTAAGTAAAAAGCGGTTTGTTTCTGATGTTGGCAACCCATGAAAGCAAGTCCCTTTTTTATTCAGAAGGTTACCTTTCTGATGCAGTGTTGTAAAGATATTTCTTGAGCTTTGCTACAAAACGCTGTGTTCCTGCCGTAAGCAGAACCCCATACTCTCTTGTAGAGAGATCTTTTATTTAAAATGAACTTAAAGGAACAGAAAATGTTGTTCAAATCCCCAGCTTGTTTCCAACAGTAGAAAATTGTGAGTGCTAACACACTGAATTACAGAAGTAAGCTGTTACATGAAGGTAAGGGCAATATGTGTTTTTTCATCTTCAGAGAAGTCTTAACATTTCATTAAAATCATGTTGAGCTTCAGGTTGCCTGTGTGAGTCTTTGTCATTCCACATGGACTTTTTACATGGGTGGATTCCACATGTGACTTTGAATTCTTGGATGTATTGTAGAGTTGTGGAGCGGGTCACTGTTTTGGAATAGGGAACTTGCAGAGACCCTTCTGGGGTCGTGAGTCCAGGTTTCCCATGTTGGGTCTCAAGAACAATTGCCAGTCCTGATGTTTATCCCGAGTCTTCTCTGAAAGTATCGACCTTCTGTAGAAAAGAAAGACAGTTTGACCTCTGCTTTCCAAAAGTGTTGCTAATATGGACGTGTTTTTTTCATCAACAAACTTCCCTATTCTAGGGAAAGTCTCTGTGGGGAAAATCTCCAGAGTTCAGCATTTCTTGAGTTTTGATTCCTGAAAATGTAGTGTAGTCAAATACAATGTTTGCTTCATCCAGGCGGGTCTTGCTTCATGTGTGAAGTTGTGAGATTGTAAAGTAACCTCTTTAGAAGAATAATGATTTTATTCTTATAAGCGATCATCTTGTTAGAGAGATTGTACTATTTTTCCCCTCCAAAATTTTACCAGCTATGGTTGGGAAAAATTATTTGTCTCTTGAAAATATCCAGGAAATTTAAGCTAAGTCAAAAAAGTAGCAATGTACTATTTATTGGCTGCAGCAAAGCCTCTCATGAGAGCACGAAGTAGCAATTGTATTTTGATTTATGCGGAACTGATTTTTAAAAATATTGTAGTTCGCTGCTACTGGATGCCAGCTCAGAATCTCTGGAGATCCAAATATTCACCACTGCTCCATCAAGAAGATTCCTACCTCTTGCCCATCCTCTGGTCAGGGAGGTGTCTCTGAAGAGGGGACACCTGCAGCTGAGTTTGTGATTCATGGATGACCTGCCGTGAGTAAGGACTGGGGCTGTGAGGAAAGAAGAACAACAGAAATGTCTCTGGGCACAATTAATTGGATCTGGTTTACGGGCAAGACATTTCTCAACCCTGGGACTGAAGGCACGTTAGTGCAAAAAAAAAAAGTTGAGCTAAGCCAGATAAGTTTAAATGATACAATTTGAGTAGCAGATGTTTGTTTGACTCTTGCTGCAGCTTTGCCCTTCCAAGAAAAGGAGTAGTCTTCCCTTCCTCACAGTTCAACGTGCCCAAAAGTTGGTTGTGTGTAACCCAGGCAGTGTGGGTTTTCTCAGCAGTTGTGCTGAGTGCCCGTTTTTACTGCTTGTGGAAGTTTTGGGAAGCAATCAGTGTTCGTGAACATTGTAGCACGTTTTGATTGTGATCGCATGGAAGAACCGAATTTCAAAGTAATTTTGTCCGTGTAAGTCTTTATTTTGATGGTTTTGATTGCACTAAAGGCAAACCCAACAATTACTTTGGAGAATGGTGTCACAACGGGCTTTGTGGAATTGCCAAGACCTCGTGATTCCTGTTGTTCCAAGTGTTTATTTCAGATAGACTGGTGTGGTATTTTTGCTCAATATTTTGAGGAATCCTAATATGATGTTTTCTGTACGCAGGTTTTACTTGATGTTACCATTTGGTGATAAAATTAAAAGAGCCATGAGCACCTGGTTAAGCTAAAACTAAGCATTTGCAATGCTTTAACCTTCCCTCTTGTGCTGTTCTTTCTCTTGTTTTTGTAGCATATGAGGTAAGAGTTGGAAAAAAACAAGTGAATCCTTTGAATAAGAAGTGTGAATGGGGTTTAACTGCCCTCACTGTGGATCTCTACCAGAACTATCGGGGGGTTTTTATTTTTTTATTCTAAACAAATATTTTCGTTGTCCAATAGTTATTAACCTGTATTCATAAAACAACGGCCTGTTCTAGTTCAGGCTGCAGATGGCAGACACTCTCTCTTAAGTGATGTTAGGGTAGAACTTACCTCAGGTCCCTGAAACATTCTCACAATGTTCTTTTGATAATGTGTGTTTGGAGTTATCACTTTTCCGTGACAGTACCTGCTTGCACTGGCTCACGAGGACTGTAGAAGCACTTGTTTATATAATAATGTAGTTGTCATCAAAGTTTTTTTTAAAATGAAATTTATACTTGCAAGAAATTTTGGATTGTTGAGCCTGGAGAAGAGAAGGCTCCAGGGAGACCTTTTTGTGGTTTTTCGGTACTTAAAGGGGCCCTACAGGAAAGATTGGGACAAACATTTTATCAGGACCTGTTGTGATAGGAGAAGGGGTAATGGTTTTAAACTAAGAGATGGCAGATTTGACTAGATGTAAGGAAGAATTTTTATGAGAGTGGTGAAACACTGGCACAGGTTGTCCAGAGAACTTGTGGATGCTCCATCCCTGGAAACATTCAAGGCTGGGTTGGAAGGTGCTCTGAGCAACCTGACCTAGTTAGAGATGTTGCAAGGGGGCTTGGGCTAGATCACAGAATCAGAGGCTTGGGTTGGAAGGGACCTTAAAGTTCTAGTTCCAGAGGCAAAAGTGCACAAAATATCTTGTGTGCAAAAAATAGTGAGGTTGATGAAGGCAAAAATGAGAATGAAGGGTGAATGTGGATGTTGAATCACTTCTTGAATGAGACTTTACTGCTGACCTGTAAGATTTTAATACATTTGAGACACTGCTATGTAAAACTTTGAATTTCAGAGTTGGAGGGGAAACATAATTTACCAAATTGTATTCAAAGAGGTGTTTTGTTGAAATATATTAGAAGATTCTTCAAGATTGATTGCTATCTTCTTGCTTAATTTGTGACATACAAGTGAGAAGTTTTGCATTTCGATACACATGTAAACAGAAGTTGCCTTACAATGTAAATTGGATTCTTTAGGGAGGCTGTGGTGATGGTCATAACTAGTCAAGGAATTGTTACTGTATTTTTATCCCTTTGCAGCCACTGACCATGTGAATATATTGTGGTGGTCCTAATCCTTCAGGCATCAATTTTAAAAAGCCGAGGAGTGTTGTAGCTACCTGCTTCAAAAGATGATAAAAGAACAGTATTTAATATAAGGAAAATGTGGTGTTGTTAATATTTTATTTTCTGTAAATGAAAAAAATGGTCAAGTTCTCTGAAGTTGCTGCTGGCAGCTTTAGGAGCATTGCTTCATCTTGTCCAGATAACGTCTCTAAGAAATAACCACATCATGCACTTTGCACTTGTATCTTAAAATTAACACTTTAAAGAGATCTAAGTGCTGCTCTGATTTGGATATGCCATTGGGTATGAGTTGCCCTTATTGGTGTATTACAGCAGTGCTCTCACTGCCCATCAATTTACCGGTGTCTGATATAGATTTGTTTCACTTTATTGTCAGTATCTAATCTAGATTTATTTATACTCATTTAATCAGAAGAGAGAAGGGAGTAGGTCTTGAAATGCAATTTCATATGCAACCTGCAAGAAGACCCCTTCATTGAGGCCGCAGTAAAAAAAACCTGGTAAATCTCCAAGAGAGGGAAGCAAAACTCCAAACTGAAGTGTGTAGAGGTTGTATCCTAATGCCCTCACATCTTTTCCATCACTTATCTCCCCAGTGAGTTTCTGATTTTCTTTGGCCTTTTTAACTATGTGTATTTCCCTACTAAGGAGCAGGGGGTAAAGAGTTAAATCTGTGCACGTGCAAGGAGAAGGCCAGTTTTAGCAGGGCCTTCTTGAGAGGAGACAGAAGGGTTTTTTTGAAAATGGCTTTGCTTATATGGATAAACACAGATAAGAGATGACTAACATTATTACTGTGTCAATATTGGCAAGTACTTCAGCATTTTATAGTAACTTCCTTTCAAAGTGCTGTGGTTTTTAAGGCAAGTTTTTGATGTCTTATTAGAAGAATTATTTATTCCCTTGACTGTCCTTTAGTGAGCAATACAAATACTTGAACAGATTAAGAGCTCTTTGGAAGTAGTAATGCTCAGGAGAAGGTAGCTTTAGAGATGTTTTGAAGTAATAACCTTTTAATGCTGTTCTGAGAGTTTCCATTCAGAATTTTGGCTAATTCTCACATTCATTGATATGAAAAATTAAATATTTGTCAAGAACTTCCCGACTGAAACTTCCTCCTACTTAAAAACCAAACCCAATTATTGCTGGCAAACTGCTTTTCCTGCAAAGGACACACACCCTGACCTTTATGCAGCAGGTTAGAGCATTTCTGAAAGTCACTGTGGTTCTGCCTGGTGTTATCAGCACAGCTCTGTAAACACAATTATTCCCTGCAACTTCTATTTGCTGCCCTGAGGCTGCAATATTTTATACTTTGTGAAGTATCGAAAAATGGGAAGTTGAAATTGCATGTTGTCTAAAAAAAAAAACCAAACCCAAAAGCCCAGAATGTCACTCCTTTGTCAGAAAAACCCAACATATTTTTCTTAGCAGCCCCAATTTTGTTTTTAGACTATTGGCAAGACAAGCACAACCCTTCTTGGCAGCTGGAGGGTGTTACCCCTCCGCATGAGAACCCGAGTGACACTGAATGCCGTTTGTTTATCGGTGAACCAGGGGAGTATTTGGCTCACACAGGGCATGGTGAGACATGTGCATCCTGCCCGGGCTGCAAACAATCAGCAGCGACAGGAAACTGCTTTACACCAGCTTTGAAGGACAACAGAGCTCGTTTGAAAGCCGAGGGTAAAGCAGTCTGGCTGAGGGATTGTCTCAGCTCCGCTTGCACATCTGGGAAGCAGGTTTGTGTTTCATAACGTCCTTGCCAAACTGGTAGGGGCTGGGTGTGTCCACATCTAACTTTGTCTCTTGAGAAGCCAAGCTTTTATTTTGCAAGTGATTTGCTTTATTTTCTAAAGGTTGTTCACTGCAAATTTCGTTTTGGTTTGGGTTTTTTTTTTTTTTCCAGGAGGTCCAAACATATGGGCCATCACTTCTGAAGAGCGGGCCAAGCACGACAAGCAGTTTGATAGCCTTAAACCCACAGGAGGCTACATTACAGGTTGGTCTAAGGCTCTGCATTACACATTAACTTCTGTGTACACGTACCTATCTTTGTAAAACAGTTTGAGAACTGCATCCTATTTCTAGCCCTTTGTTGTGTGACTAATAACCATATTCTTCAGGCAAACAGCCACGGGTTATTAGTAAACTTTACAAGCTTTCCTCTAAGGTCTGGCATAGGAGCACTGTTCCATTAACCCCGTCACTTCTGCAGCTACCAGCTATGTGCTGTCATTCTGTCTGGTTCCAGAAACCAAAGAGTATCAGGCAAAATCTGTGCTTAGTTGGCAGGCTGCCAAGGAGCACTTACAGTAGCTATTGTGGCAAGTGACGCCAGAGACACCAGAAGTGGCTCTCCTCTGTCTGAGCAGTGTTAGAGAATACTGTGCTGTTAGATATCTTTGTTTCAGAGGAGGAGGCAGGGAGAGAGATGCTGACAGCTTGTCCTTGTTAGCGACTGCTTGGAATTTATTACCCGTTGGGCCTTCAGCAGGTTCTGGATACACTAATGGCATTTTGCACTGCCCTGCTGTCAGTTCCAGTTGCATTCAGCTGCTGGAACAACTGGGTCATGTTGCTGTGCACCTCAGAAGTTGGAGGTTTTAAATGTAAGAATCTGCATGTGGTATCAAGAAAATATTCAAGTTCATTGAAAAAGATGACTTAATTTAAAAATGCCCTGTTCCTTGTATGTGGGCACTAAAGACCAGCCCTGATTGCTTCTACCTGCCCAGCTATCTGCTAATTCCCTGTCTAGTTGCTCCTGCTTTTCCTCTTTTGGGGCTGGAAAGGACTGAAGAGAGTGGGAAGTTGTCAGTTTGGAATATGCACTTCTTCAGGCTAAGTGACAGCACCGGGAGGTTGGTGCTTACCTCCAGCTGAAAAACAGGCAGTTCTGGAGACTGCCTTTAGGCCACAACTGGGCTCTTACCTGCACATGCATCTGAAGGCTTCATTATTTATTTGGCAAATGCTTGAAGTAAAGGGTTATGTATAAATATAAGGGAAGAGAGAGCTGAAAGAATAACCCGAAGTCTTAGCTTTAAGCATCTGTAATTCGCTCAGAGGTAAGCATAAACACCACTGTGCGTGTTATGTTCTGTGTTTGTTTACAGCATGATCAGTACCAGTTGATGTGGAACTTGGTATGGGATTGCACAGCAGTTGCCATTCCCTTCCTGAAATACTGAAATAGTGGGTGTTCTCTGACAGAACAGATTATTATTTAGAACATGGTATTTTCCTAGTTTTTCCAGGGAGACAATACTGGGGGTAGAGGAGAAGGAAAGAAATAGCATGCTCATACTTTCCTGTAAGACTAAATTTTCAGTCATTTTTACTCCTTTAAGTCTTACATCTTTTAAACCATTGACAGCTATTGATTTGTGACCTGTTCAAGTTTTTATAGCTATCTCAAGTCACTTTTCAGAGCGAGGATTGGGGATTAGAGGGTACATGGGTACCTGACAATCACTGTAAACAGCGTTAAAAGCTGGGGAAAAAAACCCTGGAAAGCTTGGCATCCAGCATGCTGGTTCCTTTTGAAAACCTGATCCCCAGAGAGAGTGCTGAGCTCATCTTAAAATCTGTCTCTCTGGTGTAAAAGGCTGTCTTTCTCTCTTGTTTACCATAGGTGATCAAGCACGTACCTTTTTTTTGCAATCAGGACTACCATCTTCAATCCTTGCTGAAATATGGTAAGGCATTCTTTACTGCTTGTTTTTCTTTTTAAAGATAGTACATGAAGGCTGTGCATCTCCTGTCTTTGGTGTGTTGTGTTGTCTCACAGAGGGTTTCAGCAGTCAAGGTAGGAGTGTTATCTGAGTCATTGTATTCATTTTACTGAATTTAGAAGAAAGATTCAGCCCATATGAGTACCAACACTTAATTAAAAAGTAGTACTTTTAAAATCTTTCTTATGATGTCAATTCAAATTGGATCGTATTGAACACAGCCCTTTTAAACTGTAAGTGCTTGAAACAAAAAGCAATGATAAATTGAAAATTTCGTCAAGGAAAGGGTCTGTTGGACTGCCACAATTGTAATTATATTTTAATAATATAATGCCTGGTCTTTATATTTTAAATAATATAGAAAAAGAGGTTAAAGGAATAACACTTCAAATAGTGACATGGAAAACCATGTAAATAAGGGTTAATGAATTGCTAGAGATACCAAAGTGAATTATGTCTGAAATACTAGTAACCACTAAAATATGGCAGTAAGATTAAGTGTGGGAAAAATTACATGCTACTAAACTGGGAGTGGAAAATACACTGAAAGCAGAGAAGAGAAAAAAATCTAAAGCCAATGAAAAAGTTAGTAGAAGGACAGTTGTAATACACTGTGAGATACCAACCAGTGCTGTGAGACAGGAACTGGGAAAAGTGCTGTTCCTTGCAGCATATACGTGGTGATTGCAACACTTGAAACAGACGTTGTCTTCTTTGTAACTCCTCTATCTTCACGACAATCTCTTGTTCGTTTTGGGGTGCATGGCTGCTACCAAGACATACATGGGCTAAAAGGCACGTAGTTGAGGCTCTTAATCATTAAGAACAACCCGGTTGTGGAAGAATATTAAATAAACTAACTAAATGCGAGTTAGTTTTTTCTTCAGACACATGTAATCGTTAAGGTTAGTAAAGACTTCTAGGGTCATCAAGTTCAACCATCAACCCAGCACCACCACCATGTTCACCACTAAACCAGACATTTAAATGCCTAGAAAAGAATGCAAGGAAATTTTTCTGTAGGGCCTTGGGGTTTTATACTGAATAGTAACAGAATGAAAGGGACAATGTAGCTTAACATTGTCTGATTTTTTTTTTTTTTCCTCCTTTCTAATTTTATTTATATTCCTGAGCTTGGTCCTTGCATGCTTAAGTATTAATAATATTTCACGTTATTTGTCTGGCCAGAAATTTTGTGGCTGTGTATGCACTGTTACATATATTTCCTGTCGTATTTAAGCTTATTTGGAAAAGTGTCAAAGACTGTGGATATCAGGCTTAAAAAACCTCACTATGCTGTTTGTGAATTAGTGAAGTTTTCATAGTGGTGTATGAAAGTGCCTTTAGCAGATTTCTGCATCCTCCTGCATCCAAGTTCAGATTCTTGCATTAATTCCTTATGTTACCAGACACTAATTTAAAATAATTATTCTGGCTAGTAGCATAGAAAAAAGCATAGCAGAAGCTTGCAGTGGAGGCAGCAAGTGTATCCACGGGGCAGGAGACTTTTTTGCTTTTCCAAATGTCTTCCAACTTTTTCAGGAATTAAGTATTTAATATACAGCAACTTTAAAACTGAACTCCGCAGAAGACTGCAGAGTGGGTGGTGAAACTTCTCAAGCTTCTGAGGGCATAAATGTCAAAAGTAGAACATCTGCAAATGGTTACAGCAAGTTTTTTGTTTTCCTGTACAAATCCAGTACATAAATGTGATAGAAAAGCTTCTTGTTAATTAAAAAAAGTTAAATTTATGTTTCTTTCTCATGGGCATTTTCTAATTTTATTTTATTTTGTTTTTAAGGACACTATCGGACCTGAACAAGGATGGAAAAATGGATCAACAGGAGTTCTCTATAGCCATGAAACTCATCAAGCTGACATTGCAAGGACAGCACTTGCCTGCCGTTCTCCCTCCTGTCATGAAACAAGCTCCAGTATTTTCGCCACTAATGTCAGCTCGCTTTGGTACTTATGAATATATAATTATTTAGTGTTCAGACATAAAAAACCACAGTTAATTGCAGCCAAATAAAAGCATTAATCTGACCATGAAAGTTTAGTGAATCAGTGAAAAAAAACCCAAGGATTTTCCTATTTAGGAAATTCATCAAGTCATTTTCTTGACGTTTTTGATATTTCATTCTATGAAGATGTTTAATAATAAAGAAAAACCTTCCATTGAATATTGACATGAAGTGCAAGAAGGCCATTTAAATCTGCCATCTGACTTGCAGGCTCTGGTTTTTTACCCGTGGTCTTTTTTTGTCTCCCTCCTACTCATTCACCTATTTATACATGGGGGTTTTAAAGTCAAATTCAGTCAAAGGTCGAAGTTTTGGTAGAACAGTTATTTAACACATTTTTTCCAAATGAATCAGATTGTCTGTTGCGGTTGAATGATTAACTGAACAGAATTACTTTAACTTTTACTCCTTTCTGATGATATTTGGGCATTCAGTGCATGCTTGTTGTTGTTTTGTTGTTTTGTAGAACAAAATATCTGTAATGATTTCATCTGGATTAAAAAATTGGTGCATACTTCCACGCTGAAATTAAATGTATGCATATATTAATTACATGCATGATTTAGAATGCCTACCCTTCACCAAATCTCGTGTGTTTGCGTACGAGGGCATGCATTTACAGAGAGCTGTGGTTGGCATGCAGTTACCTCCTGCTGACTTTCCATCATCACACCTGTTGTCTTCCAAAAGATTCAGCCAGTAATTCAAGTGCCCTTATTTGCCTCGGGCAGCTGCCTTCAAGAAAACTTTCACTAAGCACTGGCCCCTAAGGAAGGACTTTTCACCTCTGTGGATTCTTCCAAGGCTGACACTTGGAAGAGAGTTCAGAAACAGCAACACCTTTTCCCTGTAGAGCATTGTCACAGTTCTTGAGGTGTGTTGTAATTCTCTTTCAGGGGCCAGATGGGGAAAGGTTTGTTGAAGAACGAGTAATAGCTGCAATTATAGAAAACTAGATCTTACTGTGTTGTGAAGTACTAACCAAATCTACCTTGAGAATGAATTTGCTCTTTAAGGCTTTCTTCTCAATTCACGTTCTTCACTATATTTTCCTCTGTGAGCTGTCTTATCTAAATTTAGAGAAAAGGTAGATATTATACATGAGCATCTATTTTAACTCATTGTATTCCAAACACAGGTTGCTTTGTGTAGTTTCTGCTTAGCATAAGGGACCCAATTTCGTACTGAAGCCTCTGCAATATTAAATCACGAATTGTTGGATTTTGCTCTAGGAATGGGTAGTATGCCAAATCTGTCCATGCCAACGTCTATGTCCACGATCACACCATTAGCTCCCATGTCTCTGGCTTCCATGACTTCCATTCCTCCTTTGGTTATCTCTGCTCCCCTGGTGCCTTCTGTCAGTACCTCCTCGTTGCCAAATGGAACATCCAGCCTTCTGCAGCCTTTGTCCGTACCTTTCTCTTCAAGTAAGTATAGAACAGTCCAGTACTTGCTCTCAGAACTGTGACTCTCATTTTCTCTATGGCTAATTTCAGACAGCAGTGCTAATACATGCATGAGAGTTTAAAAAAAAAACCAACACGAAAAACAACCCACAAATGGTGGTTTTTTCAAAGGTCATGTGTTAATTCTGTTCTAACTAGTTAATCTTAACAACAAGGCACTAATTAGCTTTTCTTCTATCAAAGCCTTGAATGTTGATTTATAAAGCATTATCTTATACCTGGTTGCTTCATATTTTCTTTGGGTTTATTTTTTATTTTTGTTTGTTTGTTTTCAGCGCTGCCTCATACTGGTTCTTTAGGCCCTATGACAGGAGGGTTTGGTGGTTCTAATATACAGAAGGCACAGTCACTCATCGATTTAGGATCTAGCAGGTATGAAAGTTCAGTTTAAAATGGTTATATCTTAAGTAATATACCTTCCAAAACTTAGGGATCATTTCTGTCTTCAAAATATAGTCATTAAAAATTTGTCTTTCTAATTTGACCTGCCAAGCCTGAAAATAGATTTATTTTCTTTTATATGCACAATAAGTAGTATTTTCAGTAAATCTGACAGAACTGTCTGAAGTAAGTGAAGAGTTGAAATGAGAGAAAGTGGTGCCAAAATATGGATATGGCACTTGAGGACATGATTTAGTGGTGAACGTGGTGATGGTCCTGGGTTGATGGTTGGACTTGATGTCTTACAGGTCTGTCCCCTCTTTAGTAAATAGAAGTAAAAATTACCAAGTGGTTATAAAAGCAAAAATGCATTGATGTGCTCATTCATTATAGAGGGCACCATGTAATCAGCAGGCATGTACAAATAGGATTTGTTATCAATATTTATGCGTGAATTTGTTTTATGAATAATGGAAGATTATGAATCTTGGTAATAGCTGCTCTAGTTCACTAATTTTAGAGCTTTGCCATAAACAGAGTGAGGCTTATCTATCCAGTTGGGCATCCAGGGATGTCTCCAAAAAGAAAGTCCAGAGGGTGTCTCAGCCCCAGCTCAGTTCCATAGGGTGACTGAGAGGCTCTTGTACGTCTTTGCAGCCTGTACAGGGCATTTGGGATGGGTTTGGGCTCCTCATACACTTCATGTTAGCAGATTCCTGTAAGGTGACTGTAGGCATGGCGTGTGCCTGGAATAATCTTTCTGGTTTTCTTCAGTTGTTTTTTTAATGAGAAAGCTTTCTTTTGGTGGTGCTATAGTGTTGCAAGGTAGCTCTTCTTCAGTGTTGCTCTTGGCAGCATTTTCGCCATCATATTGTCCACTTCTGTGCAGAGGATGACTGTCCAGCATCCTGCTGGAAAGGCTTTGTTGCTTCACCTTTCTCCATCACCTTGGATAACATTTCCAATAGTTTTTTACTTGACAGGGTAGGGGATTGCCTTAAACAAGGCAGGCTGGGTGCACCTGGGTTGCTCTCATTTTCAAAGATGGGACACTGAGAACGCTGGGAGTTGCAGATGGAAGTTTTACAGGTATATCTGAACACTCCATCAGCACTATCCTGCAGAAACTGAATGAGTTTGACAGGCTGAATGGAGCTTTTCCTTGTCGCTAGTAGAAGAGGTAGAGGTGGAATATGGTGGTTTAAACAGCTTCAGAAGCTGCTTTTGGTTATGAGTTTGTCAGGTGCATTTTTATTCTCATGCTTCTTCATTTACATACCCCTTAAAGTTACTTGGACATCTGCACAAGGCTTCACAGCCCTTGTAAACACTCCTAGGAAAGTTGAGATGTTTTCCTATGGTTTCCTATACTCTTATTTTGCAGTGGTAAAATGATGTGGCATAAGTGCCTGTGAGACTAAAGGAACAAGATCTTCAATTCAAGAGTTTCCTTATAAATATGTGTTCCTACTTTCACAGTAAAATTCCATATTTGAAAATACCTGTAGCAAGTTATTAGAGGTAAAACTTTGTGGAATTTGTTTCATATTATCAGAAAATGCTATATATCTTCTATTCCAAAGCCTACCTACTCAGCCAAGTGACTTAGAGTTCTTTCTTTATCTCTTTTTCTCATTTGGTTTTATTTTAATGTTTGGTTGGTTGGTTTTGTTTGGTTTTTTGCTTTGTTGTTTTTTTTTTTTTTTTCTTGTTTGTTTGGTTTTGAAATTATATTGCAGTTCAAATTCTTCCTCTAGTGCATCACTAGCTGGGAATTCACCAAAGATTACAACCTCAGACTGGGCAGTTCCTCAGGCCTCCAGATTAAAATACAGACAGAAATTTAACAGTCTTGACAAAAGTATGAGTGGATATTTATCAGGTGAGTATGATGTTTGGTATAGATGAGAAAAAATACTGTTTTCTGCCTCTGGAATATCACAGGATGAGGGATGGAATCCCAGCTTGGGATTTGACTTGCATATGAAATAAAAGCTGAAAGTGTTGATGTTCAGACCTGTGCAGGAGAGAGTGGGTTTCAGCCAGCCAAGAAATGGAGATAACCATCAGTTCATTGACCTGGGCTCTGTGTTAGACCTGGAGGAGCCAGGTACACTGGGGAAGCTACAGCAGCTGTTAGAGGAAGAAGAGAAGCATGGCAGTGGTGGGATTGAAGTAGAAGGGCCCGAGAACTAACAATAAGGCTGTGGAATTTTTAGCTGTGTAAAGTCAGCAGGAATTTTTCAGGCATCACTCTTTGGACTGAGTCTCTTTCTTATGAAAATGGGGGAAATTCACAATTCACTGAAAGCTTTTCAGTTGATCTGGGGCTGAAGGTTTCATCAAGCTGCCTAGAAAGGTATATGGTTTTTACTACCAAAGAAAACTGACAGCTTTCCAGTGTGCTAGCTGAAGGTTTAGGTAGACAGTCAGCTGTGCTTTTGTAACAGCTGTGGGGATTACCATAAATTTCCTTTTTTCATGTCAGCTTTCCTGTTAGGTGCTCTGAGTGAAAAAAAGTACACAAGAATACTTACATCTTCATTGTGTTGAGGTTGTAATGCCTGTTGTTAAGCCTGGAAGTAAAACCAACTGATGAAAACGGATTAGATTAATACAAAAAATAAACATGCCCCGGTTCATGACCCATTTTTTGCCTCATGTGAATCTTTGAACAAAGTGTTTATTTTTGTTAAAATCTTCTACACTCTCACTAAGGATTTCAAGCAAGGAATGCCCTTCTGCAATCAAACCTTTCACAGACTCAGCTGGCTACTATTTGGTGAGTTTAGTTACTGATTACAAATTCAATGTGTTTATGGTGTTAAGAGAGGAAATGTGCTTTATTAAATAAGAAATTATAAAGAGACACCATAGATCTAAAACCAGAAACTAAGCTGCTACTTAAACTAGTTTGTTCATTAGTTACGTTTCCAAAAGACACTTTGACATAATTTTTCACTCTGTTCAAGTCCGTATAATAGAACGGATACTAATTTCAGTTTCTGATTCAGAGTTGCATTAGTTTAGCTGAAATGAGGGTTCATTCATTTCAAATGTAGGATTCTGAAAACTAGCTTGTTAGCTTTAAAATATGGAGGAAGATTAAAAATTAAGTAACCCTTCAGCTTTTTGGAGTTTTACTGCGGTTTCCATAAAGATACCTGCATATTACACATTTATTAAGACTTGCCTTTATTGTGGTGGTGGAAGTAGTTACAGTTGTCTGAAGGCTTTTGATAACCTACCCTGCTAGCCATGGTAGTTTAGGTTACACCTTCAGACATAACTTGGATGTTACACTTAAAATTTAGTGGCCCAGCAGAATTCACAATAGCTTGATGCTTTACATCTCCTCTTCAGTTTCCTTTTTTCCTCTATCCCAAGACAGTCGTTTGTCTTTGGCAGCAGCAGCAAGCTGAAATGATCTTTTGATTTGTTCAGCTTGTTTGGTTACAGGCTGCAAAGGAAAACATGGAGTGTGGGTTGTATAGCTCAGCTCTGGAGGGTGGGGGAGTAAAGCTGGTGTGTAGGGTCTGTTTTCCTCCTGGGTGTGTATCCTGAAGGTATCAGTAGCCAATGCAAGGGGGTCTGTGTGCCCATGTAGAGAGGATTAGCAGCCCAAGTTTCAGTTTTGCCCAAAGTAAGGAATTACTAATATTTCTACTGGGTGCTCTATTCATGGTAATTACTGTAATAATGGTGCTGTTATATGTGAATATTGCTGGTGTGTGAGCATAAAGAAGATCACATTTCATGATCTCCTGCTTTTGTTTTTCACTGTGGTTTATGTGTGTGGATGATAGGCGTTTTCGGTTTGTTTTGTTGTTTTGTTTTTCGTAGTGCTTTTTTTTTACTGCTTTTTTTAGTGATTGGTTATTTTATTAAGCATTTCACTTAACTGAAGTCTGAGGATACATTCCAGCAATTGTATATATATAGATAGTTCTTTGAGAAAGGATCCTACTTTCTTGCCTGCATCTCTGGAATCATTTCACTGGTTTCCCATACCCCTTTCCGCCCCACAAACCCTCCCATTGCATGGGAAACATTTTACAAGCTGATTATACAATCACCTTCTCCTTAAAGGGTGTAGGTGATCCTTTTCCTACCCAGTCCAAGGTACTCTGGGGCATCTCGCGTCTTCCCTGCACTCTCAAGGAGACACAAGGGGAAAAAAGAATTCTATGCAAAGGTTCCTATTGTAGAATTTGATGTAATTTTATGTAATGCTTTATTTTACTTTAAAAAAATAACTGGAAAAGTGTTTTGTAGCGTTTTGAGCTGGTAAAGAACAGTCCTGGATTCTCTTCCCAGTTCTTCTATTGGTGATGCAATAAATCAAGAGATCTTTCACCCTTTCCTATCGTTTTTGCAGTATTTTAGGAAAACTTAATAAGAGAGTTGGGATTGTTCAGCCTGGAAAAAAGGAAGCTTCAGGCTGACCTAATTGCAGCTTTCCAGTACCTGAAGGGAGCCTACGAGAAATATGGAGAGAGACTATTTGCAAGGGCCTCTAGTGACAGGACAAAGGGGAATGGCTTCAAACTGAGAGAGACCAGGTTCAGATTGGATACCAGGAAGAAATTCTTTACTGTGAGGGTGGTGAGGCCCTGGCACAGGTTGCCCAGAGAAGCTGTGGCTGCCCCATCCTTGGAAGTGTTCAGGGCCAGGCTGGAGGCCAGGCTGGATGGGGTTCTGAGCAACCTGGTCTAGAGGAAGGTGTCCCTCCTTGCCCATGGCAGGGGGTTGGAAGTGGCTGATCTTTAGGATCCCTTCCAACCAAACCATTCTGTAATTCTATGGTGTGGATAACAGTACGTTATTAACAAAATATTATCTCCCTTCATCAATTATTCATATTATTAATAGTATTTTTACCAGAACATTTCACAGAAATGCTCTACTTTAAAAATTACGGTAAATACTTTTGGCTGTCACTTGTGAGGGATTGTGCTGTTTGGTCCTAATTGGTATTGCTATTAAAACCCTGCAGGTCACTGGCTGATATTGATGGAGATGGGCAGCTGAAGGCTGATGAGTTTGTTCTGGCCATGCACCTCACTGACATGGCCAAAGCCGGGCAACCGCTGCCACTGACTCTGCCTCTCGAGCTGGTACCACCTTCCTTCAGGTAATCACCGAGGGCAGTGAAATGTAATACACCGAACATGACTGTGCTGCTTCTCTAACAGTGGTGGTTTGGGTTTTTTCCTCTCCAGGAGTGGAAAATATACTGAAAATATAAATGGAACTCTGCCATCTTACCAGCCTGTGCAAGAGGAGGAGCCACAGAAAAAACAGCCGGGTAAAACAGAGTTCACATCCTTAATGTACAGGGCTGTTTCTGAAGGGCATTGAAACCTGTAGAAAGTGGAAGACATAATGAAATCTGTAGAGAGCTTTGTTTCAGGAGCTTTTAACTTGGATGGTAGGAAGGTTAAGTGGATATAGTCAGCCTGTTACATCTAATAGAATTGAGCAGGCAGAGACAAGGGCTATTTTTAGCTGTAGGAAAGGAAAATTATGCTGATTAATAATGTATTTTGGAAAATATATCGTTCACGGCCAAATACCGCCATGCTACTGCAAAGTTTTTTCAGTTGAAACTTCCTGGCATTGCTTTGCTCTGGACATTCTGAAAGCAAGGGGTTCCAGTGTAATTTAATTCTCTGGAAACTCGATGCAATTTGCACAAACACAGATTCTGCTGTTGACTCTGATGCTACTCACACAGGTCTCTTAAATGCACACTGCAAGACAGGACTTGCCTCTTTTTTTGGCAGGGTAGTTGCTGGGGGCCTAAACCATTGCTTTGTATCTCTTTTTATCCTTGTGTGCAGTAATTGAGCTTGATCCTGTCTTGGTTTCTGATGGTTTTAACTCCAGGAGGACTTACAGGGAACACCCTTAAAAACTAAGCCCTTTTGTCTTTGTTTTAATGTTTCTTGCACATTGGAAAACCTTTTTAACAGCAGACAGTCTTCTCCCAGCTTGTAAAAGCTGTTCTTTTATGTTTTCCTCTAACATTCTTTCCTCTTTCATTTTTTAGACTTAAAGGCTTTCCTCTGACATTCTAGTCATTTTTGTGGTAATTTGTAAACTGCAACTCTTTTTTCTTTTTCTTCTTTTTTTCTTTTTTTTTTTTGTTTGTTTCAATTGGAGTAGAATTAGGAAAATTTAGAGGTATTGTTGAACAGAAAAATAATAGTTTAACAAATGCAAGATGCTTACCTCATCCATGACTGAACAACCAGAGCTTGCCAACAAGTATCTATCTTTAGTGGAATAAGTGAGGTGTTTGTTTGAGAGCAGTGTTTTGCACAGGACAGAAATAACAACCTTTCCTTATTTTAGTGACATTTGAGGACAAAAGGAAAGCCAACTATGAGAGGGGAAATATGGAGCTGGAAAAACGCCGCCAGGTCCTGCTGGAGCAGCAGCAGAGAGAGGCTGAACGCAAGGCTCAGAAAGAGAGAGAAGAACAAGAGCGAAGGGAGAGGGAACGTCAGGAACAGGAACGGAAAAGACAACTTGAAATGGAAAGGCAGCTGGAGAGACAACGAGAGCTGGAAAGACAAAGGGAAGAAGAAAGGAGGAAAGAAATAGAAAGACGGGAGGTTGTTTTCTTGAAATTATTTTTTAATGCTCTAAGGAATGTGTACAGTCATACAGTATCCACCTGGCAGAGCGTTCAGGATTTGAATGCTGCCTTTGGTTCCATCTCCTCGCATGGACGTTGGCAGATGGTCTTGGAGAGAGAATGTCATTTGTGTCTGAAGACATTGTGTCTGTTATAGATGAATCGAGTGTTGGTATGGGTTAAAGATTTTCAGATACTTCATAGGACAGATGAGATTTTCTTGGGTTTTTGCAAAAATTTGTATTCCAAACAAGATCGTACTGAATTCATAATTGATAACATTTTGACAGCTGAACTTGAGACAAATTTCCTACTACTTGGTGTGTCAGCACATGCATCAGACTTGCCTGTTTTATGTAGTTCTGTGAAATACTCAGAGGAGGTTTCGAGCAGTATCTGTCAGTGTGCTATTTTTTTGGGCAGCATTCCATAGCTACAATTAGAATTATGTGGCTTTTCTTCATCCAGACTTGGGAGCATGACATGAAGAATCTTATGGGATCACTTCCTACTTTCTTTGATGCTGAAGTATATAAAAGCATTTTACAAAAGACATTATGTCGTGTTTCTGTTATGCTGTTCAGAAATAGAGCACGTTACATTAAATTATGATCTCTGAGTTCTGCATCTCTGTTGTAATTTAAGGTAATGTAACTTTTTTACAGGCAGCAAAGCAAGAACTTGAGCGCCAGCGACGATTGGAATGGGAGAGAATTCGTCGCCAAGAACTTCTTAATCAACGTAACAGGGAACAAGAAGAAATTGTCAAGCTGACCTCTAAAAAGAAGAGCCTCAATCTTGAATTAGAAGCTCTGGTAAGACAGGAATTTCACTACACATGTTGAAATACAGTATTTTAAACTATGCAAATCTTAATGTCTGCACTAATGGCCCACTAGGAGTTTCACTCTGTTCTGGATGAGGAATCTAAAGCAGGTATTTTGGGTTGTTTTAAAGAACTGATTGTGAACTGATCTGCCCACAGATTTAGTGAAGTGACTTCTTCCATATGTGGTATAATCTGTCTTTGATTTCTTTCTAGACGGACAAACATAAGCAAATCTCAGGCAGACTGCAAGATATTCGTAGCAAAAAGCAAGCTAGAAAAACTGAACTGGAGGCTTTAGATAGGAAATATGACCAAGGAATCATGGAAGTCAAGCAACTGCAACAACAGCTTGAGGTACGTAAGTTCCTTTTAAGCTTTTCATTTTCATTTACTGTATTCTGTGTTTCCATAACACTGTTGATAATGCTTCCCTGTAGGGAGGAATAGGGAATCAGTTGGATTATGTTGGAGAGAGGAAATAGGCAAGGCTGTCAGCATGGCAGAGGTTTTTTGCTTGTGTGGTGTTAAAGAAATGATTATGTTTAGTAGAGTGAGCTGATAGTTAAATGAGAACAGTTGTCAAAACTGCAGCTGTTCTTTTGTGAACTGATAATAGGGACTTCTCTTCAGTTATGAATTCTTTTATGGCTCCAGACTCAAATTTTTATGAGGAGCGTTGTCCTGTATTCAGAAGAAGTTAATATTTAGGTTGAATTACCTTAGTGCTCTTTTTGTCTTTTTTTTTTTTTCCTCTCTTTGAATAACAAGATGTAAATTATTTCAAATCAGTTGACTACCATAAATCATCCTGTATTATGTTTTTATTAATGCTTTTGCACATCAGGGAAACATCTTTTCATGTTGTTACTGTTTTATGTTAGGCTTATTGCAGTCAACTTAAATGGTCTTATGATAATATTTACACTTTCAAGGTGTCTGTTAAAATTTCTTCCAGCTGTGTTAATGCTTTCGGGTCAAAAGCTTTCAATTTTAATACTCTTTCTATTAAGAGTATAGAGGTAATTTTTTCCTTTACCCCATAAAGATAACTTGCATCCACATTTCATTAAAATGAGTTGAAGTTATGTTTGAAAAGTCACCCATTTTTACTTGCTGATTTATAAACAATATTAAAAATTTGTCATGTTCCCTTCCATATCTACAGGATTATCAGAATAAACTAATCTATTTGGTTCCTGAAAAGCAATTGTTAAGTGAAAGGATAAAAAATGCTCAACTTGAAAACACTCAGAGTAAGTGCCTGCAAGTGAATTCTCTTGTGTTTGCACTGCTGACTTTTCATCTCTTGTAAGCAAGGCTGAAGGATACAGATGTATTAATAATACCTTCACTTTTATATCTTTTCAGTTAAAGCCATTGTTTCATCTACGTTCCATTTTTTCCCTCATGTTCTAGATAAGGGACAAACAAACACATTTTTGCAAGAAAGCACAGATTTTGCTTGAAACTTTGTCTTGAAACTTTATGTATACAGACTATGTGGCCCACCGTACTAAAATTTGTCTGGTTTTTGGTAGTGTGGAATCGAGGGAATTAATTTATGTAAAGTTTACCTTGGTCTTTACATCAAACCACACTAGAAGTCACTGTCTAGAGAAGATTGCTATGAATTGGTATGATATTAAAAAAAAAATCACACCCAAATTTCAAATTATTCTGTATATGTATTCCATGTGATGCCTGTATGTCTCAGTTTGGTGTTGGGGCCATTTCTTCTTTGTGCTGTATATGAATAGAAAGGTAAATCAAGGAGTTTTTGTGAGGAAAGAGGTTGGGAATGTGTGTATATTAGGAAAATAATAAGACAGTGAAAACATAAATTCTTGTAAAATTGCTTGTCTTTCCTTATGCAGGTACAGGAGTCAGTTCAGTGAACAAGAAATCCCTAGAAAAGGAAGAATTATGCCAAAGACTTAAAGAACAACTAGATGCCCTTGAGAAGGAAACTGCTTCTAAACTTGCTGAAATGGATGAATTTAACAGTCAGCTTAAGGTACGTGCATTAGCTAAATATCTTACACCTGTAAGCACTCTATTTTATTTCTTCATCTAGTCATAAAGATTGGTGCCACTTCTACCAGGCTTCCAAAAAACTTTCCCCAGCTTCCAGTGTTAAATAAGAATTACCAAAAATCTTGGAGTAAATAATACAATAAAAATGCAGTTAAATCTATTGCGAACATACTAAAATATGAATCTCTTGCTAATCATTGCTTTGCATGACTCAGCTGTTGCTCACTCTCACCTTTTGCCTTCTAGAATTCTTTTTGATTTAGAATTACAGTCTTTCAGACCCTTGCAAATTCTGTTATTACATTATGAGGTCGTATTGGCTATTATTTTTGAGTTGTGCACTGAACATTTAACTTTTATTAAAAGAAGCACATGTCTCATAGTACGCTGTACAAGATCTGGTAGCAGATTTAGGTACTATCCTAAAACTGTCTAATCCTTAGGTATTATCCTAAGGCCTAGGCCACGTATTTGTGTAGAAGTTAAGAATTATTGACCACTGTCCTTGAAGGTGTTTTTGTTTCAGAGGCCACTCTTGCTTTGTCTAAAACCTCAGGCACCTCTCACAGGGTAGCATCCACTTAACTTTATTTACCAGCTTACTCCTAGTGGCACTGATGGGAACTTTCTCCTTGCGTGTTGGATTGATGATGGATCAGAGAGCTCTGTACTCTCCTAGTTAAAAAAAAAACAAAAACAAAAACAGAAAAAAAAACAACAACAAAAAATTTGTAAAGATTTAAGGAATTTATTTTCTTTTTAGAAATGGCCTCATACAACATGCTTTTTCAGTTACTTGTTTATTGCATGGCTTGCTGTGTTCATTGGCTGCATCCACAATTCAGTCTTCCCTCAAATATGTTTTTCAAAATACAGTGCAAAGATTAATTGGCTTTTTATCTACCTTATCTTACAGTGTGAGAATATGGATGATTCTGTTCTTCAGTGCCTTTTGTCTCTGCTAAGCTGTCTCAACAACCTCTTCCTCTTACTTAAGGTTATTTTCTAATCTTTGGCTTTTTTGGTTTTTTAATTATTTCGCAATTTTTCTCTGCTTACCCTTTCTGTTTAGTTGTACAACTTCTATTAAATACATTTTCCTAAAAGACAAATGATAGGCTGTTTTATTTTCTGCTAGCTTTTACATCCTCTTAAAGACTTAACATTTTCTTACCTGATTAGAAATCCAAACTGCAAAATACTGATAGCAAAATATTGACTTTTTATTTCTTAATAGACTGCCCACTAAGTTGTTTTACCCACGTATTTTTCTTCTTAGTTAAGGTAACATGGAACAAAAAAATATTGTCTCAGGTGGAAACAGTGTCCTCTCCCACTTTTCCATCTGTTGCTCTCTCCATGTATCCATGCATCTTAAGCTGTGAGTCAGGTATATGGATTCTTGTCCAAGTTTAAAAGTATAGAAATAGCATCAGTATGCAGAATATGACATGACATGGCAAACACAATGTTGTTAAACCTCCGGATTAACCCAGTACTAAAACCTACTTGCTGTCTTTCTTCAACACTGCTTTTGTCTGCTGGGGTCAGAAATCTGACTTTGAGAATAATTTGAGGGGGAAAAAAAAGTCAGAATTACTTAACTGAGCTTTTCATTTTGCATAAGGGTTTTTTCTGTTCTTACATCAAAGATATGAGAGTTTTTATAATGCGAGTTTGCTTCTGAAGCAACCCTGAATTTTTATACAAAATGAGAAGAAAAAGTATTCCCAGCTGAATATGTTTGGGAGGAAATTGTAGTCAATTGCTTGATGTAGTTTGTTGCTACAGAGACTTTCACTGACGCAGCTATCTTGTTATCTTGCCTTTGTCATATAAATTACACAGTATCTCTTAGGCAACATGATTATTGATAGAGTTGCATATTGTAGTGGAAATGGATCGTTCTTAATTGGTTTATTTGTATTTATGAGATCAATCCTGTTGCATTGCTCAATGTGTATCAATAGGATTCCCAAGAAAAAACACTCAATCTTACAGATGTTTTGTAACATGGTGAAGTACAATCTAAAGTAATTCCATTATTGTTGATTTTTTATTTCTTCTGTAAATTTAATTATTCCAAAGATTCATGCTGATGTTTTGCTCTGAAAAAAGGTTATCAGAGAGAGGTGGAATAGGATTTGAAGGACGTGTTCAAAAGAAAAAGACTAAATTTGTGAAGTGGACAAATAGAGGAGAACTCCAGTCAGAGTTGCTGTCTTTAAGCTATGGCTTCCCACAGTAGGCCTGCTGGGTAGTTTTTTAAAGTTTTTCTGGTTTAAATATGGAACTGGTCATTCAGAAAGCATCACGCAGGCAAGCACCCCACTGCAGGGACGTGTTCTCAGGTTTGTGGTACTGTGTTGGCTTTCAGCTGAAACCTACCTCCTCGTAGTTATTTAAAATATGCTTCACTGCCTTCCCTGCCTTTAGATAATGTTGTGTTTGAACACTCAGTTTTGTATCTTCCCCTCTCCTCTGTCGTATTTGGCATTTCCAGCAGGTGTATGACTGGAAGGGCTCTTTGAAAGCCTGAAATACGTCACTGACTTTGCAAACCTGCCATCTCCCTTTATCCTTCTGTTGATTTGACTTTCTTTACAGTGACCTCCAAGGACTGTTAATAACTTAATACTACTTTGGCCATTTGTGTTAAAACTTGGTTCAAAAAGCATTAAAATGCCTGGATTGCTATTCTCAAAGATTGGCTTTGTTCCCTTTGATGCACTTCATTTGTTCTCTCCCTAGGACCTCAGAGAAAGTTACAGCACACAGCAATTAGCCTTGGAGCAGCTCCACAGGATCAAACAGGACAAAATAAGAGAGGTAGAAAAAAGAAGAACTGAACTTATACAGAAGAAGCGACTGGAAGATGAGGCTGCAAGGTACCATGGCTGAATGTATCAGCATTGCAGTTTTTAAAGCAAAATAATGCTGTGGTGACTTTTAAGATAGATATATAGATATATATTTAAATGTAAAAATACATCCTATTAGTTGCCTTAGAGGAAACATTTTATGTGTAGTACCACTGGTGTAAGATGGTTTGAATTTCCTCTTTCCAATCTGTTTAGAAAAGAAGATAAAAACAAACTTTGTAATTCAGCTTTGATGTGTAAATAAACCAAGTTGTCACTTTAGTTATTAAGATTTTTAGTACCCTTAATAGATAATCCTCAGACATTTAAATTTCCTCATATATTCTGTCTTGTTTTGGTGGCCTCCAAACATCTGACTTTTCTTTGAAAGCACTTCTGACTGAGCAGTTGCCAGGTTTTTGTCATGTATATCCCAACAGTTGTGAGATTGATACTTCCTTAAGGAAGGGCATTGACTGCTTCATTCCTATGCTAGTCTTGAAAGCTGGATGAGTGAGCAACCTATAAGTTTTAAATTTGGTTCCTTTTATAGGAGGGAGGACAGTGAGAAAATTAAATTCTGTTTGAGAGGATCATCCCTTTACTTACACGTGTCCTGGTTTTGCTCAGCCCAGTCTTGTTGTACCAAGCATTCAAAATCTTACTGTTCTCAGCTCTTAATTTCTCCTGGTCTTGTTCCTGACTAGTTTTGTTTTATTTTGTTTTACTGATTAAGAAACTAGTTTTTAGGGTTTGGTTCTGTCTGTCTTAAGATGCCACTCAATTTTTTCCCTCTCTGGACCTTCTGCTATCAGCTACCTATTTCGTGTTGATTTTTTGGTTGAATGCAGCTATGTGATAGAGTAACCACATCACTGCACAGCTCCTACTAGATCCTGCCATGTGCTTGGGTGCACAGTAAAATGCCCATCAGGGAATTGCATCTCCCACAGTGAGCTGATGAAATGGTCTCATCTAGGCATGGTCCCTCCTCAACAACCTCCACAGAAGGTGGCCCAAAGAGTTAGGTCCTCTCTTTACAGAAGAAAGGTTGTGACAGCTACATCGCAGTGATTTTTAAGCATGTTGAATTGGATAATAACTTCTTTAGACAGCTGGGGCACAGGATAAGAGCTGAATAATTACAGAGAATGCAGTCAGATTTCCAGATTCTGTCTGCTGAGGAGAGTGGCCATAGCAGGAATACAGGTATTAACACTGCTGAAGGCAAATACTTCCAGCAGCAAAGATCGGTCTTCAAAGGCTATTTCTATGTATGTACCTGCATGAAATTAATCTGTTTTGAAATCATTGTTTCCCATCAGGAATTTGGATAGGATGTTGGTGGGACACCTAAATTTGGCTTGATTCAATTAACAGATCGGTTCTTGCTCATCAGGATGCAGATGGGCAGAAGTGCTTGTGAAGGCACTGTACAAGTAACCCCGTGGCAACACAGAGCTACATTTTGTACGAATAATTTTAATCCATTTGTTATTTTCATGTGGAATATACTGGCACTCATGTTAAGGCCAAACACAGTCTCCTGTGGAAGAGCTGATTGCCCAGAGAGCAGAGTGATCAATACCCAAGTCTGAGCTTTGCTGACAAGTGCCATCAGTTAGGAACACAATCTCATTCATTTTTGTATGAATGTTCTCTTACCTCCCTCGTTCCTTTCTTTCAGGAAGGCAAAACGGGAGAAGGAGAACCGATGGCAGGAAAATATCCGAAGGGAAGAGGAAGAGAAAAAGAAGCGACTGGAGGAAGAACGAACGCAGGAAAAAGTCCAAGAAAAGCTGAAAGCTGAAGAAGCACTTGCTCAGATGAGAGAAAGGGAAAACAAACAACAGCTTCTTGCAGAGGAGGAGAAAAGTAGACAAGCCACAATCCTGAGGGAGGCAGAACAACAAAGGCAGAGGCAACTGGAAGAAGATAAAAGAAAGCAAGAACAAATAGCAAAAGAAGCTGAGGAGAGGCGTAAGCAGAGCGAAGGAATGAAAAAGATGAAAGAAGCAACCAACTCTCAAGAGATGGAGAAACACACTTCTAAAATAAACATAAATGAAAAGTTTGCTGATCTTTTGAAACCAACAGAGGGTAAAAGTCTTAAGCCACCCTGGAAAAATGAAGGTAATTTTAGTCTGTTACATTTTTACTTTAATGGCTTTTATTTTCCGGAGTGTTATTTCATTCTTCATATGTATTATTGTTGATGTGACATCATGGCAGGCTTAGACATTGTCTAAGATACAATTTAAAAAACCCAAACCAGCAATGTTTCATATCTATAGTTGGCTATAAAACATCCTGTTAACTTAGGTTACTTTTATCAGTTTTCCGCACCTATGACTGATAACAAATCTTCCAGCGATTGCAGTCAACAAATCACAGATACTAGAAAGAGTAATATTTTGGCTTTTTCCTAAGGCTTGTGCCTTCTTTCATTAAAAAGAATGTTAATATGAAGTTTTATGTTCAGTGATGAGAGATGGGCAGGTAACGTTCAGCAAAGTGATTTATTAACAGCGAAATCTAGTTTATTTCTGCATTACTCAATGCCTCATATTAAAAAAACCCAAAGAACTGAATGACTAGACCTAACTAGCTGTGGACTTGGAAAAATAGTGGTTTAACAATATTTGCACTAAAGACACTTTTGATTAGTTTCATCCTCCATGAGTCCTTGCCAATTTTTATTAGCCACTTTTATCACTGAGTTCAGCAAAAACCAAATTAGAACAGAGCTGAAAAATATTTGCATACCTCAGCTATACCTTGTAAAACGTTCACTATTAGTAACTCAGTTGCGGAACAGACATGCAAAGAAAATAGAAACCACGATATTTTGCTATTTTGGATTTCCAAATAAAATCTTCAGACATGCTGATGAACACTTATTGTTGCAACAGTGGTATCTTTTCAACTTGGAAAATGAAAATGGTATTAAATGAGACTCTAGTAAAGCACTGGCTTAGCCAGTGGCAGCCACAGAGCAGAGTGGCAAGGAAAGATGAGAAGATAAATGCTTGTCTTTCAGCTGTGTTAAAATGGTAACTGATTTTTTTTATCCTTCCAGGCAATGCAGTTACTGTTGCAGAGTCCAGAAATTCTGTTGCTTTGGTAAATTACAGAGCTTTGTATCCATTTGAAGCAAGGAACCACGATGAGATGAGCTTTAATACTGGGGATGTCATTCAGGTAAGATTTGCCATTGACATTTAAATTGCAAAAATGACCTTGAGATGCACAAGGTGATAAGGGTCAAAGGCATGAAGTTGATATATTTTAGGCTTTACTTCAAATCTAAGTTGGATTGCTGCTTTTTTTTTTTAAATAGATGAAATTAGGATTAGTTCAAACAGAATATTTCTTTTAATCTTACATATCCTAAAGATGCTGAGAATCTCTTTAGCAATAACAATAGTGAATGCTAAACATAAACTTGCTAAAATTAGTAGCTTGGAAATGATGTAGTTGTTTGGTTCATTGTACTTGTACAAGTTGGCTTCTAAGTGTCTGCTCGAAATAAGAGCATAGTAAATAGAGGGATGAATTATTAATTAATGGCATTTGAATTAAAATCAAACTATTTATTTAACAAGTAGATGTGAAAGGCTCTTCTGAATTTTAATACTGTTTTCCAGTATATTCTTCACATAGATTTCTGCCTCTCTAAGCAACCTGGTCTAGTGGAGGGTGTCCCTGCCTTTGGCAGAGGGGTTTGAAAACAGATGATCTTTAAGGTCTCTTCCAGCCCAAACCATTATGATTCTGTGATTCTCTTGCTGACTGGTCCTTTATAAATCCTTCCTCAGGCAGATTTACCTATAGTTACCTATAGTAATTTATCCAGTGTCCATTCTTTGTAGTACTTTCCTGGATTCAGCTGAATTTGCTATATGTAATATTAAGGACTGTAAGACTGGAAATGCCTTGTGGCATCTCCCTTAAAATCTGCGTTATTTCTTGTAATTCTATCCCTTGGCAGCATACATGGTCTTGAAAGCCTGTGCCTTCAGGTGACTGTGTGAAAACTGATTTACAGCCGTGGTAATACAAATAATATTTTTATCTAATGTATAAGTACTTATCTGTAAGTGATATAGGTAGGTGATAAGGGAGAACTACAAAGCAGTGTGGTGCAAAATATTAAAACACTATTTGACTGTAAACCTTCAGTTTAACAATGTTAAACCATTTATTTGCATTTTTATACCATCAAAGCCTGGAAGAGGGAACAAGAGAAAAAGTTTTGTTTTGACTTCCTTCTCAGCTATAATTGTGTCGTTTAACTACTGGTGCCTGATTTCAGAAATGGCCTAACAGCTGCTACCTCCTCCTCCTCCTCTTACACCCCAAACCTCAGCTAAGCTGACAAGCTGATAGTATTTTGAGCTGCTAATTTTTAGCCAGTTTTCACTAACTGGCTAATTTGCAGCATAATGGAACCTTCAGTATTGCTGTGAATGTTTAAGGATGCTCTATACTTAATCATACAGTAGACAGCAGAACTTTTGCGTGTGTTTTGGATGCAGTTAGCTGGCACAGTTAAATATATCTGTGAGCAGAACAGTTGTTTCTCTGCTCTGCTGTGCTCTCCAGCCACTGCCTGTGGGCTACACATTCAGAAAAACACGACACAATACACCATAATTTTTGGCAAGACAGAGTGGCTCCAGATACGCTACAAGATCCCCCATGTGCATGTCTAGGACCTGTTTGGAGGAATATAATGTCTTTGAGGCCTGTCTCTACCTGTATCTGAAACCAGTGTGGCTGCATCATCACCCTGTTTTGTGAACAGGGCAAAATCAGCTCAATTCTGAAAGGGGAGAATGAAAATGCTGATACTTCTGTGAGCACTGCTTAGTTCAGTGCCAGCAGGTGCTGACACACCAGGTACCCCATTTGTTTCATTCTGCTAATTCTGTTTCCTTTTTATTTATCCCCCTGTCTGTAGGTTGATGAAAAAACTGTGGGAGAGCCTGGTTGGCTTTATGGGAGTTTTCAAGGACATTTTGGTTGGTTTCCATGCAATTATGTAGAAAAAATACCAGAAGGAGAAAAAGCTTTATCTCCTAAGAAAGCCTTACTTCCTCCTACAGTATCTTTATCTACTACCTCAGCTGCTTCAGAGTGAGTTTTTGTTATGCTTGTGTTGAAATTGCTTTTTCTAAATTTGGCTAGTACATAATGTGCTGTATAGTTTCAGTTGGTGTTTGTTTTTAAAATATAAAGGCATAAAATGTACTGAAGAACAACCTTAAAATTTCCAAACTAAGACTTTTAGAAATTTAATAGTCTGCTTCTCATTGTATAGAATGTCTGTTTTGTATATGTTAAAAAAATACTCTGCTTGAGGTACTTACTGAATAGAAATTATAATTTGATAAATATGCCTGTGTTCATATTGCAGACCACTTTCACCAAGTAAATCTGCAGAAGAATCTGATTACCAAAACATCCCCTTTTCTAGCCTGAATGTTAATACAGGCTGGCAACAGAAATCAGCTTTTACTCGCACTGTGTCCCCTGGATCTGTTTCACCCGTTCATGGGCAGGTACATTGTGTGAGAGTGGGCAACTGCTGTGTTTCAGATTCATGTTCATTAAAATGATTTAAAGAGAAACCAAAACAACACACAACTTTGCTAATGCTGGGGGCACTGAACAGGCTAGAGGGTGAAGAAGGTCGTCTGAATGCTCCACTAGTGTGCATTGATACAATTCCATGTTTCCAAGGACTATGGAACAAGAAGGCTCATGTTTCATAATTCTGAAATCATTCTCACTTATAATTAGGCACAGAAGGTATTTGTAACAAATAAAAAACTGAGCTGCATACAAACATAAATGTAAAAAAAAAAAACCTATTCAGCCAGATGGGAGCTCGTCTCTTCTCCCAGGCAACTATCAGTAAGACAAGAGGGCATGGTCTTAAGCTGTGCCAGGGGAGGTTTAGGTTGGATATTAGGAAGAAATTCTTTACAGAGAGGGTAATCAGGCATTGGAATGGGCTGCCCAGGGAAGTGGTGGATTCTCCATCCCTGGAGGTTTTTAAGATGAGACTGGATGTGGCACTTAGTGCCATGGTCTGGTAACCACAGCAGTAGTGGATCAAGGGTTGGACTTGATGATCTCAGAGGTCCTTTCTAACCCAGCTGATTCTATGATCATGTAGAAATGAAGTTGCTTAAGCTTCAATAAAAGATACCGTCAGTGTTTGTTTGGTTTTAACATTTGCACTAGTCTGGGGTAGTGTGGTCAATGAACATCTCCACTTCTGTCTTACAGGGGCAGCCTGTCGAGAACCTAAAAGCACAAGCACTTTGCTCTTGGACTGCAAAAAAAGATAACCACTTGAATTTTTCAAAGAATGATATCATTACTGTCCTGGAGCAGCAGGAGAACTGGTGGTTTGGAGAGGTACATGGAGGAAGGGGTTGGTTTCCAAAGTCGTATGTCAAACTCTTACCTGGGAGTGAAACCAAGAAAGAGGAGTAAGTGACTTCTTTTGTTGTTTTATTCAGTAGTTAACAAAAAGAGGTGGTTTAGAGTGCAGAATTCTTGCAGTGCTTTAGTGTGCAGAATATAAATACCATTTACAATTTACACCGTGTTGTTTCAGGCTTTTATTATTTCATGCTGGCAAACCAAGTAATGTTGGGCTCACTGCTGTGTAAATAGATAGTCTTGCTAGGCTGAGTGCTGTGAAAAATCAGTGGTGTTTGGTTATTCATCAAGTGCCAGACTTCTTGTTCATTACCAAGTCATCTCTCTTGCAGTGCAGTTGCATTCTGCCTCTGAAGGTGACAATTTTTAAGTGACCTACAACTAATTGAAAGCTCGGAGGCACATCTGGTAAAAGTGGTGTGTTTTTCCTAACTTAAAAAGATCATTAGGCCTAGTCCAATGCTGCAGGTTAAACTGTTCAGGTAACAGTCCAAAGTCTGGTTACTGCTGGGATGGCTTCACCGTGTGTGTGAATTATTCTTTGCATGTGTTATGATAAAAGTTCTTTAAAATTCCTTAGAATAAGAGGATTTAGTCAAAATCTTTAATTTACTTCTTTTGGATAATGTAATTTGTGAATTTATCTTCTTGTCTTTCATCATGGGACTTTTTTTTTTTTAAAGTGGTGTGCTCTTGGGTGCCATTAATATACTAAATATCAGTAATATCTGTCACTGTTTGACAGTCAGGGAAGTCTTTGCAGTTAATTCAGAGTCAATACCAGCTTTGAGATCACCAGAGTGAGCTCCGTCTCGTCCTGATTGAGAGATTTGTTCTTGATCAGCCTCTTAGTTACACAAACCTTTTCTTTTTTTCTCTCTGCAGACCAGAAGCTATTTATGCAGCTGTAAACAAAA
Organism: Cephalopterus ornatus; assembly: GCA_013396775.1. Taxonomy (NCBI): domain Eukaryota; kingdom Metazoa; phylum Chordata; class Aves; order Passeriformes; family Cotingidae; genus Cephalopterus; species Cephalopterus ornatus. The sequence continues at coordinate 65,752 of VZRE01009126.1, forward strand.
GGCCTAATACACAGTGTTACCCAGCAGGAGAGGGTAAGACAGCATGAAACATGCCAAATAATGCTACAGTCTGTTCCTGCTTAATGGCATGTGAATATACTTAAATTTGAGAGGAATTGCTGAGCAGGCATTTTGGTGCTTGTCCAAAAGACACAGTGCAGATGTTGAGCTGCTGGTACAAGACTTATAAAACAGGAACTGATACGAGACTTCTAAAATTGTGACTAATTCAGGTTGAGCACAGGCCTGGGTTTTGGTTTTGTTTTTAAGACTTTTGCTCAAGCACTAATATATTTCTGAAAACTTAAATATGTCTCATAACCATAAGCCAAGTTCTCTTCCCGTTGTTCTCTGCTGTGTTATTGTTGTACCGTAGAGACGTGAGAATGGATTTTTACTCTTCCAAGTGTGGATCATTCTCTTTTAATCAGTAAGAATGGGAGAAAACGATTATTATTGCAGAAAAATTGTTTGGGAAGCACTTTCTTAGCCTTGTAGTCTAGTGCTTCCTGATTGTATTTTAGTTGCACCTGTGTTTTTTCATTACAAAGTTGTGCTGCCTGTAAGAGTTGTAAGCGTGGGCGAGACGGGTTTGCAGTCAGGCAGGTAGGTAGGTCAGTTCACAGGCTTGGGAAGATATGATCCATGTTATGAACACACTGGTGAATGCTGGTATCCCTGTATTTGCACCTGACGTACTTTTATCCCCCATCTGAAACTTTTGTCTCCTCCTTTGTGTGCTGTTTGCACAGAATACGTTGCCCTCTATTCGTATTCAAGCTCTGAGCCTGGTGACCTGACTTTCACGGAGGGTGAGGAAATCCTAGTGACCCAGAAGGAAGGGGAATGGTGGACCGGGAGCATTGATAGCAGAACTGGAATCTTCCCCTCCAATTATGTCAGACCAAAGGATCCAGAAGTGAGTTCGTGTTCTGAGAATTAACACACAGCATTTTCTCTCAATTTTGTTCTATTGACACCTGGCTCTTAGGTAGTGATTTTAAGCAGAGGTTAATGTGCTTGACAAAAAAACAAAATCCGTGGTAGCTTGAGTGCTAAATGAGCACTGTAGCCAGTGTCACACTGCCTCTGTCCACACATGCTTTCAGTGTAAACTCTGCTTTTCTACTGCACATTAAAAGGTGATTTTTGTGTCTTTATAGGCTTCTACTTATGCTGGCAAAACTGGAACAATAAATAAGAAACCCGGTAAGTGATAACATTTTAACATTTAAGACTGTTTCTTAAGTGACTCTGAGCATTTTGGTTCATATCAGTGTGGCTCATGTTCTTAGCTGCAAGTTATATACCAGGATATTTCTGTGGATGTAGCTCTTGCTGCCGTGAAAAAATAACAAATGCAATTAATATGTTTTCTTTTCAGAAATTGCTCAGGTTACTACTGCCTACGTTGCATCAGGGACTGAACAGCTCAGTCTTGCTCCAGGACAGCTTATACTCATCCTGAAGAAAAATGCCAGTGGATGGTGGCAAGGAGAGTTGCAGGTAGTTATTCAAGGAGAAATAATTGTGACTTCAATGAGGTGCTCTTGGGTTTAATTCAAAAAAACAACTAAGTATAGAGTTACATACAAGCTGTCCAGGAAGTTATTTTCATCTTGGATGTACCAAGGGAGGGGAAAAAAGATTCTTTTAAACCTTAAGTTGCTGGGGGGGTTTTTGTTTGGTTTGGGGGTGGGTTTTTTGGTAACAGAAAACAGTAAAACTGTCAATGAACATATGCATGGGAGGGGAGAGAGGAAGGTGACAGTTAATAATGTTTAGGATTTAACTGGTAAAACACTAAACTGTAAAATTATTCTAACAAAAGAGCAGGCATTCCTGGAAGTTGGAGTTGGAAGCTTGTTTATTACAAAGGTGGCTGTTCCCACTTCTCTCCTTTCCCCACCTAGATTTAAAAAGAGTGCCATGTAACAGTGTCCCCAACTTCATTAGAGGCTCCTGATGCATAAGCAGAATATTCGTAGAACAAATTTTCAGCCCTACAATTGAATTGTACTCTGAAATCTGCACTTGAAAATTTTGGAGGAACGTGTTTGCCAGAACATATTGGGGTGCAGCTTTGTTGCAACAGGGTTGTTTTATCCTTTAGGCAGATTTTTTCCGTTTGAGATCTGTTTAGTATTTAGTAGGTGCTTGGAAGCCTGACTTCTTGTCTTTTGTTCACAGAACTGTGTGTCCTGTTTGTTGAATTTTTTCCAGTCTATAGACTGTTTATTTTCTCAGTTGTGTAATAACCATTGTAAACATTTGCAGGCAAGAGGGAAAAAGAGACAGAAAGGATGGTTCCCTGCCAGCCATGTGAAGTTACTGGGTCCAAGCAGTGAAAGAACCACATCTGCTGCTCCCTCAGGTGAAATAAAAGACTTCGTATTTCCTTTAGAGTATTTTATGTAACTATTTCAATTGTTCAGGTCTTAGTCTGGATTATGTAACAAGCCTAGTACTGTGTTTGTCCCCCTTCTTAACTCTGTTCTCCCAGAGGTGCTACCACTGGCACTGATGGGCTCAGCCTTGACCAGCAGCGGGTCTGTCCTGGACTGGCTGGCCTTGGCACACCTCAGAGCAGAAAGTCTCAGTCATACAAAGGTGTTTATATTCAGAAGTCTGTGAGGGTCAGTGTCCATCTTCTATGGCCAGAGCTTTTTAATTTTGCCAAAAGCAGTGAAGAGCCACACTCATTTGGAAATTCCATGTTTCCAAGTGCTAGCAAAAATCTTACAGAGAGCTAGCAGTCATTGACAAACAACCTGGAATTACATGCACTGGTCCTTATAAATGGGGAGACTAAGCAGCAAATTTTCACTCAGTTTCTCCATTTGAATGTCTGGATACAAATGAGATTATTTCACAGAAAGGTTCTGCATGCTTCTGTGCTGTTCTCTACAGTTATGATTTGCTTATACAACAGTTTCCTGGGTTTTACTGGGCAGAACTTCCTTGTGACTAAAGCAGCAGCCCAGGATTAGCTAACTCACATTTCCTCTTCCTTTGCTACATTTTTGTCACAAGTATCCGCTAGAAGATAATCAAACTCCCTTTCTTTTCAGCTAGTAAAAGAGATGGAAGAATACTTGGTTATATTCTGAAGCATTTAGAAGGTCAATAGCTGCTATGCTAACTCAATCCATTCATCATATCAGTGCATAGATATACAAAGTGGAAATAAAAGTTACTGTCTGGCTCAATTTTAAAAATGTAAAAAACAAGTTCCACATCGAGATAAGCTCTTATGGCATTTTTCTTATGTAACAGTGTATGTGAAATTGTTGTTCCTTTCCTGTGGTTATGTAAAACACAATAAAAACAGTCTTAATACTTATATAACTCTATTCTACTATTTTTTTTCCTTTGTAGTGTGTCAAGTGATAGCCATGTACGATTACACGGCGAACAATGAGGATGAGCTCAGTTTCTCCAAGGGGCAGCTGATTAATGTACTGAACAAAGATGATGCTGACTGGTGGCAAGGAGAAATCAGTGGTGTGACAGGTCTCTTCCCCTCAAACTATGTGAAGATGACCACAGATTCCGATCCAAGTCAGCAGTGTAAGCAACTTCTATTTTTTGATTAATTTTGTTACTTTATTTCAAAGGTGCATTGCTTTTGTTTTGCTTTGTGTCTGGGATTTGTAGTTCCAGGCATCAGCTGAATTGATTAGTACTTTAAATACTCTCTCTTTAAATACTTTGCCATAATACTAAGTAGTTTAAACCCTTTTTTATTTAACCTACAAAGAGCCAGCACATTTACCAGCCAGCCAGTGTGTGATAGCAAGAGTGCGAGGCTGAGCTAAAAATACTGGATTTGGTAGGAGTTCCCCTTCCATGAAAGATGCAGATAACTAACGTGGACTGGGAAGCAGTGCAGGCATACTACAATTATAGAACTTGCTGGAGCTTCATAAAATTACAGAAAGTGTCTGTAGTCATTTTAACATCAGGTAAGTAAAAATAACCATAAATGTTATAGGAAAAAGACAGTGGCATTAGCAAGTGGTGTATCCTGTGGTAAATTCCTATGTCCTGGCTCCCAGCAATCTAGCTCTCATCCAGTTCTGAGAAACAACATAAAATCAAAACATAAGCTGAAAATTACCAGCTGCATGCTGAGAACTGAAGGCTAAACTGTGCACCTGGCAGTCAGTATTTTCTGTGCCTTTTTTCAACCTAAACACAGTAAAGGTTTCTGGTGTCCCACACACATGCACACCCCATTTTTTGGCCCCTCTCCACAGAGAAATTTACCACCATTTTTACTCCCTCAGCTTTTCATCCTGTGATTAAACCAACTTTTATATCAATCAGGGGGGTTTGGGAACATACCCTGGTGCCAGAGTTGCTCCTTTGACATGACAGGTCTTGTCTCTTCACTTGGTGTTTTTCCCTTGGCTTCATTCGGAGTTCTCTGTCTGCAAGTCTGATTGAGGTTCACTCTTAATAGCCTATAGCTCATCTGTAGGACCAGTTTGCACTTCAGATTTGATCAACAGAGTTGTGTTCTTACAGAAGGATTCACAAACTCGTAATGAAGGTTACAGCTTGGATGGGAAAGTTAAAATATTTTCCCTGGGTAGCTTGTTATGGTTCCTGGGCAAAATAGAGTGTGCACCCTTCTTGAAGTTTTCTTTTTAGCTAAATTACTTCTGTGCTCACATTTTTGGTAACATATTGTTTTGGGGTTTTGTGGGGTTTTTGTGGGTTTGTTTTTTTTTTAATGCCTCTGGCCAGTGTGGTTGCGATGTCAAAAACTTCTGCATTTAGATTGAACTTTACGTTCTTTTGATTAGGTGTGGCTAAATCATTCAAGTGGTCCTTTGAAAGCTTTAGTTAATTTTCAAATCTCAGTTTTGAAGAAATAGTATAGACTATACACAGATGATCTATAAAATTAAGATTCTGGCTAAGTAATAAAACTTCATGGATTTTCAAAAATTACAGAGATAACAGCTTGCCACCCCAGGTTTGTTGCCATTTCGAGGTATGTGGCTGAACTGATAAGTTCAAAGTGATCATATACCACTGATTTTTCAGCAAAAGCTGTGCGAAGACCAAAATGTAATTAGAAACTTTTGATATGACAAGTTTTTCTCATTGTTTGCTGATGTGTCATTAGGCTTTTCCTTAGGTTTCAGTGTTTTGGAATAAAAACATTTCCATTCACACCAAACTGTGGCTGTGCTTTGAAAGTATATTGAGAAAGGTCAGTCAGGTGAGCAGATGTGCACCTGGTCATCTGTACCTGGTTGCTAAACTTTTGTCTGTGAATCAGATCTGCAAAATCCACCTATTGATGAATGAGGAGTATGTTGAACTTATATATTTTTTTTAATTCTCTGAGTATTTCAAATAAGCTAAGTTATGCATCAGTTTTGTGTTGGGATTTGCCACTCTTTTATGACATCAAAAGGTAGGCATTTGGAAACTTCAGGAAAAATCCTGCTTTCAAGCCCAGAGCCAGCACAAAACAACCAGCACGGCTTGTTAACTCAAGCCCAGCATTGAGCAAATATCATTACTCCGATTTCAGCTGAGCTGCTGCTGGTCACTTGTGTTAGCAGTAAGCCAGTTCTGTACCATTCTTCTGTAACCAGAGGAATACTTAAATATGTACTGACTGAATTTCCAAACTTCTTTGGATTTCCTAACAGTATTTTTTGCTCTTGTTTAAACACAGTGCAGAAACTATCACTAGTATTCTTGAGAAATCGCTATTCATCCCACAGAAGTGTTGATGTGGCCCCCTAGGGACCAGCTTAGAGATATGACAGAATGTGATTTTAAAAATGCCTTGTATTTTAAAGAACTGCTAATCTGAGTATTGTAATGTTTCTATTGAAGAATAGCAGTTTGTCTCCCACTGTCTTTTCTATATGATCAAACACAGTGGCATTAGAAAGGCAGCAGGCAGATTTGGTTTGCTCAGATAGGTTTGTGGCTTATGAAAATTGGTTTCCCTCAAATCTAAACTCTATTTTCTGGACCACCTTTGTATCCAGAGTCTTTTCTGGGACTTACTAGTTGTAGCTGTAATGACAAACTTCCCTAGCAAAGGAACTGAGGTCAGCAAGATGTTTCTTAAGTTGCTGAAATAGCTCCGTGAGCAGAACAAGTTCACTTTTCCCCATGATGTCCTGACACAGGGTCTCTGCAAGGAAAGAAATAAAATCGCTTCAGGGCATTGTAGGTTTGTCAACAGGTCTCTTAAAATACCTGGTGGTTGCAGAACACAGAATCATTGAATTGTGCTCTCAGTAACCTCGGTGATGATTAGACTTGCTCATGTTTTAATGTTTTAATGACATTTTAATAGCCCTTCTTCTAATGTTTGCAAAAAAGCTATGATAAAGAATAAACAGGAGGTTTCAAAATACAGCTATAGAAATATGCACAGAATCAGAATCTTCTGTTCTTTGAGTGCTTGCTCAACCATTCAGGGTCAGATATTTTGTGTTTCAAGGACACATCTACCAGCTTCTCTTCCCATTCTTCCCTAGGGGGTGTGTAAGGCAGGATAGGCATGGTGCACTTGGCACTTTACAGTTCTTCTCGATGGCGTGGTCTGGAGATAATTTTATTTCAGCCAGCCTTTACCTGCCTTGCTCTTGGAAACTTCTCTCATTATTTGTTGGCTTTTTCCATGAGACAGCTTTTTTCAGTTTGTCTTCTTATCCGTGAGACCAGTGTGAGCGTTATCCTTATATTTTCTTTAGCTGAGGTTTTCTCCCCTCGGGTACCTCAGATGGGAGGCAAGACAGCTGTTCCAGCTGCATCTGCACGCTTGGTTGCTGGATGTCTTTTAGTGTTGGAGATCAGTTCATCTCTCAGAGACATTCTTGCTGAGAGCTGGACAGCTCAGCCAGGTGGACACACCTGTGCTCAGTGTGCAGAGAGGCTTCTGGTCCATCCTGGCTGAGGTGCCTCATCTCCCTCTGTGAGACTGGTCTTTCACACAGCTGACTGTTGTGGCAGTTCCTCCTACTCTAGCAGAATCATAGAGTGTTAAGGGATTGGAATGGACCTTAAGGATCCTCTAGTTCCAACCCCTCTCTCATGTGCAGGGACACCTCCCAGTAGAGGTTGCTAAAGGCCTTATCCACTTCTCCTGGCTTTGAACACTGCCAGGGATGGAGCATCCACAGCCTCCCTGGCCAGCCTGTTCCAGTGTCTCACAACCCTCACAGTAATGTACTGTTAGTGTTTCTGTTCACGCTTTATCTTTTCCATAGCCCAGCATTGCTTCAGTTCCTCACTCATCTGAGTTACTTCCTTTGTGTTCTCAGGTCTGAGCTCCACCTGAGAACCACCTCCTTCCCCCTTTAAACCTGGCTACTCTGCCTTCTGCCAGTGCCATGGGGAAGGGTGGTGAGACTGGGCACAGATCCTCTCTCCACAGACGGTTCTTGACACACGTATGACAGCAGTGTGAATTTCCTTAGGTACAAACTTGATATTTATAGCAATACCACTATATCTACCTAATTAGTTTCCTCCCCAAACCTCACTTATAGATGTGACATATTAGAGACGTGACGCAAACCCTGTCCTTTCACTAACAAGGATCTTTATTTTCAGAAGTCTATTATCATGCACAGAAGATCATTAGTAATTCGTGTGCAAACTGTTTAGTGAGTGAAGCTGACTCATTTTCAAGGGTGTTCATAGTGAGAAAACAACTTCTGAACTGATGTGGTTGTGGTGGATGCATTTCTGTGTCTATATATGGACAACACATTTTGAAGTTCTGTAATTCTTGCCAAGTAACTTCTCTTTATGGAGTAAGAGTTCATGGTATCAGTGGCTTTGAGCTGTTGCCTGTTGCAGGCCTATATGAATTTTTTATCACAGGAAGATTAATAATTTATTCTAAGATTTAACTCAACAGCTCCAGAATTTTACCCCCTTTACCAAAGATCAAATAACAAGTCAATCTATTAGTTCGTAGTGACATCCTGACTCTGTATTTTGAAAACTATTTGGTGAATGTCAGTCAGCCTGGATAAAGCTTCCAGGTTGAAATCCTGGGGTATGGAATAGTCTCTGGATTGCCCACAAGGTGTGTGCAGCTGCAGCCCATGTCACGCCTCTGCCTTTAGCCTGACTCTGCTGTCAGTGCCTTTTCAGACTGTATAGCCTTTGGTTTCTGGTGGGGGACTGAGGGATGTGATACATCCTGCTCCATGGACACATGTTACTAGAGACAAGGCTTTAATTTCTTTTAGGCTTTGAACAGAGTCAAACAGGTACATTTTTATGTGTTCATTTATATGAATAAATTCCAGTGAGGTTTTTTCTATACAAGTTTAGTTTCTATCTGATTTTCTAATGTCCCATTACAAGTTTCTCAGGAGAAATCCTGGTTTTGTTGAAATGTCAGGGAATTTCGCCATTGCCTTTAAGAACAAACCCCTAGGGCTTGACCTTGTGTTAAGTCTTCCTTGGGAAGCAACTTTTTATTCAAATGAATCAGCTACAGGGGTTTTTCAGAGTCAGCAGTGGCTGGTCACAAGTACTTAAATCTGTGTGTGTTTGTAAATATGAAATTGCAAAGCTGGAAGCTCATGATGTCTGTTTTCAGAAAGTTGAATTGTTCATCATTCCTTTCTGACCTTTTTGGTGTTGTTCTGTCTTTGTCCATAGAACTCATATGTTTCACTCTTCAAATTTATGTTCATTTTATCCTTCATTTTTTTTTTTTGTTTTTGTTTTTTTTAGGACCCAATGTTGTCTTCCAGTGTGAAAGCACCTCAGAGACCCACTATCCAAGTTTGACTAGCGTGGAGGCAGGGTGGCCAGCCCTGCTCACGTGTCTGACACAATCCTTTTGCTTCGTTTGAACGTTAGATCCGATCAAGAAATTAGGTTTTTGTGTTTTTTCTTCTGATCTACAGTTTCAGTTGATTTGTAAAAGCAGAAAGGATAGTGGGTCTTTGTGTGGCTTTCACTGCTGTTCATTCTTGTTTCCTTTAGTATTTCCTTTGGTATTGATAACCGTAGTCATTAGCATGCATATCAAGTTATCTTTTGCATGGTGGGATTGCAGACACACAAAGACCCACTATTTGCACAGTTTATCTGAGCTGTTTTGAACGGGCAGTTGTGTTCTTTTAATGTTGTAATGTACATATTTTGCAGAATTAAAATGTTCACCGATTATTGTTCTAATGGACTTGATTTAATCTCTTACACATTGAGCTTTTAAAATTGGCAGCCTACATGGCTCATCTAGAAACAAACCCTACCTGTCTGCTGCTGATAGTCACTGTGATTACAAACATGCTACAAGATCTAAGGGTTAGATCTGGTGCAATCCATCCAACCTTTTAAAACCCTTTTTAATGGGGAAGGAACTATTAAGCATAGAGTGGAGGACAGTTTCGATTTTTTTCTTCCTTCACAGTAGTTACTATGGCAGGAATTCAGGTTGTTTTGGCTCAATACATTGTATCCCTAAACAACCTCCTTCCTTTAAATACTTTATGCTGATAATTCATATTTGCTTTCAGTTTTGGCAAACGTGCTAGTTGCTGCAGTAAGTACTTACACAGCCTCTGTGTGACCAGGCCCTTTCCCTGCCCCTTCATTAAGTAGTCAATGGTACGGAATTGTTTGTGTCTGGCTGCGCTCTGCAGCGACTCAAAGTATTGTCTGAAAGCTGCTGCAGCCTTAGTGCACACAGGTAACCTCGATACAGAGCTGTTGCCGGAAAAGAGACACTAAGTGACATCTGGAGCTGAGAGCAGAGCATTTGAGTTTAGGAATGGAACTGTGCTCCTCAGCCCAAAGGTGGTCCTTCATGGCCCTGGTGTGTCACCAGTAAGGTGCAGTAATGGTGCCCATGTCTTACTGTAATGTTTGGAGGGAAGAAGGGACCTAAAACCTTGATTTCCCCTTTAAATAAAAGGATTAATTTAATTGCAGCCTTCTCTGATTAAATAGTTCTGTGCTCTTGTAGCAACAGGAGAGATCTCATAGACACAGTATTTAATTCAGTCTGTTTCTCAAACTTGGTTACGAAACAGCAAAGGTCACTTATGCAATCAGAAATGTTTACAAAACACTGTTTGTTTACTATATAGACATATATAGGTATATATGTATGAATGTTGTGAAGGTACTATCAGGAAAAGGTTAGTCCAATTGCAGAGATTTAAAAGCCTTTCTCCAAAATCTCAATGTTATGTATTTAATATACTTGATCAAATAATGTATATGTGCCCTTTAGTTCAGAGATGTATCTTCTGTGCAATACGGACTAAGCAATGTGCCTACAGAAAACTAAAAATGGGTTTTTATTCTGGATGTATTTTGTCTGAACCAGTATTTTGTTACAGAATGAAATTGCATTGTTGTAGGCAAATAATGTGCTAGATAATCCTTTGAGTATTCCAGATGACTTGATTTCCTTACGGAGCTACATTTTAAGTATTTCTACTAAAATGTGCTACTCACCCAGGATTGCCTTCTCTGAATTTCTGTCTTGGAAAGCCTGTTTAATACAGGCTAAAGCATGTTGTGCTGCACCACTGGCATCGAGCAGTCACTGTAGTCTGAGAATTGGGTGATCTTCCAAATTATGTCATTTCTAAAAGGCGCTGTTAACCTGTGGGATTTGAACGACACTGGCTTCCCAATGTTCAGTTAGTTTTCCTTGAATGCCAGATTGCTACTAATAGTCTTTGAAAAACTAAAAACATCCTCTCTGGGATGTTTGAGAACATAGTTATGTGGCATTTTCCAAAAGCAGCTGGCTTGCTACACATTTTTTAACTGATACAATTGGAGATTAGGGCACTGTTAGTTGTGGTTTCACACAGGTAGCCGTGTTGTTGGGTATGTAGATATGAACATTGAAAATTATTGAAACTGCTGCCTCTAAATTAGAACTGAAGAGTATTAAAGTGAAGCATCTTGTGCTTTCACAGTTACCTTTTTGTGTTTCAGTATTAACTGAGTACACTCTAAATTCTCTAACTGTAATAACAAAGATAATAACAACACACCTTAGTAATGCTGATCGAAAGAGACTTAGTCCCTGCCTTCAGTATTTGTCTCTACTGCAAAAGTCTGTCTAGCACAGCTCCAGCACAGTCACCTGAGAGCTCTGCGCTCCTGCACATTGCTGCAGAAAGGGTTGGATATGCACATCAGGTCATCCATAGGAAAGACCACGGCAAGGATGTATTTATGGCAAGATTATTTTTAATTATTGTTCTGTGTCAATGAAGAGGCTTCTGTATCAATAGAAGCTTGGGTTTAAATCAGACTTTTTCTTCCAAAAGTGCTACTTTTTTCTCTGGTTGTGTGCAATCCACGTCCTTGTTGCTAAAGGTCCATAGAGTTGAGTTCAGCTGGTCATCCCAGCCAGCCAAGTAAAATCACCCTGATCTGGGTGAAAAGGGTTGGCTGTGGAACTAAGGGCAAGCTGGAAAAGAGAGTTTTTTTGTTTAACCGATGGTTCCCAGGCAAGAGCTGAGAGTTTAAATGTTATTCAGAGCAACAAAAGGTTAACAGGTATCACTGGAGCCAACATGGAAAGTGAAATATGCTGCTGCCTGCAGTGTAATATTTGCTTAATGTTGTTTCCTGTGGGCCAGCAGAGAACAGGGGCCCTGGTGTCATTGGGGTGAGAACATGAACAGTGCTGTAATTGCACAAGGACAGGTACCAAAACACTTTCTAATTCTGTAATTGTCTGGTTTGTGTAATGGACTAAGCCTAGTTTTACACAAGCTTAATTCCTGATCCAAGACTTGGATCCATGCAGGAAGGTCTTGTGCCACCACTGGGGCCTAGTCTCAGAGCTGGGCTGTGCAAGGAGTCAGTGGTGGTGAGGGCTGAGATCATCCCAGGCACTTTCTCCATGTGATTAATGGTGCAGTCAGGAGTGCAGAAGGCATAAAGCTCCATCAAAAAGTTACACACTAATAACTGAAACGTCTCCTACCAGTCACTGAATATTCCTGCCATCTTGATGCTTTGTCAGATCATATCCCTGTATGATTTCCTTGAGCCGGGTAGGAAACACCTGTAAATAAGTCTGCTCGTAGGAATGCCTATTGACAATCCTTGGCCTGCAGTGGAAGCTGCTGCAGGGTTTGTGCTACTTCAATGTAATGAACCAATAAAACTGCTGTGTAATGGTGTGTGCTGCCTTAAGGTCCCTCCTGTTGTTCTTCCCAAGCTTGAGTGTCCATGTGTGGGGATGGTTGTTGAGACACACAAATGCAGGCTGTGCTTAGCATGAGGCAATTGTTCATCCCTGGTTTTAAATGACATTGTAAGATAACTATGCAAATGTATTTTATTAAAGGGACACATAAAAGGATCTAGTTTGTCTGTTGTGGTTTTTTTTGTCCACCTGGGGAGGATTTTTTTTCCAAGCTGAATAGCTTAGTACGAGCATTGTGTTTCCTGGCTCTGTGATTGGAGAGACTTGGTCTTGCTTTTTACCTGTTGGAAATTGAATCATAATTTTCTTCTGTTGGTAGCAGAGAGAGCATCCTGCATTTACTGATTAGGGGAGATTGGATAAAAGTTTTTATTGTTTTTCCTAGGGCCTGATGGAAACCACCTTTTCCATGGGCACAGGTTTCTTGGATTAGTTCCTTCTGTGGGTTTCAGTAGCACAGAGGCTGCTCCAGGCAGTGACAGGAGTGTGTCACAAGTGTGTTGGCCTTACATGTGCCAGCAGAGCTTGTAAGTAAGTGGCTGTGGGTGGTGTCCCATGATGCCACCAGCTGCTCCCTGGCTGTACTGAAGGGACCAATGCCAGCCCATGGTCCTGAAGGTGACATGTGGCCTTCCAATGGCAGCCTGGGAAAATAAGACACAGGGGAAAAAAAACCAACCCTCACTTGCTTTTCCCAGCCATATCAACTGGCTTGGGATTCAAACAAACAGAAAACCAAACACAACCAACCAAGCCCCTTCAAAAAAAAAAAAAAAACAAACAAACAAAAAAAAACCCTAAACAAACCAAGATATTTCCTGACCAATGCAGTTTATATAGAATCACAGAATCGTTAGGGTTGGAAAAGACCTCTAAGATTGTCAAGTCCAAGCAAGAACCCAGCACTGCCACTCCAACCACTAAACCATCTCCTCAGGTGCCATGTCCACGCATTTTTTGAACACTTACAAGGATGGTGACTCCACCGCTTCCCTGGGCAACCCATTCCTGTGTTTGACAACCCTTTCTGTGAAGAAATTTTTCCTAATATCCAATCTAAACTCCTCCTTACCTCTAAATAGTCTTCACTGGTGACCCAAGCAGTTAATGCCTCTGCTCTAGATAGATCCTTCTGGGCAAGTGCCTGAGATCCTGATGGAGGATTAAGCTGTCATTTCTAATCTGTTGTTAACTAGGTCATTGAGTGGGGAAGTTTGTTGGGGAAGGGGACAAAGCACTCAGTGCCCAAGCAGGCCTGGGCATCTAGGAAAGCCTTTTATTCATCTGCTTTTTACTTCAGTTCTCTGGAATTGGCTTTTAAGTGAAGAATTTTAGTTCACTCATTTTTTTAACCAAGACAAAATGAAATGGTGATAGATCTCATTCATCTTTCTTTCTTTCTTTGGGGGATTTCTTCAGAAAGTGTCGCTCTTCCCCTTGAACGTGCTCAAATCCAAAGTATGTCAGTAATTGGAAAGGTTTTCACCCCCAGCCTCCGTGTTTTTCAGCATGTGAATCTCCTGCAGTGCAGAACATCTTTGGACTGTGGAATGTGGTAGTGTTTCAGGCAGGGGCAGTTACGTTAGTAGGAAAAAATATTCCTTGTTCAGGTGTATTTGGAGGGGAAGGTATAATTTTAAACCCAACTGTAGAGACTGAGATTTCCTGTTTATACGCTCTCCAGCTTGTTTTGCCCTGCCCTGGTGAGGCAGCTGCTCCCTCCCCTTGGAGAGCAGGATTTAGCACAGAAGGCACCGCAGGTGCTGTAGGCATATCTTTGTTGGTATGTCCCAAGTCTCCAAGGTACCGGACACTGCTCACTCTGGTCGATGTTCTGGAGAAAGGAGCTGGGCAGGTCGTCCTCCAGGCTGTCTGAAAGCTTGGCACTACCTTCTCTTGGTGGGAAAGGCAGGCTGGCTTCCCCTCCAAAGGTCAGGAAACCCTCTCAGTAAGCAGAGAAGGTGAGTAGCTGCAATTCCCTCTGCAGGTGTTCCTAGAAATCTCACTGCTTTTCATGAGTTGCATCTGGAGCTTGGGATGAATCCTCACCAGACGGAAGCCAAACCAACAGCTTTCTGCTGCCAAACAGTGCAGTTTTATTGCTTCCACGAACATTCCTGGCTGCTAAACTAGCAGAAAAATACCATTTTCTTTTTCCCCCACCTTGGGATTTGTTTGCTGCCAGGGTGTGAGCTGGGAGTCAGAGAAGTGCCAGAATTGATGCAAGGGAAGGAGGGAACAGGAATGTGGGAGGAGAAGGTGTAGAGAGGTAGATCCACCCTTTCCATACCGGTGAGCCCATGGCTTGCTATGGACACTTTGGGAAAACATTGGCAAATGCACCAGGTAGGCTGGTTTGTTCTCTGGTCTCGTTCCTTTCTTCCCTTCAGACCCAAATGCCTGAATTCACCCTCTAAAATCAGATGTGCAGAACACATACTGTGTTTTTATGACAGGATCATCAGACCTATCAAAATTTCGAGTGTTTTCACTATTAAACATTAGTGTTTAAATAAAGTTAAATAAAATATTAAACACAAAAGAGCACTTGTCCCTTCATGCCAGAAGCTGACAGGCCAAATACAAGGTTAGCGCAGGAGCCAGTTAATGTAAGTGCATTTTTGCATCTGATAACGAGCTCATGAACCAAATCTATTTAAATGCAGAAAAAGGCCTGTTTTTCTTCCAGTGTTTGCTTCTGCTTTCAGTGGGCAGCATGGGACAGATGCAAATCCCAGCATGTGGATTGTTCCAACAGCTGGGATACAAGCAGACAGGAGCTTCAGTCCATCCCTGCTGACGTGACCACATGGTCAAAGCTGAGACTTCCAAATCTGAATAAATAAAGCCTGGTTACTATGCAAACCCCTGATTATCTTAAAATTTCATGTCATAGGAAACTGGTGAGCTTAAACTCAGTGCTGTACAGACTGAAGAGTGACAGAAGTAGCACACATTGGCCATAGACCATCTCAAGGGACTGAGATACCGAACTTCACAAGAATGACTTTGGTCTATAACTTTACTTCTTTTTTTCATCTGATTTTGGCCTTATTGTAACTTTGGGAATAACTAAGGCCAGAAGCAGCATTCTGCACAATCAAAAGAGCTGCAATCCCAGATCTCTTTGTGTAAAGTGGTGTTTTTGCAAATCTTGTCAGAAGGCTTAAGATCTGTGATCCCCCTTAGGGTGTGAAACAGAACTGAAAAGTCCTGATTTTCAATCTAGTTGTTGCCTTTGCTCTTTTACTTCTTTGTGTTGTTCAAAGGGTTTCCCTGTTAGAATACTTGGGATAGTGTCATAAGTTCACTTGATAAGAGTTTCTCTTTCGCTGACAGTTGCTGCTCCTTCAGAGCAGCTTGATGCCTGTGAGGTTCCCACTAGGCCACTGTCTCATCAAGTTTAGCAAATGTTTAGTGTTTCTTAGTTTTTTCCTCCGCAAATTTATTACTAACTCCATTATTTAGATCAGCCCCCCCCCCAAACAGATCTATACACTGGTAGTGAATAAAGCCACATCCTCTTGTCCCAGGTGTGTCAGGGTGATGGGGAGGCACAGCCCTCCCTGCTGTAGGTCACCCTGCCTTTCACACCACCTGTAAATTTGTTCCTCTAGAAATGCTGGATTTCAGTGAGTCCCTGGGATGTCCTTTCTGCTATCGTGCAAAATCCACCTGGTGTTACAGCGCGATGCCATCACACCCAGCGATAGAAGGACGTTCTCAAACTCTCTGTAATTGTTCCTTTTTTTCTCCTTTTCCCCCACCCTGCTGCTCTGCAGTCCTCTGCTGGCATGTGATGGCTGACAGACGGATCCAGATTGACTTTCTGTGCTCTCGTTTACCCAGCTAAACATATTCACCTCTTTGTTTTTACCAGTTTTTGTTTCGGTTGCTAAAGTTTGAACACTGTTGTCTTGTTTACTAACATACAGTAGAGAAAGAGCTGTGTGAAGCTGTAGGGTCTGCATGTTCTTACAGAAATTTGGGGTTTTTGTCACTGACTCCCTGTGTGTTCCTGTGCATGATTTTGGTTATTTGTAATTGATACATAAAAATAATTCAACATATTTCAGGCTCATTTTAGAAAAAACAAGTTATGAAACGGTGAAGTTACACAGGTATAACATTATGTGTTATAACTTCACAAATTTGTATTCGTGGTTTATCATAAATTATTAACCAACGCAGAGGACTTGAGAAATGGGGTGGGAATTAAAGGTGTGATGTCCTAAGTCAGGACCAGACACATTTTTCATTATCCCATCTCACAAAAGAGAACTTAGAGTCAGGAATTCTCATTCTGCATCACAGTACAAGAAAAAGGGGCATTTGAAGAAATAAAAAGTACAAGAAAAAGGGACATTTGAAGAAATAAAACGTTGACTGGAAAACGACACAAAGGAGGGAGGGGGTCGATGGCTGCATCACTGTTTTGAAACCCACTGCTGCTGTTTGTGTGGTCTGAGGCACGGGCTGGTGTGTGCTGGTGCCATTTTTTTTCGTTCGTCAGATCTGGTGCCTTGAGTGGGATCTAAACTGCTGGCTTGCTTCTTGTAGGGTGTGCTGATCTCCAGAGCCTTGACACCATGCAGCCAATGGAAAGGAAGAGGCAGGGCTACATTCACGAGCTCATTCAGACAGAGGAAAGGTACATGGACGATCTGCAGCTCGTCGTAGAGGTGAGATGTCTTGGATGTGAAAATACATTTGGAAAGAGAACACCTCTGTCCTGCTGAATAATAGTAATAAAGGGATTCTTAGGAATTGTGAGACACTGGAAGAGGAAAGGTGTGTGGGCATCTCCCTTTCCAGTGAATGTTACATGGTTGCCCACCAGGCAAAACAATGTTGTGAAACCCATTGGCTTACGAGGACCTTCCTGTTTTCCAAATCCTGTTCTTTGGTGTTTGGGCTCAGTGGAAAGATGATGGGCTGGACTGGGTGTCGAGCAGAGCTGCACAGGCTCATGACAGAAGCTGTAGAAGCACCATAAAAGTTTATTGAGTGCCTTCTCTCCAGTTTTATTTCTGGAAGCAAGACCAACACACTAGGCTGGGCAGGGATTGGCCAGCCTAGTGTGGTGTTGGGTGTCCAGTTTGACCTCTCTGCATAAAACAACTGTAGTGAAGTGTGATTGATGTTAAATAGGCTGAGTTACACAGGTGCTCTGCTCTCCAGAGGTGATGTGCTGTGGTTCGGCACACAGGGTGACCCTTCGTGCTCTGGGCAGGTGGAAAGGCACCGTGTCCAAGTGTAATTTGTGTAGTGATTGACTCTGAAATCATGAGAATGTTCTTCTGCTGAGCAGTCAGCCTGCAGGTCCCAGTGCTTGTTCCTGCTTTGCAAATGATGATGCTGGTGTCAGAATGGGGTCACACGCTATGGGGAAATAGTGACAGCTGTCACAACTGCTGCTAAGGAATTGCTTTTAACTGCTGAGAAATTAGACACTGAGCATTCAACAAAAGCAGCGTCACTGCTAGGCTAAACAAGAGGCTGAGCTGCTTTTGTTTCTGAAGAATGACTCACCTTTCTCGCTTTTTGGCCCCAGGTTTTCCAAAAACCAATGGCTGATTCAGGCTCCCTCACAGAAGGAGAAATGGGGCTGATCTTTGTTAACTGGAAGGAACTCATCATGTCAAATACAAAGTTACTGAAGTGAGTACTTACCCGCAGTCTTACATTTTCCTCTTTTTTATTCTCTTATTGCTTTTCCCAGGAAGTTTCCTAGTTTTACAATACGTATTCTGTCCTTGCTGGTTATTTCCTGTGCATATGTGCATTTGGAATAGACTGCTTCAAAAGGAGTTGTAATAAGAGAGAGGGAAGAGTAAGGAACAAGAACTGATGCACATTTGCTGTAATACCTTAGAAACAGAGCCTACACAAAAGTATGTGCATGGGAGGCGTTCTTTCCAGTTCTCTGCACATCAACCTTCTATTATCTAAAAATAAACATTGGCGAGACAAGGTGACTACTGAATGGGATGCTGGTTGAATGTAGAGATTGATGCTGATTGTCCCAGAAACCTCACAGGAGAGTCCCAGTCCCCCAGACACCATCAGGCAGATCATCCATCTCAGCTTGTTGTGCCGGTGACTTCCTGGGGGTTCAGGCTGGATCCCAGCACCACCTGGAAGTGCCCTTGCTGTGTATGGGAATTCACCTCCCAGGCTTTGAGTCCTTTCAGAGGTGGGCGTTGTAAGGGCCGTGATTTAGGCCTCTCAGACTTGGCAGCAAAGTTGGATGGTGATTTCCTTCCTCCTCAGAGCCTTGCGGGTGCGTAAGAAAACGGGAGGAGAGAAGATGCCAGTGCAGATGATCGGGGACATCCTGGCAGCTGAGCTGTCCCACATGCAGGCCTACATCCGGTTCTGCAGCTGCCAGCTCAACGGAGCGTCGCTGCTGCAGCAGAAAACCGATGAAGATGCTGATTTCAAAGACTACCTAAAGGTATCTGATTCAGTAGCTTGTGTGCCTTCTCCTTTTCTCAGGGGAGGAGCCCGTCTAACCTGCATCGACCAGATCAAAATAACCCAGAAGAGTAAAATCCTGCAAAAATCCTGAGAACCTTCTAAGGTGTATTTGTAGGGTGACCTTGGTTAACACTGTCTGTACTCTTTATTTATATCCCTGTCTTTCTCTCTAGCTAATTTACTGAGGCCATGAAAGGAGATTTCCCAGAGTTGCTGACATCAGGCATTTGTTTCTTTCATGGCTTTGTTCCTTTTCAACCTGAGTGGAGCCTGTAATGTCAAAATAAAAGCTGGAACAGTTTTGCATGTAAGGATTCTGCATGAACCACTTGCCTATGATTTATGCTGGTAAAGCGTCTGGTACAATGACAGTGCTGGCTTTCCTGTTTGTTCTGGAAACAAGTATTGTTTTCTTACTGGAAAAAAATCTAAGATCTTTTGGAATGCCTGGAAAAATGAATCTGATCAGAGAGTTTTCAGTATTCAGTGCCAGGGAGGCAAGTGTTTCCTGATGAGTAATGTGATGTTAAATCTCTATTGCACCACAGAAACTTGCCTTGGACCCTCGCTGCAAAGGAATGCCCCTCTCCAGTTTCCTCCTGAAACCAATGCAAAGGATAACACGCTACCCTCTGCTCATAAAGAGTGTGAGTACCCCAAGTGAGGCTTTGTAGGTGAATGCTTTGAGTTTGATCTCGGTAGCAAAAGCAAAGATAAAGCCTTGTCCGTTTCTGGGGATTTCTCTGAGAAGTTCCAGTGCTTAACTCTGTTTTTATCTTGTTTTGTCCCCTTTGTGATCCACACCAGATTCTAGAGAACACTCCAGAAAACCACCCAGACCACAGTACCCTGAGGCTGGCCCTGGAGCGCGCGGAGGAGCTGTGCTCCCAGGTGAACGAAGGGGTGCGGGAGAAGGAGAACTCGGACAGGCTGGAATGGATACAGTCCCACGTCCAGTGCGAAGGCCTTGCTGAGGTAGCTGTGTTGACACCCTGCATGGAAGAGTCTTCTCAGAGTCATTTCAGAAAGGCTGGAGGGGGAAAAAAGGGAGTCCTGCTCACATCCCTTATTGGAATGTGATCCACCACTGAGCTCTAGGCAGAGGAGCTTTTATCGAATTCTACTTAGAGCCATAATGTGATGAACCCTCATTTTTGCATGATTTTGGTGCTGGAGAAATCTTGATTTATAAGCTTAAAAACTGATACCATTTCAACTGTTAAACAGACAGAAATAACTCTTCCCTATGAAGCTCTGTTCCTGTTGCTGCTGGGCTAAGTCAGGTGTTACAGTGTGGGATTTCACTTTGTGTGTGCTTCCCAGGGTTTTCCTTCATGCAGGAAGGGCACAGAAGCCCTCAGTGCCAGATCCTCAAAGACATGTGGAGTTCAGGCTCCTGTACCTTTCAGGACAGCCTTCAAAATGAGGTGTGACAGTTCTCCACTGGCTGCCTAACAAACCAGGGCTTGACAGGTCCAGAAGGTCTGTCCTGGTTCCATCACCTCTTCATGCACCTGTAAGAGGTGACCTGACTGCAGACAGCTGCAGACAGCTGCAGACAGCTCTTTCTAAACACAGCTTCTGGACAACAGAGGAGTGGCTGTGCAGTAAATGCCTTCATCCAGGCAGGACCCAGGGTGTGTTTTGGTAAAAGCTTAAATCTGCTCTGAGCTGGGAGTTGTGCTGTTACCATGGCTGATCACAGAACAGTTTTCTTTCTCTTCATTTATAACTAAATTCATTAAACAAAACAGACGGGCATTTTCAGCAACTTGAACAATCTCCACGGTGAAGAGGAGCAGGAGCTTATCTCTGCATGAAGTTGCTGGTGCTAATGAGTTTTGTCTCTCCTAGCAACCTGTGTTCAACTCCCTCACAAACTGCCTGGGACCACGGAAGCTCCTGCACAGTGGGAAGCTGTACAAGGCCAAGAGCAGCAAGGAGCTGTACGGATTCCTTTTCAATGACTTCCTCCTGCTCACCTACATGGTTAAACAGTTTGTGTCTTCTGGCTCCGATAAACTGTTCAGCCCCAAATCCACCTCCCAGTTCAAAATGTACAAAATGGTGAGTGAACCAAGGTGTTCCATGGTCATGTTAGTAGCAGTGGATCCTGGCTTCTGGTGAGGAATGCTGCTCTCCTGCTGGGATTAGCTGCCTGGCCCCTTTTGCTGTCATACAGGCATGTCCTGGCGGACAACTTGCACAACTGCCGTTGGCTTGGATCCTGGAAAAGGACAGGTTTTTGTGTCTTGGTTTAACAAACACTTCTGTCCACCCTGGGGAGGAAAGGGCAGAAGTAGCATCGTGCCTGAGCAGCTCAGTGGGATGTTCAGAAGCAGGAGCCTTGACTTGAGTTTGCACAAGTTGCATCCACAAGAAATTTCCTGACATTCTTCAGAAAACAGTAAAAGGTGCAAAAGTTTTGTTACTCTGCCTACACACTGTGTGTTCTCAAGATTCTGAAGTTGGGGAGATAAGTTTAAGTATCAGGGCTGCTTTTCCACAGGGAGCCTGAGAGATTCCCAGAACTTCCAAGTTTCACACTGCAGCTCTGCTTACACAGTCATGCCCCTTTCACAAAGCTCTCCATCTAGGAAGGCAAGAATGGGGTGTATTGCCAGAGTAGTTTTTCTCTCAGCCCTTTCTCACATCCTTTACACAATGTTTGTCCTGTGTCCTATGACTTTAATTTTCCCTACAGTAAAACAATGTATTTAAACATCCTTGTAAACTTTCAGCTCGTTGTCTCAGGGTGATGCTGACACAGTGACATTTGCTCTTTTTTCAGCCGGTTTTCCTTAATGAAGTCCTCGTGAAACTGCCCACAGACCCTTCAAGTGATGAGCCAGTTTTCCACATATCGCACATCGACAGAGTTTACACACTTAAAACTGACAACATCAACGAGCGGTGAGTAGTGACAGTGCAGATCTGAGCCTGAACTTGCAGATCAAGGCTGCAAGGCCGTGTCTCCAGTGAGCAGACATGGGGGGCTCGAAGCTCAAGAATAGGGTTTAGTCCCTTAGTCCACTTGACTCTCGTTTGAATGACAGATTTTCTCTGATTTTGTACTGCTTGTGCAGCAGCTCTTGCAGTGGAATCCAGCCACATCTGCTGCTCCTTGGCATTACTGTTGTATAGAAGAACAGTTTAGGGCTGCAAAGTCCAGCATCCCATAGGATTCTTCCCCAGTCCTGGTCAGTTTTTAGTGTGACCCAGCAGTCTTTAATAAAACAACAGCTCCACTTCTTTTTGTTTAGTCTGATTTGGAATGTGGCATTAGGATTAAATCCAAAAACTCCACTGTTTTAGTCCGTGACCTAACTTGATTTGTGATGGTTCTGAAACCCAGGGAGGAGGGAATGGCAAAAGAGATTGGGGCAGAGTCACTGATGCTGAAGACTTCCCTGCCTGTGGGATGACCCTGACTGTAGGGATTGCTCTTTGCAGTACTGCCTGGGTCCAGAAAATCAAAGCGGCGTCAGAGGAGTACATTGAAACGGAGAAGAAGAAACGTGAAAAGGCTTATCAAGGTACCTACAGAGTTCTGTATTTCCCTCTCATCCACCTGGAGGATGCCACAGTCCCTGTGCAGGATCTCCCTCTTCAGATCTATTGCCAGTTTTTACAGTTCCAACCAATCCATTTATTTCTGACCTCTCTGTTCCCAGCCCGCTCGCAGAAAACCTCAGGAATCGGACGTTTGATGGTGCACGTGATTGAAGCAACAGAACTAAAGGCCTGTAAGCCCAATGGTAAGTGAGGGAAACAGTCTCAAATCACTTTTATTCCTGTAACATTTGGAAAGGCTTGCTGAGAGGAGTTTGGTGATTTGGGAAGCGCTGTACAGTTTCTGTATGAATTAGCCATTCTTTAGCTTCAGAGAACCGAATGAAGAACCAGCTCTGTGCTGCTGTGGGATATGGGGATGGCCTGATCCACTTTTGGGCAGCAGCATTGATGTGTGTCCAGGCAGGCTCCAGGTGGAGGGGAGGTTTCTGCACTGCAGGGGGTTTTCACTCCTTGTTCTGTGTTTAGGTAAGAGCAACCCGTACTGTGAGATCAGCATGGGCTCGCAGAGCTACACTACCAGAACCATGCAGGACACCCTGAACCCCAAGTGGAACTTCAACTGCCAGTTCTTCATCAAGGACCTGTATCAGGATGTCCTGTGTATTACCATGTTTGACAGGGATCAGTTCTCACCCGATGGTAAGTGTGGACATTTAGGAAAAGCATCAGTTCTGAGAGCCTGTGGGTCTGATTGCTGCCTGAGAAATGTTGTGTAAAAGCAGTGCCTCAGGACACAGGAGGTTCAGTAGCCTTCCAGAGACAGCAGCTCCAGGCAGTCAGATTTGATCCCACTCTGGCTTTTGTGTCAGATACGGCATTTTTTTTTGGTCAGACTGGGCAGACAGAGAATTTGAAAGCAGAATTTTAACTCTCTCACCATAGGTGCCCAAAAATAAGGTGCCAGGTTGTATTTGCGCAGCAACAGCTTGATAAGCTTTTTTGTTTTGCTTGGAAACAATACAGTTTTGGCTGTTAGTTGCTTCTCGTACTCCCTAAAAGCTTAAATGCTTTTTCAGGGCTGACATGTGGTTGATTATTGCAGATTTGTGAGGAACTGCCTTGACTTGATGTGCCATGTGTGTAACTATAGCTCAGTCTTTTCTCCTGTGAGGTTACATGACTTTGGCTGCTCCTCCCAGCTGGACAGCAGAGTCTGTTGTTTTTTCAGTCCACGGTGAGCCTTTTAATGCACAGACACACACAAAGACGTTGTGTAAGAAATGGCCACAAAGAGGGTGTATGATTTCTGAATAGAACTGTAAACCCACTAGTGATAGTAATTGTTCAAGGTCATTGTTCTTGTGAGAAGAATGATCTATAAGCTTAATTAAAAGTTGGCTGAGCCAAAAGTTGATTTTTTTATTGTGTTTGTAGCACCTCAGCTGATTTGTAAACAGGTTCTATCACCTAACTCGGACCTGCCAACTCTAAAACTGGAGAATATTTGAAATTATGTTTCTGAAAGGGTATTTTCTAAGAGTGCTTTCAAAGCCCTAAGCTCAAACTGTGACAATAAAGGCACGTTCTCCATCCTAAATCCATAGCATTTTTATCTTCTAAAAAGACCCTTTTTTGTCACTACTGGCTGGTTTACACAGGGCTGAGGGCCAGTCAAACAGGAAACCTGGGAGCAGTACTCTGGAACTGAACACCTACTATGCAGCACTGCTGCTTAACCTGACTCTTTCAGGTTTTCTAAGCTGTCTGCCTAATGAAATTTCTCACTTGCCCAACAGATTTTTTGGGTCGCACTGAAGTTCCAGTAGCAAAAATCCGAACAGAACAAGAGAGCAAAGGCCCCACGACTAAACACTTACTGCTGCACGAAGTTCCAACTGGAGAAGTCTGGGTGCGCTTTGACCTGCAGCTCTTTGATCAGAAAACACTCTTCTAAGAACACCTTTTTTTTAATTTATGAAGGACAACTGAAGCTGACAGACTGAGTATTTTTTGGTAAAAGATTCCTTGCCCCACGCTGGTTACTAAGCAAGAGTTCCTGCTGCCTCCGTGTTTCCTCTTAGTTCCTGCTTGTGCTTAGTTCCTTGCAGTGTTCCCAGTTGTTGTTGATCTATGCAAACACAAATGTTACTGTATATACAGTACTATAGCTCAGTGCCTTTTTATTAGGTTGGAATATCTTGGGTTTGGATGCCAATGTTTCCATTTTCAGGGCCATAAAAAGTATTAAGTAGAAATGTGGCACCAAGCTGTTTGTATATTTTACCACTTAGTCTGACAGACAGACTGAGGAATGGTTTAAGCTCAGCACTGGAATCATTCCATTTGAAATCCTAAAAGTGATATCCACTGGAATCTTCCTGCCTCAGGATGATAGTTTTAAAGGTAAAATGCTGAAGAAGCCTTAGCACTGGAGAAGTCTCCGATATATTGTATATTCTTTAAGAATCAAGTGTAGTTCTTTACTTGATTTAGTTCTGCACTGGAATCAGTAACTGCTACTTGATTTTAATTTCTGCTTCAGTTTGATTCATCATTCTCTGCTGAGACAATGTGGTTGTGAAGAATAACTAGAAAAAATATTTTAAATACTGTGACCCACAATAATGTGGCAAAATACTCTTCAGCTTTTGGTTTTTTTCCTAAATATAAGTTATTTGTGTACATTTCCTTGGTCTTACAGACCTCCATGTGAATCTTGAAGCTTTGACATTGCCAACATGTATATAGAGAGTAAAATATAAGTTTATTAATGTAATTTGTCTACAGATGTTTATTGATTTTTAAAAAGTATATTTTATTGTACAGGGCAATGTGAAATAATGAGAAAAACTTATAGGATTCATTCAAGAAAAGTTTATTACAAGTTTAAAAGGTTTGCTCGGGGGGAACTGTCACCCCAACACAAACCTGTAAAAAGAGCTGGTTGAAAGCAAAAGCTTTCTCTTGGCACCAAATCAGGGATGGTTAAAAAAAAAAAAAAAAGCTTGTTTATAAAATGTTTGATACATTGTAACCATTTTACTGCCTCCTTAAACTGCTTTGTTGCGGAAGCACAGCGTGCAGTTCTGAGCAGCCCCTTCCACGGGTGCAGCAATTCCTCCTGAAGTCTGGCAGTTGCCCATGCAGTCACCATCTGTGCACCCTCCTGTTACTGAGTCAACCTCTGTTACTTTTAACAGTTTTCTGTGGTTCAGTATTTCTAATCCTAAATAAAACTCAATCTTGGCAACTCCTGAGAGATTGTGTCTGTACAGTGAGAGTTTGGAGAACAGAGGAAATTCTGTTTCCAGGCTTTGAGACCAGAGCTGCCACACCAGGGGGGAGATGGGACCACACTGGAACAGGAGAGAGACTGCTTTGTGGGGCACTGGCTCAGCTGCTGCTCAGCACAGACTCTCTGAAAAGCACTTCCCATCTCCTCTCCCCTACTTATTTCCTGCTTTCTCAGAACACCTAATATGTATGTTAAGAGTTTGATTTACTGCTTGTACAGTGTCTCCAGGAGAGAACACCAGCACTGTCTTTGCTGAGCTGAGCCTAAGTTAAATCTCCTAAAACAGCAGGTTTTGGCTTGTAGAGCATGAATTGGAGCTGGCAAGAATAGGAGCAGCATGCCAAACATTTCTTTGGCTGCTGGGTAACAACACTTCAGAACCACGTTTAAGACAGTAAGTTTATTGCAGTTTGCCGGAAGACCTGGCCTGTTATCACTTGCTTTGGCAGCAGATGTCACCTGTTTTACAAAGGATACCTTCTGATGGCTGTGCTTGCTGCTCTGGTCAGCTGGGGGATAGGTGACATCATTGGCTCTCGCAGTCATTGTGGTGATTGATGACTTTCATCCTTTAAACAGAAGGAAAAAGTGTTGCCGTGCTTCTGCAAAGATCAGCTGAGCTGTCAGAGTAGCTCCTTCTACAGAGCACACACACAGCTTGCCTGGGAACTCACCAACCCTCCTCAGACAGGACACACTCCCTGTGCTGCCACAGTGGATTTGAAATGAGGAAAACAAACCTCGCCCCCGCCATTGCCTACTGTGCCTCCAAATCTGGGCTTAGTGTGGATCCAAACCACATTCCTGCTGAAAACCATGTTCAAATACTCTTGGGCTTAAATGCAGGGACCCATATTTGTTCAGTTAATAAAACCAGAATGTGTTTTTCTACAGCGGCACGTCAGTAACATGCTCTGCCTCCTAACTAGGAACTGCCTGCTGGTAAAAGGGGAACTCCAAACCTCACACCTTCCAGCAGTCTTCTGGGAGAACGGATCATACTCTGATGGGTCAAAATGGTCCAAAAACACGTAGCCCTGTGGGAGAAGCAAGTACTGGATCAGGTCTCAGAAGCCTTAGGTGATACAACAGTGAGAGCAGCCAGCCTGAGTGGGACACAGCCTGTGACAGACATGGTCAAGAAAAGGACTCCCAAATTTTCACACACTGCATCTCAGAAATAAGGTGACTGAAGTGTAATGGGAAAATTCCTCTATCCATTTTAATTTATCATAGGCACAGATACATAATACATGATTTCATGGAGCATCCAGAAATAATTTCAGGCTAAGATGCTAACCTTAACTAGGGCAGTCAAGACAGTGGAAATTTCGTTCAAGTGAAAATGTTTTGACAGAGAAAGAAACAGGTATTGAAAAGAAAAAAAGAAAGGAGTGGGTGAGCCCTCAGCAGGCACAGCCCTGGGCAGCTCACTGGTCTGGGTTCATGAGCCAGCTTTTCCATCTAGACATAGGAATAAAGACCTGAGCCACACCTCATAGTGCAGGTCACAGCTCCCTCTCCTTAAAAACTCTGCCTGCAACAGTCAACATGTTCTGCAGTTCAAGTTCCCTATAACAAGCACATTAAATACTCCTCCCTAATATTCATTCTTACAAAACCTTGGAAATGAAGTTTTTCATCTTTCTTGTGTGCATGATTCTCGAGGGATCCCAGGAAGAAAGGGAGCATTCAGCCCATGGCCTCCTAGATCTCAGCCCTACACAGTCCTTCACGGCAATCTGTCGATGTGATTTCAAGACTTGGAAAAAAACATACTTTAACCTGAACAGCTCAGGAGCTCTGCAAGACAAGTCCAAACAAAAAAAAAAAGTGGGATCTACAGTAGATTTAAGAGGTCACTGTGCTGAAGCAGCTCACAGGGGAGTGAGCCAGGCCCCAAGGGCCTGTGCTGTTCCCAGACACTCAGGAAGCACCGTGGGGCTTCTCTACTGCTGAGTGTGAATGCTGCCTCTGCAGGGGCCTCTTCTCCTCAGGATCTGGCAATTCCCCACACAAGAAGCAGCAGCCACACTCGCTATCTCATGTTTCAGTCCCTGGAAAGCTTCCAGCCCTAATAGAGCTCAATTTGCAGAGTTTTAGTGCTACCCCTTGGTTTATTATCACATATCACCCCTTTACAGGGTGTGCTGAGACCTCAGTGGATCATGGAGGTGCTTTGCTGCACTCCCAGGTCTGATCCCTTCAAGCGGTTGATGCATTACCCCTCACACAGCCCTTGGAGTAAAGCAGACTAACAGCTCTTCAAAATGAGTCGGGGGAGTCTCTTTCCCTGCAGCACATGATGCCTACGATAGCCTGGACTGCCAGAAGCTGAGTTGTGGCTAACACAGCAACAACCCAGGCAGGGGAAACCCTTCTCCTTGCAGGTTGCACTGTCACACTGCCATCTTCACTCTGTGGCCAACCATCTCATTAGGCATCTGCAGTCCATGGCCACAGGACTTGAGGGGAGGAGGAGTGGGAATGGCAGTGAAAAGGAGGCAGATTTGAGGCAAAAAACCCCACATATGAGCAGGTAATTGGAGGAACAGGGGGTCAAGGAAGGGAGGTAAAGGAGGAGAGGTCAGATGGTGTGAAAAAGGCAGATGAGTGAGCTGACAAAGACTGAGATGGAGGAACTTGATAAAACAGTGAGGGGAGGAGGAGAATGGAGGAAAGGGCAAAAAGACAGCTTTGGAAAGCAAAGGGCAGTGAAGAACTTGGAGGAATTATCAGAAGCAACAAGAAGATGGAGACACAGCAGTGGGCAGTGTGACAGAAGAAAGAGGGGCAAAACCGATTTATGGATGGAGTAAAAGAGTTGACTGTAGAGAGAAAGAGAGCAAGAGGAGAGACTGAAGGAATAATAAGACTTTGAAAGAAGGAATGGACCAGTGACATACATAGGAAGGTCAGGAGATCTGGGAAACAGGAGAAGGTGAAGCCTAATAGCTGGGAGGAGAGCAAATGGACAAAAAGAAGGCAGTGGGGTGAAAATACAAAGCAAAAAGTCAGTATATTAACCAATCCACACAAGTGTCTCAGGTTCTGCAAAGTGCTGCCACAGTTAATGCAAACTTATGCAAGTGAGTTGTCCTGTAAGTCTGAAGGGCTTCAGCTGCTCTGCACACATGCTGATGATAGAGCTGACACCACAGACCAAGGGGAAAAGGTGGAGGCTGGTCACTGGTGCTGGTGCTTCCCTTCTGGGAGGACACATCCCAGCACATCAGCCATTGCTTTTGGAGGACACCCAGCAAATTCCTGAACTGACACAGAAGCTTGCAAGTGGACTGATGCAGACCCAGATAAGCACAGTACACCCAACATATCCTAAATCCTAGGACATCAGCAGTAGGACTGGTTCAGCCCTTTGTTGTTCCATGCAGTTTAAATGCATGGGTCTGTCACATCAGGCCTTTGAAAAAGAAATCATTTGCTCTTGTTAAAACAACACAGCTCCCATGACATTTTCGTTTCTGGCTGAGAAGGTTGTTTACAGTCTCACGACTCCCCTGTGCAGTGGTTTCCACTGACAACAAATGCGTACTCTCGATAAAATATTATCGTTTTTGTGGCAGATTATGTAACTGCTCTTGCTGCTCTATATTTCCATTCCTGAGATGCAGAAAGCTGAGTTGCGGGATTTGGAACTCAACAGTGGTGTGAAATTCAGAGCAAAATGAAGAAAACCAACAAGTATTTCCTACAGTGACTGCAATTTTTCTGAGTACTGAAACACATGGAACTACAAAAAGTTAGGTCTATTACCTGCATACAGACTTTAAGAAAATTATTTGTATCTCCCTGTTCCCACACTTTTTTCTTTTATGAAGCTTGATCAGTAGCATCCAAGGCCACAAAATCATTTCACTTTTGCTCTGCCAACATACTGCAGTAGTGATGTAGCTGAACTCCTGAGATACGAGAGTGCAATCCGCTCCCTGCTCAGTCAGCCTTTGATTTCAGCTGACAGAGCTCAGTTTTTCCCACTAAATGGTCCAGCTCACAGAGGGAAATACACTTCAGTATGGTGTCTCATCATATTCAGACCCAAGGAATGCTATTGTTGTATCTGATGGTGAACTTGAACAGCTCTAACATCATATGTCACCGTTACAGAAGTCCTTGGGAAAGACAGGTAAGTTACAGGTAAGGTGTATCTGAACTCCAGGCTACTCAATGGACAGCAAATAGCAGCTAAACCCCTGATCTTGTCCAAAGCCCTCCCTATGCAACCCTCTCCATGACAGAAATGTACTTCTTGTTGATACCTTCTTTTTACAGTAGTTTAAATATTGAGAGAATTGTTCTTGTTTCCTTTTCTGCATTTCTTCAATTGACTGGCTGCCCATTTCATCCTCAATCTTCTGCAGCACTGGCTCTAAAACATTCTTAAGCCATTCTTTGTACACGATTTCCTTCTTTCTCAGATTTAGGAAATCACTGTGCCTCAGGTATCTGTCCACCTCCTAAGTAAGAAATGGAAAATAAAAACCATACAAATTATTGGCCGAGCACATTAAAGGTTTCACAGGTGAAGGTTGGCTGAAGGTCTCTGCTTCAAGGGCCCTGTTTTCCAGCCTTTCTTTGTGCTCCTCCCTCTCTCCACTTCCACTTATTTCCAACCTCTCGCTTGCAAGAGCTCTGGCATTCAGAGCCTTAACTTCTGAAACTGTGGTGCGAGACTGGCAGAAAATTACTCACTGTTTCCCATCAGGTTATGGAGCTGAAATCACTGCAGAACAGGGGGCTGATAAGCACCAGGCTGTGCAAGACAGGCAGCAGGAGAAGGACCTTCTCCCTGCAGCACTGGCAATCTGCTAGATCAGATCAAATCAGATCAGATCAGCCCTGCTGCCCTTTGCTCACAGCCCCACTGACCAACTAACCACACCCACAGAGCAAATATTAGGTGCAAACAGGCAGGTAAGTCACCTATGATTCACATTTAGGGTTACCACTTCAGTCATATCCAGAGGAGACTAAAGAGGCCACAGACTCATACTTCTAAATTAGTTTTTCAAGAATACAGACAATTAACATTTTCTCACAGATGACTGACTGGAAACTGGAACACACTGACATGCAGGAAAGCACGCAACAAATGAGAAAAGAGGTACCACTTCTTACCCTCACAAAACAATTTTCTCTGTCCAAGATGCACTGAACAGAAGCAATGATGTCTCGGCTTTGGTCAGGTCTTACCTAGCAGAACATAAAAAACCCACATGAAGTAAAAAGCAGGACTCAGAGTAGGAGTTAGATTTATTTTTGAATTCAAAATAATTACTGGTGTTGTGATTAAAGGCACCTTATACCATAACCCAGCTGGCAAATCCTTGCGAGACTTGCTCGGAACAGTGGGGATAAGTAGCAACAGAAAAGTGTTGGAAGAACTGGAATGGGAACAGGAATGTACATGTTAAGACCATACACCTCCTTGGCTGCTCCTCACCATGACCACACACCACTTGCTCCTTACCACTGTTGCTCACCTGTGCCAAACACATGGCTCATAAACTCAACTCCTGCACTGCAGCCAAGGAGCACAAGCAATACAGACCAAATCCGTCTATCACCTGGGGATGGAGTCCCTGCAGGGAAGATGAGGGGGGCACCTCCCCTGTGACCAGGCTGCACCAACTCTGTGGGTTAAGCAGAGAGACCTTGGCTTCACAAGTCCATCAGCAGCTTCTACAAGAAACAAGTTGTCCAGGTTTTGGCTGGGATAGAGTTCATTTTCTTTCTAGTAGCTGTTACAGTGCTGTGTTTTGAATTTAGAATGGGAGTAATGCTGATAACGCACTGATGTTTTAGTTGTTGCTAAGTAGTGTTTACACTAAGCCAAGGTTTCCTCAGCTTCTCACCCCACCCCACCAGTGAGCAGGCTTGGTGGGGGGGGTCACAAGGAGGGGACACGGCTGGGACAGCTGACCCCAAATGACAAAGGGTTATCCCAAACCTCAAGTGACTTGGTTTTACTCAGGCCTAAGCCAGAGGCAGAGCTGAAACATTCACATTTCACCTGTCTGCCCTGCTGCCTCCTCCCACAGTTTCCATAGATGAATTCAAAGTCATCCCTGCCATGACTTTCTTCTGCTGTTTAGAAACTGAGCTACAGCCACAGCATTTTTGCATGAGCCCACCGTGCCAGTGGCAGCACAGACTCAGGAACACATTTGATGCACAGAATGGAAAATTAGCCTGCTCCCTGTGCTTAACATTGATTCTTAATTCCAATAAACAGTGTAGTTTCCAGTTTTGTCTGTCTTGACCTTGCTGACCAGCTCCACACTCGAACAGGTTTATTATCCTGAGATAAGCAGGACATCATACCTCAGACCAAGCAAGAAGAAGACAAGTAGTATTAAAAAACCACCAAAAACAAATGAGAAAAGGAAATCTAAATTGCTGGCACATTTTAAAATCCTTTCATCCTACTATTTGAAACAACTGGTATGTTGTATTACCCCTGACAAATCTACTTCACATAATCACACATCCTTTCTAAAACCAGCACCATAAAAGCAGCAGGGACACACAGCTGTCACTCCAGCTGAGAACCACCAGCAGAAAGTACCCAGAACACACACTGGTGAGTAGGTGAAAGTTTTCCTTCAGGATGATCGCTGTTTGAAGACTCGTTAAGAACCAAAGGAATTAGGTCTCCTTTGACTAAAGGAATTCAGTCTCTTCTCCCTGGAAAAGAGCAGGCTCAGGGGGAGCCTCATCACAGTACTTACAGGGCAGCTACAAAGAGCATGGAGGTTCTCTCTGCACCAGAAGCCACAGGGAGGAGACAAGGGGTAACAGGTATAAGTTGCATTGGCTGAAGTTTCATCTCAATATAAAAGAAATCTTTTACTGTGAGATCAATCATTCCCTGGAACAACCTCCCCAGGGATGTGGTGCAGTCCCCATCACTGAAGGTTTTCAAGATGTGATTAGACAGGGTGCTAGACAACTTTATCTTTCCCATGAAAGGCTGGACCAAATGATCTTTCAGGGTCCCTTCCAGCTGGAGCTGTTCCATGAGTCCGTGACTAGTCACAAGCTTGTTTCAGGTTTTATGGGAAACTTTTCCACACACCAAACTGCAAGTAATTCAATAAAGCTGCCTCAAAAGGATGCAAGAGCTTGATAAAACCCATTGAGTTCGTTGCTTGTTACAGAGTTTTTTGTTCTTCTCCATGACAAACATATCTCAGATTTTGCAGAACTTTGCAAATCATGATTTTTCATTCCTCCCTTCATAACTTCCATTTCATTCCTCCACTAATATCTTTGCACAACAGAAGCCCTTCTGTGTTAGCCAATCTTTGGCAACAATCTTCTTCTGCAATCAAAAGTATTTGCTGTGCCACTCTGAGGAGAACCTCTGGATAAAAAGGCAAAGAAAGGGTGAGGTCTGCATAAAAATCCAACTTGCTTTACAAAGATCAGGGCCCTCATCCAGATTCCACAATCAAGCTACAAACTGGGATGGAGCAGTAGGAAGTAACACACACTGCAATACCCATTCCTGAGTGTGCCCAGAAGGGACAGACTGAGACACAAGGCTCCTGCCTGGCTCACAGATGAATTCAGGCACATGCCAGGGACAGCAGTCTGGGAGCACAGACAGACCAGAACACTGTCCAGAATTCCATGGGATTAGGTGGCCGATTCCAATAGAGATGCCCAATTACACACAAATACTCAGGGATCACAGTTACAGATACTGGTTTCCTGTGGTTCTTCACAGTAGAACCTACAGCTGAAGGACTGTTGGGAATCACTCACCTGCCAAGGCCGTGGCTGATCAGGTCCTCCCACAGGTCTCAGATGTGTCATTATTTTTAGCCAGGGAGTCTCTGAGCTGTTCACACTGTGCATGGTTGGAATAATCTGGGAGAACCATTAAAACAGCCCAAAACATACAAAACTATTGTATAAACATCAAACCCCTAATTTTCTTACAATTCCTACCAATTGATGAAGCAAATCTCTAAAGGAATTCTAACTGCTGATGCCAGCAGCATTCTCCTGTCACAGCACGTAAAACAGAGACGAAGTATCAGGTTTACAGTCAGCCTCTGGTGGGACTGTCTGTCCTCATCTCCACAAACTACAGACAGTACATTTTGTTTCAAAGAACGGTGGTTCACAAATCATTCCAGAACACCTGTCAGCTTTGAAAAACATTTCAGAGTTATCAAATTCCACCTCTGGACTATTACTTATTTCCTTTGTGCCTTTTTCAATGACATAAAAGTCACTTTCAAGTAACTGCTACATCCCACCCCAGGGATGGCTGCATTTTAGTGGGTTTTAAAGTCAGTTCTACCAGACAAAGCTTATGCTGAAGAACCAACTCTGAGCTCCAGCCAGAAAATTCCATCTCCTCTCTTGTATGTGCCTCAGTATATCTGGATCGATTTATAACAGAGACAGTAGAACCACAGAGGCAAAATGCCCTTTACAGGAACCTCCATTTAAACCTCTATTTATTTCAGATTCACTGGAGACACACTGCTTCCAGGAAACAATGGATTCACAACATTACTTAGGTAAAGAGTGGAACAAAAGGAAAGCTTATTTCTGCAGAGATACTGACCTCAAGTCTTCAGCCAGATCTTTCAGTTACGAAAATAAATTCTGTTCTTCAATTATTTTTTGCAACATCTAGTTAAAAGAATCTGCAAAGACTCTCCAAATCAGGTATTCATAGAAGGTAACAATATTTTTTGTGCAAGACAATACTTAAAAGTTTACTCTGTCCAACCCAGCACTTCAGTGACAATATCTGACTCCCAACTGGCCTCTCTGGACTGCAGATTCAAATCTCTTACCATCGGTTCAAGATGCAGTCTGTAATCTGTATCTTTATTCGTTTCATTTCACATTCCCTGCTCTCATGCACTGATAGATACACCTGCCTGG
The DNA here is from genome assembly GCA_013396775.1 of Cephalopterus ornatus. Lineage (NCBI taxonomy): Eukaryota > Metazoa > Chordata > Aves > Passeriformes > Cotingidae > Cephalopterus > Cephalopterus ornatus. The sequence goes on from VZRE01009126.1 coordinate 100,164, forward strand.
ATATTCCTGCTTCCTCACTGAAATGCTTTCCTGTCTTTTCTGACTGAAAGAGTCAGAAACCACGGGAAAGTGTATGTTGGAAGGGATCTCAGGAGTCCCAGTCCCATGCCAGTTTGAAGAAGAGCAAACCTCACAGACAGGATTGCTCAGGGCCTCGCCCAGCCAAGTCCTGAAAATTCCCTTCCTCAAATTTGAAAGCTCGTGTCCTTCCCTCCAACTGCTTCTATAAAAGAAAAACCCTCATTTCTGCCATGTGATCCAGGTCAAACCAAATTAAGGGGAAAAAACAATGTAATGCATGTGCTACCAAGGACTTTCCTTCCCTCCTGCATAACTCTGCAAGATTCCTATTCTTTCATCAGACACAAGGAAAACTAAAACATTTGCAGTGGAGTAGGTCACAGCATCGCAATCCTCCACGGAATTTTTTCAGCCCCTGCAAATCAGGCTCCAAACCCACAAATACACACTGGCCTTGGCAGTGTGGTAGCCCAGCAGGCCCTCCCCCTGTAGTGATTCCCTGCCTTCTCTGTACAGAGGAGACAAGAGACACGGAAGAAAATAGGGAATTACAGTTAGGACACGGGATTTGGAAAGCAGGTGTCCTGCCACTTTCCATGTGGAAATGAACATTTTTTTGTCCACCTGTGCCCCATGGCCCCTGCAGAGAGCCGTGCCATGGAGGCTGGTGCTCCCTGTGAGAAGCTCCAAAAACAATCTCCCTTTTATCCAGACAGCCCAAGTCTAAGAGTTCCAAGAAAGCATATCCAACCTCCTGGTGTCTGAGGAGCAGGGAAAGGATTCTCACAGTTTATCCTTCATCCTGCAGTAACCAATTAAAGCAAACTGTGCACTCTATCTCCTACACAGATAAATGACAGTACGTGCACCCTAATTAGCACTGACCCAATTTCTGATACCAAATAACAGGCAAAGAGAGAGGACTGAAGCTGGGCTGAACTGAGGTGCTACAGATTTGGTATTACACAAGTCAACAAACCTTCCTAGGAGCAAAACATGCCACCTACCTGCACAGGTGCCATCGGCTCCTTGGTCATACTATCTTTGACAGATTTCCTTTCCCTCCAAGTAGTTTTGTTCTTCTGGGGTAGGGATGCCATAAATCCCTGGACAAGTTTGAGACGCAGAAAATACATATTTCAGTATTTAAAATTACAAATTACATAAAATACATATTTTAATATTTTAATTTCTAATCTTACAAAACGAGTAAAATAAAACAGAAAAAAACCCGACCATTAGACTCCTTTCTATCTTCAGTAACTAGTATTAAGACTCCATCCATCTCACAAAGAAAAGCTGAGCCTTTCTGTGAGCACAAAGCAATGGAGGTGTTTGATCTCATCATAGAGAATTGGTACCCCAGGGGAGACAAAACAGAGCAAACATAGAGAACCTGCCTCTGTAGCAATCTGCCCTCAGGAACCCACAAGTGGTAAACACTCTAACAGCAGATTTCTTCCCCAGTGTCTTCATAACTCAAGCTGCCGCTGAATCTTAATCCTTTCTTTTACTGCTTGCTTTGGAGTCTTGCTAGGAGACACCAGCTCTCCATGATTGACAAAGGCAGTTTTTCAGGTCTTAAAACTAAAGGTTTAACCAACAGGCTTGGACAGAAACACAGTCAAGGATTTCCAAAATCTGAGTGGATAAAAAAATATTTGCCGTCAATGTAGCAGCCTGCAAATGCCAAATCCCACGAGCAGGCTGGCTGTTCTGTAATATTAGGACGTTTGGTCCACTGTCCCACATCCCTGGAAGTGTTAGAGGCCAGGTTGGATGGGGCTTCGAGCAACCTGGTCTAGTGGAAGGTGTCCCACGGCAGGGGGCTGAAACTGAAGGAACTTCAAGGTCCCCTTCCAACTCAAACTGTTCTCTGTGAGAGAACCAGTCTCTCGTGCGAACAGGGTGGCTGTATGAACCCTGCAGCTTGGGACTGGTGAGCTAACAGACAACACGTGCACGGCCGGAGCGCCCCGGCCTGGCCCCTGCACCTCGGAGGCCGCGATGGTGACCAGGCCAGTGAGAGGAAAACGCCGAGCCCCGCACCCTGCCCGGGCCCGAGGCGCGTCCCGCAGACCCCAGGACAGGCGAGGGCGGGCAGCAGAGCCCCGCTCCCCCCACCGCCGTGCCGGGGCCCCTCACCGCCCCCAGGGGCGGCGGGACGGGGCTGCGGTGGGAGCCAAACCCGCCCCGCTCGGTACAGCCCCGCTCAGGTGAAAATGGCGGTGCCCCCCTACCCTCACAGAGGTTGTAGAGCCCCTCCAAGTCCTTCCGCCGGGGAAAACAGCCTCTCTCCTATCACCCACAGCCCCTCGGGANGCTACCCACCAATCAGAGAGCGAGAGCGCGGCCAGCGAGCCAATCAGAAGAGAGAACAACTCGGCCGAGCCTAGCCCTCAAGAGACCGGCCGAGCCGGGCCGGGCCGAGCCCAGCCGAGCCCATACGAGCNACCCGGACCCTGTTCCCGAGCGGAGGCGGAACGTGGGCACGGACACGGCCGGGCCCCTCCGCGCGCGGCCGCGCAGCGTCCCGGGCTGCCATGGCAACCCCAGCCCGCGCTCTGCCCCCGGCAGGGCTACCCACCAATCAGAGAGCGAGAGCGCGGCCAGCGAGCCAATCAGAAGAGAGAACAACTCGNGCCCAGCCGAGCCCATACGAGCCCAGCCGAGCCCAGCCTTTATCCAGAGCTCCCTAAAGTGTATTACAAGATTTCACACGTTACCGCGCAGTGCTGGCCGTGATATTAAATTTGAACCTGAAGTCAGCCAGAGGTACCAACAGATGAGGGAAACGTGAGGGGTTTTTTACCCCAGCAGCGCCGCGCTGACGCAGGGGTCTCGCACTAACCAGGTGCCACATAAAAGGGCGGGTTCCTCAAACCCTTTATATTTGATTTTAAAAAAAATTATTATGATGAGTGACTTGTCAGCACCCCAGGAAAGACAAGTTCCTCGTGCCCGAGCAGCCGGTCAGCCCCCGGCCCTGCACGGGACACCCCAAAAATCACACCCTGCGCTTGAGAGCCCGAGAGCATTGTCCAAATGCTTCTTGGACTTCATCTGTTCTTGAACTGTATCGGAGCGTGGCTCAACCAACCTTCTCAGGGACACCAGCAGACCAGCAGAGCCAAACCCCTTATTTCAATTACAAAAGAGAGACCCCCTCCTGGATCCCCCCCTCTCTTAGCTGATATTTTATCAGTTTTGTCAAGCGTGTTACCCACTGCTGCTGCCTGCCAGCATCCTTGAAGGACTCACACAGAACAGTTTAAGGAATAACACACTTTATTAACAAATACACTGATCACAGAAGATTGTGACAGAGTCAGGGATTGATGTTGACACTGCACTGATTCCAAGGAAAACTTTGAAGCAATACACAAACTCTAATCATCAAGGAAAGCTTGAAATAATAATAATTAACACACTTAGAATGAAGTTCTTACCCAACAAGCCTCCCTAGAGGGGAGAAGCCAAGTTCAGCCCATTGACCAATCCCAGAAATTAGGACGGAGTCTTCCCTAATGTCTCCCCCTCTTAACTCACTGTTACATTATTTCTTTACACTTACATGGAGCTTGAGTGACTCCAGTCACACATACTTTTGTTCCTGATTGGTGTAAAATTCTGTCACTTTGCTCTTAAAGACATAGTTAATAAAATAGAGAACACGTGCTCAGGGAGGGGTGGTCGTACCTTGGAGGCTGCTAATTTTGGGATGGAGGTGTGTGACAGTATTGCAGTATAATATAAGATTATAATGAGCAAGGTTCATCGGAGGAGAGCAATTTTGCCACAGTTGTTGGTTCAGCAACAAGACATCTTCTCCTCTCTCACTTGGTCGGCAGCTGCTCTGAGATTTGTCAGCCACGTGGTACCATCCAGTTCCCATTCCTGCAGGGATTACAACAGAGCCTGGCCGCGGTGCCTTCGCTCCGCTCCACCCTCCGTGTCATCTCCCCTTAGCATGTGCAGGGTGTGTTGCCTGGGGAACTGTCGTGGAATAGATTCCATGCTTGCCAACCACATTCTCTCCTGGAAGAAGCAGCTGCATTTCACCCTAAGATTTCCTTAATGTTATAACTTCTGTTAGAAAGTGACCACAACTTAAGCCTCAAGATAATTTCCCCGTATTTTCCCACACAATCCACCCCATGACTAGAGTCACTCAAGCTTCACAATATCCAAATGGAGTTTAAGAGTGTTTTATGTACTTGTATTGCGGGGGTTATCTAATGTTTGTGGGGGTAGCCAATAGGCTAATTGCTTCATAATAATGCAAACTTTAACATACACTACAATTACTAAGACAAAAAGCAGAGGAGTTAATGTCCATAAAACAACAACAGGGCAAAGCACTCTCTTGAGAATTCCTGTAGCAGTTGGTGATCATCCAAAGAGAGTATCCCACCACCGGTGCTCTGCATCTTTCTTGATTGCTTCTGAAATATGATGTATTTTCTCCACACTATGATGGACAGGAATCAGAGTCCTTTGTCCATTTTCTCGAGCTTGCTTCAGCAATTGGTTTAGGTCTTCATGTTGTAGTAGATTTCTGCTCAAGTTGAAATTCTTTCCAAGAGGGGTAGGCAGCACGTCTTGAATCAGCATATACTTAGACCATAACAATTGATAAGATGTGACAGGAGCTGAGTAAATAAAATCACACCCTGTAATTTCAACAGACTTACAAACACAATTATCTGAGTCATTACTTGTATCTACAGTAACATTATCTACTAGTAAAGAATCCCAAAGAGTTCACATGCAAGCGCTTCCATTATCAATATTTACAACTGAAAACATTTTCAGAGTTTTCATTAGGATGTGTCTCAAAATGACAAACACTTTGTTCAGTGTCAAGACAAATGTCCTGAGCTGTGATGGTGTTGCTTTCACAAATGACTCCTTGTTGCTCTCATACAGTAACATCAATAGTTTCCCATTTATTTCCATCCTTTCGGGCCCATACTCTATGCTCCAGGGATAGAGTATGATCCATTGCGATTTAACCCTGACACAGTGGTTGGGTATATAATATATACCCAAGCATTGTGTACAGTTAACACAAAAGCTGCGGCTGTGCTGTCGATGGCATCATAGGTAAAACTGGCCAAATACCACAAGGATTGGAATTTTTCTTCAAACGCAATCACATTCTCCCGTATTACTTCTAGAATTTCAGTGGGTAAGATACCTTCTTCACCTTCCCTTATAATTGTGGTTGTCATCGATTGCATCCACAGCTGAGCTTGGATAAAACAAAGAAAGATTTGTCCACCAAGTGCATCTACGATCAAATGATGTTTTTTTCACCCTCCTACTGAGGGTGAAAGCTATTGGTTCATTCTCAGATCCAAAAGGGAACATTGTAGAAGGTGTTTCAATTTGTTCATCTCACTAGTTATCATGACTAGTTTGTTCATTAATCCCTCAGAGTCTATGCCATTTTGAACTCCCAGTCCTGTTACCAAGATGCCAGGCACATCTCTTTTTGCCCACTTTTGGGAAAAGAGGGTTCATTTATGCATCCATGCTGCCCATCCTGCGTAAGAGGTCCTCAGAAATGGTGAACAAACTGGTTGGATTGTAGAAACATCATTTTGCTTCAATTCAGCTTGTCTGAGAGACCGTGATGGGTTAAACAACATCTGTTGTTGACCTGTATTTTTGATCACATATGGTCCAATTTCAGAAATCTGTGGGTTGCTCAGGGTGGATGGCTTGGTAGCAGGGCTAGATTTCATGACATTTTTTTTAAACTCTCCCCAGAGATCTGAATTTCCTCTTTCCCACAACACTCTAAATGGGTCTTTTACTGTACTTTGATTTAGCCAACGATCCTGATATTTGCTGTCACAAAATAAATTTCAAGACTTATAAAATTTTGCGGTCCAGTTCCATAGATATATACGGATTTAATGAAGGATTCATTAATCTACACCTCTCAGTAATGTCATTACCAGGCACCATGGTCAGAAGGGTATGTCTCCATCATCACTGGTCAGGGTGATGAGGGTGCTTCTCTTTTCTGCATGGTTGTTATGTGTAACCCCTGCAATGAGCGCTGCAAACAGAGCAGGTGTACCTGGATCAGGTTTGACAACATTTGTTTTAAACTTGTGTCAGCTCTAGACTATGGTAGCAGGTGTTTGCTTTTGTTGCCAAAGGCATAACAAGAAAATGGGTTTAACCAAAGTAAAATTACACCAACAATTCCCTAGTTCAGTGGAACAGAATTTCGTATTTGTTATTCTTAGGCCTGATAGACTGTTGGAGACTATAATTTGAGTGACCTTTTCATGTGTAGATCCATTGATCATTCTGCATCCTATTTGGATTTCTTCTCCAATTGTTCCCATGAAGAGGGGAAACAATCCTCTCTATCCCAACCCTACTGATATTTTGAATATACTTCAGCTCCATGCATAACCACAGTGGCTAAATTTAGGTTTGAGTTTATATATATATATATATGTATAATATATATATACATATTTATGGGGGGGTTAAAAATACATATATGGAGTATATTCCCATACCTCTGGTGTACTTATTGTAAGCTTAAGACCATGGCTATTTTGTGTTCTCTTGATTATAAATGAAGGGAAACTGCATTGTCAGGGTACAGAACGATGCCACAAATCCAACCTGCATTTCAGCTAAGATTAATGACAGTATCCCCTGTCTGCATTCAGTGTTGGTGTAGGCTAATCCATCTGTCCATGTGCCTTTCATTCCAAGATCCTGTAAAAAAAGAAAAGAAAGGAAACACGCTCGGTTGAAAGTGCAACCGGCGGGGTTAAGTAAAATGAGGGCAAAATCCATTGAGTACTGATTCGATGTATTTTTCCTGAGCAATCTCTTGCTTCCCGAGCATAGAGATTCTCAGGGGTGACTAGTACCACTGGCACTGTTCCAGTTTGAGGCATTTTTACTGATACAGGTCGTCCAGCACAAAGTCCAGCAGGTATTCCCCAGGTTTAGTGTGGACCTTTAGGAGCAACTGTATTAGCAAATATGCAGAAGGCTTTCATGTGCTGTTCAGCTGGCAGATGGCATCAGAGAATCACAGATGCCACCCAGATTCATGCGTTTTAGCATTAACCAACAGACTCAACCCATAAGTACATTCAATAATACCACTGGGATAGTATGGATTGAGAAATACCCTGCGTGTTCCTTCTTCTATTGCCCAGTCTTGCACTACCATAACTGTAAAGTGTGTCCCATTATTACTCTGAATTTCGTCTGGAAGGAGGAGTGTACTGAACCACTCCTTGAGACCTATGACTGTGTTTTCTCCAGTCAACTATGCAAATGCCTGGGTGAGACCAAAGAAAACTTCCACTCCTACCAGGACAAATTTTTTCCCACCTGACGGTCACAACGGACCAATATAATTGATCTCCCAGGTGTGCCATAGTATTTTGTTATCCTGAATATGCAAGGGAGGTGCCTTGCTCGGAATGGTCCCTGTTAAGTCACAGCTGACATTGTGAACGAGCTGTCACTACTTGTTCACACAGTTTAACTAATACAGGCCATCCTCAGGCAATGCCTTCCCAACACAAGTCAGCTCATCTGGTGCTCCCATCCCTGGTCATCACTTACAGTTTCAAGCTTGGGCAGCCGTGTAAGGCCATCTACCTGTTAAATCAAGCAGTGATTGAATCCGATCGATCATGTCCTTTAATCCAACCAATGCACAATACTCCCTGTTCTCCTATTTCCAATAACTGCTTCCCAGCTATCAGCCAGGTGCTGGCTGCCTGGCAGGTAAATAGAGTGGCCTATCCTTTGAAAATGGCACATGAATCAATACAAATATGGATAGCAGCATGTTGTGCAGCTATCAGGACTGCTCTGAGTTCTCTGACTTGTGCACTTCCTTTGCCTGTTTCACTTAACCTCTCCCCTGTGGCCACGTCCAATGCCACAGCATTATAATACCATTCATTGTCCTGTCTGTAAAAGAATAGATCAGTAACACACACCTCCTTGAGAATTACTGTCCTCTTTTAGCAGAGATGCATCCAGAATTGGGAATGGTTTACTTGGTGTCTTGGTTTACTTGAAAAAAACAGCATACTGTCAATGTCCTTTCATGATTTAGATACTTTAACATCCCCTGCAGTGATTGGCATAAAGTCATTAATACCTTGCAAGCATACCAGCACACCTGAGCAATACCTGCAGGTGGCGTTGAAACTTTATGGACTACATTTAGGCGGCAGAAGGGTTCCCAAATGATCTGTCCTCTCCTCACCTGTTCTGCTTGTTCACCACTTGCACCAGGGATAGCAAACCTTTGTCAAGATCTGATCATCTCAGTTCAGTGTAATTGAAAGAGTCAGTTGGGTGGATGGGACCAAGCTGTCATAATCTAGGGTTTTTATTAATAATTCTAATCCATTCATATGCTGTTCAGTCCATCGCCATGATTTTCCCTTTTTTAGCAAATTATAATTAAGGATGAGCAATAAGAAACCAGGGATATGGTTGCACCAATAATTCAAAGCCTCTAGAATGTTTGTTGCTGCAGCAACAAACAACAGTTTGTTGTTGCTTTGTTAAAGCTGCAGTTCACATTTAACTGTGGGTAACCAACTGTAAAACGCCACTGCCCGGTTGGGTTCTTTACTGGCCACACATTGAATTACAAGGCAAATGAATCCTTTTAATGCTGCCTCTTTTTTCCAAATCTGCCACCACCCCTTCAATCCCTGTAAATGCTGCTGTTGGCAGGTGGTATTTACATTAGTAACTCAGGAAGAAGGCAATGGTAGCGATGTCTCAGACTGACAAATTTTTCAGAGTCTGACTTGTCCCACATTCTTTCTGAGTCTGTTTGTATCCGTGGCAACCCAGTGCGTCTCACTGTGAAACTCCACAAAGTCCCATCCATGAGTTTCCAGGTTTGCCCACACAGTATATAAAATCCTAAAAGGTTTGTTTGGACAGCCCCCATAAGCATTCCAGCCCTAGTTAACCATTTTCCCCCCCAGAAGCAAGGCTTTTTTGATATGGGACATTCCTTTATTATTCCATCAATTGCTGTAAATTTAATTTTATGGCAACTGAGTACCATTCTCAAAATATTTGCTGTTTTCTTTGTAATCACTGACATTTGAGCCCTTGTATCAATTAAAAATTCAACCATAATTTTTTGAGGACCAAATAGAATATCATTTGAGGGTTCAGGGCATTTGCTTGGGAGCCATTGTACTGCTAATACCCACCGGGCAGGGTGGCTCGCTGCCCTCCCTGGCAATGTGAGTTTTTTGCTGGGGATTCTGCCAAATCATTTAAGTCCTGTCTTGCTGAGGAAAGTACGTGCTTGTTCTGAGGCAAAAATTTGTCTCGAGGTTGTTTTTCCCCATTCCTATTATTTTTCCTTGCCGCAATTAAAGACTGAACCAGCTTACGGAGGTCATCCTTGGAGGCACCATGTAACCAAAACTTAGGTACTCCCAACACTCGGGCCTGGCGCCATAAGTCAGACCCCTCTTTATCGAATTTGGGTCTTTCATTAGACTTCCCATTAAATTTGGATCTATCTCAGTGAATCTGTCAAGCAAAGGATCGGGGAGTGTTACCTTGGCGGCCTAGAGGCTTCTCCGTGGACGAATTGCCCCAGCCCATACGGCGCCCATAAACAATAAGCTCGTGTGCAAGCTCATCCCAAGTGGTTATGGGGCTTTGCTGCCCCCGTCTAACTGGAACACGACCACGACTGGTGTTTGCGCTATTCAGAGCATGAGCGGCTTGCAAGCGGTCTTGAACATTTGCAACAAATATCTTAAGAGTATCAGGGAGGCCCCAAATGAGAGGCGTTAACCATGCTGGATCAATGGGAGCTCGCATTGGAGATTTCCTCTTAGGGTCTCTCTCATACATGGCCTGTAAGCACGCTGCCTTGTGCACTGAGGCCACCAAATCAGAGAAGCTGGGAGTTTTAATTACCAGCGGGTCTCCTCTCTCCTCAGGCTCTAAACCACCTGCCCAGTACACAGCACGTGCAAGTAAGGAGTAATCATGATCTCCCGGCGTGATAGCCAGAAATACTCCTGGTCCCCAATAACGTCTCGCCTGCTCCTCGTTCAACAAAATCCGGTCTCCCCCTGTAAGAGAAACTCGCCACACGTACTCGACTGCAGACTCTTCCTCTCGCCTTGAATACTTTTCTTGTAATTGTATTAGTTCCTCTGGTGAGCAGGGGACTGTACACACAGGAGTGCAGATTTCATCACGGCTATCAGCACCAGAGACCGGCTGAGAGTCGGGTTCAGGGATCCCCACAATTTCATCAGCATTACTATCCCCATCCCAAGTCTCTGGGTCCACATAATGTACCAACTTGTGGAGACAACTCTTGGAAACAGGAGCCTGCTTTTCCAGCAGCTGTTTCTCTCTGCACTCCGCTGCAGCAAACAGAGTTTTAAGGTGGTCAACCTCAGTTTTAAGGTGGTCAACCTCAGTTTTAAGGTGGTCAACCTCGGTTTTAAGGTGTCCAACCTTGGTTTTAAGATGGCTCTTCTCAATTACAAGCTGATCAACTCGGATTCTCAATTTTTCACCTGCCTCCCTCTCAAAGGCTAAGGATGACTTCAATACCTCTTTTTCTGATTTCCACACATTGTATTCTACATCAGAAGTTCGTTCAGAAGCAGTAGTATCTTTATCATCTTTCTGTGCACGAGACAAATAGGCTCCTAAAACTGCACAAATTACATCTTTACCTTTTCCCACTTTAGATTTTTGCTCAGCCTTACATTGTTCAACGCATTCTACCACTTTCTCTTCATCTTTCCAAAACTTTTGAGCCTGTTCCTTCCCAGCCTGGGAAGGGGTGCATTTATGTTTTTGCAGCAGCCTATCCATGGCAATCCTGCTGGCTGTGCCAATTTTCTGTCACGTAAAATGGGGGATGTTTGATCAATCTGTCAGTGCACCAAGAAAGACGAGACCCTTGTGCCCAACCAGCTTGTCAGGGCCCCGGAATGCAGACCCCACAGCACAGCCCACTGTATTGGAGAAGGAGTTGACCAACCAATTCAGGGCACCAGCAGAGTGTCAGAGTCAAATCCCTTATTTCAATTTAGAAAGAGAGGCCCCCTCCTGGATGCCCCCCTCTCTTAGTTGGTATTTTATCAGTTTTGTCAATGTTACCCACTGTGAGCGGCTGCCAGCACCCTTGAAGGGCTCCCACCAACAGTTTATGGATTAACACACTTTATAAATATAATACAAAATTGTGACAGGTTGAGGTTGGAGGATTGCTGGTGATAGTATCTGGCTCCAAAAATGTATTCAAAGCAATACACAGACAAGCTCTAATCCCTAACAAAAGCTGTCTTGAGCAGAGTACGGTTCTTACCCAACAGCCGCGCCTGCAGTGGAGAAAACAGGTTCAGCACCCGACGGATTCCAGGAGCTACGATGGAGTCTTTCCTAACTTCTTCCCATTCTTAACTTACTTTTATATTATTTCTTTATGGGTAGGTGGAGCTTCAGTGACTCTAGTCATACATCATGTTCAGTGAGGCGTGGTCATACCTTGGGGGCAGCTAACTTTGGGATGGAGGTGGGCAACAGTATCACATCTGAGCTAACTCTGGGATGGAGATTTGTGCCAGTGTTACATCTGAGGAGAGGGATTTCGCCAACAGTAACACATCTTCTCCTATCTCCCTCGTCTGACAGCTGATATGCAGCTTATAAGCTAAAAGGTATCACCAAGTTCCCACCTCTGCAAGGATTTCAACAGAGTCCTGCCACAGTGTCTTTGCTCCACCCACCGTTTCATTCCCCCCTCAGCATGTATTGTGTGGGGGAAGTCAGGCATGCTGACTGCATTCCATCCAGGGAATAGCAACCCCATTTCCCACTGTAATTTCCATGCTGTTATAACTGTGTCTGCAACTTTACAGTCCGCTCCATCCTCCCTTTCATCTCTCCTCAGCATGTGTTACGTGCATGCTGATCACAAGTTTTGTCTGTTAAAATGTAACTTGCCAGTTTTCTTTAATTTTACCCCTAGTTATTTTCCCACACAGCTGCTCTTTGATTTATCAGCTAGCTATGTGGTATCATCCAGTTCCCATTCCTGCAGGGATTACAACAGAGCCTGGCCAAGGTGTCTTCTCTCCGCCTCACCCTCTGTGTCATCCCCCCTTAGCATGTCCTTCAGGCTGCAAGGGAACTAGTTGCCTGGGGAACTATCATGGAATAGATTCCAAGCATGCCAGGCACATGCCATCCTGGACATAACAACTGCATTTCACCCTAAAATTGCCTTAATGTTATAGCTTCTGTTAGAATATGACTAAAACTGTAGTGTCCAAATTTTTCCCAGTTTTCTCTAACTTTCCCTCTGTCATTTTCCCACACTGTGTTTTTGCTGACCATTTAAAAAGAAAATAATTTTTGGTTTGGGTCAAACCGGGCCCAGAAGCCACTCCCAAACCCCTTTTTCTGCTCTGATCTGCTGCTTGTAGCAAGTTTTATCTCATTTCTTACTGTTTTCATCGTGGACAGTTTCCTCAGCAAGAGGGAAATTAAACATGAGGAAAACCATAACCCAGGAATACTTACACTATAAAAATATAACTGGACTTTTATGGCCTTCCTGAGAAACATGACCATTTTCCTGCTGGTCAATTCTGCTGCCCTCTTGTTTTTGGGGGTTTTATTTTGTTATATTGCTTATGTAAGGCCTAGCATTATTTCTGCTGAAACTCCTGAATTCCACACGAAGAAAAATATAGTTTCCAATATAAAAGAGAAGGGGAGTGAACACTTACACATCTATCTTTTTACAGAACAGAAGGAAAATGAACTCACTGTAGGCTTTGCTGAGTCTTGTCAGCACAAAGCATGTGGAAAACGCAGATATCACCAGCATATAGGAAAGGCAAGTCTGTGCATTTACCTTTGGCTTTAATGTAAGAGATCAAGAGCATCCTGGGAAGTGACAGCAGAGGTAGAAACTCTGGGAATGCAGAGCACAAAGCAGTGTGCTCTCCACAGGGAGCGCAGGGATTTTCTAAATACACTTGTTCTTTCAGCCTCAGAGCTAGAGGTACAGCCTGGCTGACTCGCAAGGTTGATTGCTAATTTCAGTGCCATTTTCAAGGAGTCCTTTTCAAGCACTTTGCCTTCAAGGATTCTGCCAGCAAAGTAGATGGATGCAGGTCCATTCTCTGGCACTGAGACCTGTTGGTATGGAATGTGCCGTGCCCATACAATAACCCTGAAACAGTGGCTGTACAGGCTGCCCTTGGGGCCATTCTAACTTCGCAGTCTGTGCTCTGGAACTGCCAAAAAACAAAGCAATTGCCAAAACCCAAAGTGCTTGCTGGCCCAGGTCACAACTCTACCTGGACTGTTCTGACCATACTCAGAACTGCTCCCTGGAACCTTAAAATTGCTGGTATAGTTGTAGCTTACCTGTTTTCATTATCCAGCAGCTTATAAAGAGCAGAATAACAGCACTTCTGCTCATATCATATCAATCATATCATATTATATCATAAAAAAGCTAATAGGCACTCCCTGAGACAGTCACAGAATTACAGAATGGTTAAGGATAGAAGGGACCACCACTGGGGTCACATGGGGGAATACTGGAAAAGAAAGTTCAGCAAGAAGGAGTGCTTGCTGTTGGCTTCGAGGTGATAGACCAATTTAAGGCCACACTGACAGTCCTGAGCACAGATCCTGGAGGGGGCATTCCCAGAAACCCATTGTCCTAGTCTTTGTAGATTGGTCTGTCGTGGAGGGGGGTAGATTGAGTTTTATATTGAGGTGTTATAGTGATCTATTGCTTCTTAGGGAGTTGTGTTGTTTCTGGAGAGTGTGCTTCTGGTTTGAGGTTTTATCAGTTAAGTGGAATTTTGCAGTTGAATGTTATCACCAATGATGTGAACCCTATAAGTTGTCACAGATATGTATTAATAAAAGTTATTTCATGAGCTGCTAAGAGTTAGTCAGTTTGTTTTTGGGGTTTTTTTCTCAGTGCTAGCAGTCTCCTCGACAGTGGAATAACTTGTAGGACAAACTTGATGAGAAGATTCTCCATTGCTCTTAAATGCAGTCACCATAAATAGGGTATCAAAAGTCCTGTCCATCTCAGTGAATCTGTCAAGCAAAGAGTCTCCCCCTCAGGAGACGCTGACTGACTGTTTTCAGACTTTAAAGGCTTTGAACTCCCGGGAGGGGGACACTAAAAGGCAAAAAAATATATTAATACAGGTGGGACAGAAAATCCCTCATTTCTGCCCCTTTTCACATGACAGTTGGCTAACATTCACCAAGGACAACCTGTCTGCACACCTTAGGATCAGGAACATTGAGGGAGCCTGGTGTACTGTTCCAAGCAAGATATGAAACAAAGGGTGGAGAGGCACAAAGGTGCTGCAGTCATGCTCTATTGAAATCAATGCAGATATGAAACACGAAGAAGTTGGCACACAAACTTGGCTTAACCTAAGCCTTCCTCAGATCTAGATTCAATACCAGCAACTAATAGAAAAGTATTTTCTGCCCAGTTCTGGAGAAGCAATGCCAGTGAAACCACCTTTAGTTGCTGAGTTACTACATTGATGCAGCACATGAAACAAGCCCCTTCTTCTATCCAACAACATAGGTCTGTCTGTGCCCAAAATCACAGAACCAGAGAATCATTTAGGTTGGAAAAGACCTAAAGATCATTGAGTTCCAACAGTTGACCCAGCACTGCCAAGCCCATCACTAAACCCCATCCCTCAGTGCCACATCTTTTAATACCGCCAGGGATGGTGACTACACCACTGCCCTGGGCAGCCCCTTCCAGTGCTTGACAATCCTTCTGGTGAAGAAATTATTCCTAATATTCAATGTAAACCTCCCCTGGCACAACCTGAGGCCATTTTCTCTTGTTCTATAGCTTGTAACTTGGGAGAAGAGACTGACCCCAACCTGTTACAACCTCCTTTGAGGTAGTCAGGCAACAAGGTCACCCCTGAGCCTCCTTTTCTTCAGGCTAAACACCCATAGCTCCCTCAGCTGTTCCTCATCAATCTTGTGCTCCAGACCCTCCCCCAGGGTCTGTTGCCCTTCTCTGGACTCTCTCCAGCACCTCAAAGTCCTTTCTGAATTGAGGGGCCCAGAACTGGACACAGGATTCAAGGTGAGGCCTCACCAGTGCCAGGAACAGGGGGACAGTCACTTCCCTGGTGCTGCTGGCCACACTATTCCTGATACGAGCCACTTTGCCTTTGGCCCTCTTGGCCACCTGGCTCATGTTCAGCTGCTGTTGACCAACACGCCCAGGTCCTTTTCCACTGGGCATCTTTCCAACAACTCTGCCCACAGCCTGTGGTGCTGCAGGAGGTTGTTGTGACCCAAGTGCAGGACCAGGCACTTCACCTCACTGAACCTCACACAGTTGGCCTCGGCCCACTGATCCAGCCTGTCCAGATCCCTCTGCAGAGCCTTCCTCCCCTCCAGCAGGTCAACACTCCCACCCAACTTGGTGTTGCCTGTGAACCTACTGAAGGTAAACTCAATCCCCTCGCCCAGACTGTTGATAAGGATATGAAGTAGATAGAGCAGACCCAATGCTGAACCTTGAGGAATAGGACTTACTAAATCTAAGGACTGGGCTTTACATTTTAAGCTAGCTTCAGACAAGCTCTGTCCTAGTATTTTCTGCAGGACTCCACACAGAGCTGGAGCAGATCCAAAAGGTGCCATTTGTGTTATTTATCCCCAAGTCTGGTCTGGCTCAGTAATAAATTCAGGAGCCATATCATAGTTGATATGAGCATTTTTTAATGCTATGGGAGGAAGGTGGAAAGTGTAAAGCTGGAAGATGGCAAAAAAATGCCAACACTTGCAAAATCCTGTAACAATATCCACACGTCATTTGGTCTTGCAAATAGTCATATTATCCATAACTGACTACTGCTCCTAAGAAAAGGCTAATGTAATGTCTAAGTTTTTCTAGGGCTAGATCTGCAGTGAGTTTGACTGTGTATTTTCTGGAGTTTATTCTTGCTCTCCTGGATGATTTCTTTGAGAAAAGAAAACAAAGTAACTTTTCTTTGCACATTACAAGAGATTTCTGAAAAATATTGAAAGTGTTCAGTGTTTATTCTTTAGGACAGATATTACCTCATTAATATAGCTATTAGTATTTTTAATTTTCAGCCAAAAATAACACAGTCTTCATTTTAGCATCTCATAGTCTGAGGGGGATTTGAAGTTGGAAAAAAAGCATATCCATTACAGCAATTCTGTATATGATTTTAATAATTTTTAATAATTACTTATTTCCTTGTGTTATTACAACAGACTACTTTAGAGAGAAAGGTAGCTGAATCAGAAGAAAACTTGGACTTCATCAACTTCAGGACTGCTCACAAGGAAATAAAGCTTAGAAGTTTGAAACATTATCCAATTTAAAAAACAAACTGCTGCTTTACAACATTCCAGCTTCTGAGTTTCCTTCAGGGTTTTTTTCAAGAACACTCAAGGGCTCACTGCTCATAAAAGGATAACTCTATGCATCTAGGTTTCTTAACTGAATTGAGAGTGATGTCTTCAATATTTGGCTTAAGATATTCTGCTTAATCTTTCTAACATTGCCTTTTAGCCTGTTTCCAAGTAAGATAATTATTAATCTCACTAAGCAAAGTAAGTTCTCTAATGGCATTACAGTGATGCAGGGCACCATAGATCCAAGGGATGAAGGAAATTGTTACATTAACACATTTTCAGACTGTCCAGTACATCTTTGAATATTACAAATAAAATACATTTTTAACATGTCAATTTGCATTGCCACTTACTGCTACAGAAAGTTATTTTAAACTGCAGTGGATTGCAAAGTTCTGTGAGGATGAGGGAGGAGAGACAGTGTCAGCACTGGGACTGAATCAGGCTGTGTGTACTACAGGACATCAAAGAAGGGCAGTCTCAAGAACAACAGGCTTCATGATCTTTTCATCTGCAGAAGCAAATGAATTATTAGCTCCTTGAGTCACATGAGAACAAAAGAATTTTTAGCTATACTTGATTCTAAATTTGTTTAGTTTCAAAGAAAAGTTTAAAAGCCTGACTCAAAAATTTTCATTATTAATATGAAAAAAATCCACAGAAAAATCCTACACATAGACATACATATGATTTATCATTTTTAAACAGCCTGAAGCGCCAATTTTATTCCCTGACAACTCAGTAGCTGGTGACCAGGACACAGAGAAAGGCACGATCTGATCCTTCTCCTTCCGGGGGAAACAGCAAAGCTCGAGGAGATGTCATCAGGCTTTTACAGCCGGAATGATTCTAAACCACCAGGTAGGAATGCACGGGGCTGATGGCCATGAACCAGCGAGCTCTGAACGCTGCTGTCTCCCGGGAACAGAGCCCAGCGGTGGATCTCTGCCGGGGTTTCTGCCTCAATCCGTGCACTGATCCAGGTCAGTGAGTAGAAACAATAGTGAATTGTGCTAATAGTTCTGACTCTGCTCATGGCTCTCCCTCCAAAGTAAAACACAGCCTCGCCCCGTTCCACCCCCTGACCCGCAGGGGAGTAGCTGATGGCAAGGGCAGAGCTCGGAGAGGAGGGACCGCGATCGGACTCTGTTCCCGAGGGCAGGTTGGGTTTGTTCCGGTGCAGAGATTGTCCTTCCTTATTCACAGGAAAAAAGTGAGTAACAAATTGTGCTCGGGAACCATATAACTTCTTAAAGTTGTTGTTTGGGGCTATGGCTGGCAGATCTGACAGTTTGAAGTTGTTACACTTGGTTGGAAACTCGGGTTTCAGTTTCTGCAATGTAGATAACTGAGATCCTCTTCTTCTTCTTCTTTTTTTTTTTTTTTTAATTTTTGTGGGCCTGATGCTGTGAACAGAGGCAGCAATTAATAAAAATGCAAGTTAGTGAACTCTGACGGAAGAGGGAAAAAAGCTTCTTTCAAATCTTATTTTTAATTGACTAAAATTTGGACACAATTAAGAGAGCAGAAGCATCTCGTACAGGGTGGTATCAGATGGGCTTCCCACTGAATTTTTTAGCTGACAGACAAATTTTGTGGGACTGGATTAAATGATTCAGCTGAAAACAATGAATAGACAGCCAGCCTCACAAAGAAAAGCCTCTAAATTGCATTGTATAGAAATAATCGGGAGTGTTTATTCACTGTAAAATAGCCGTAGAGCACCACCCCGTGGGGACTGACATTCTTGAGGTTTCAAGTTGTTTGTCATTCTGCATTTGCAGTCTTACCACAGACAATGAGGTATGCACTTCGCTTTTCCTGTACCGGTATCATCATGCAAGTGATTTTTACAGAGGGCAGGGTGGTGTGTCACACAGTGCTGGTTACTTGAAGAGGCTCTGGCCAGCAGCCCACCCTGTGCTGTGTTCAGTAAAGTACCAGCTCTCAGGAAGTAACACAGTTGTTCCCATTGTGATTTCCTTCTCATCTCCTTCCACCCAGCACCCAGGGAGCAGAGGGGAGCCTCTTGCAGATTTAATTTTGCCAGGCAGGAGGAGGATTGACATTGCAGCCCATCTCAACAGCTGCTGGTGCCAAAAGGAACCCAGGAACAGTGACTCCTGGAGCAGTGGGAACCTCTACCAGAGCAAATCAGGCACACTGGAATCACCTGCTGAGGCAGGTGAGGGAAATAAACAGGAATTTTTAAAATCTTTTGTCATCTTTCATTACTGAGATTTTCTCACTGCACATAAGTATGCCTGTATTCATGCCAGGTTTTTTCAGTTTGGGTTTTGTTGTTTTTTTTGTTCAGATAAAATGTTTGCAGCCTATTTTGATTGCCCAGGAGGCCCAGAAAATCTCTATATGAAAGAAGTGATGAAGCCAAGTCCAGAAGAAGGAGAAGTTCTTGTGAAGGTCTCTGCCAGTGCTCTGAATAGGGCAGATTTACTCCAGGTATGTGTATGTTAAGCAGATTTATGCACCTGAAAATAACATTGATTTTTCAAGCCCCTATCTGAAGTCTTGACAGATCAGAAGAATTAAAAGAGATTGGAAGTTGTGATCGTTTGGATGGGAGATTTCATAGGGCCAAAAGTAGAGATGTCTGTTGATTCAGCAGATAAATGTTTTTATCTGGGTCACTGCAGTGCTGGGCTGCTGTGGAAAGGCCTTTCAAGAAAACATGTCAAACCAAAGCTCTGGTCTTTCTAGATGCTTAGACCCTTCTCTGGACATTTGAGATGAACAGGAAATGTTCCACTGGCCCAGTTCCAGCGGGAGAAAATCACATTCAAATTATTAAGTTTGATCAGCAACTGGGGACCATAGTACATCCTCAGTGGAGACTGGCCTGGACAAAGGAGACTCACAAAAAACTGAATTTATTCTTATTTTAAGAACATACTTAGGAAACAAGAAGTATTTCCAGAGGAGAGAAGATCCTCAAATTACTGGAATATTTGCTCAGTGCAAAATCAGGATTAAATAAATAGGAATTTAGGTTAGAGACATGCAAATGGAATATTGCAATTTATTAGTCAATAATGTGTGGCTTTTCCTTCCTTGCCCTCTCTTTTCTTTTATTTTAGAGGAGAGGGAAGTACCCTCCTCCCAAAGGAACAAGTGATATTTTAGGCTTAGAAGCAGCTGGGAGCGTGGCTGGGCTGGGCCCTGGCTGCAGGGGCCAGTGGAAGGTCGGCGATGCAGTGATGGCTCTGCTCTCCGGAGGAGGCCAGGCACAGTACGTTACAGTTCCTGAGGGCCACCTGATGCCAATTCCCAAAGATATGACTTTTATCCAGGCTGCAGCCATTCCCGAAGCCTGGCTAACAGCATTTCAGCTGCTGCATTTTGTAGGTGAGAACTGTATTTGTCCATCTATCCCAAAACAGCTCGTATTCCTTTCTGTTACGAAATTCTCTTTGTTGCCTCCATCTGAATGCTGTTTGCCTTTTCTCTGTCACTTCATTCCCACGGGTCGGAATATGGTATGCCAGACACAAATCCTGAAAATCTTGACCACCTCTCCCCACTCACAGCTTACCCTGCTGATTATATATTTACAACGAAGGATATGGAAAGACGCTCAGTTTTCTTTTCATCTATATTTATCATCTTGAATCACTGAATGGTTTGGGTTGGAGGGGACCTTAAAGATCATATAATGCAATCCCTCTGCCATGGGCAGGGACACCTTTCATTAAGTCTAAACCCTCAAAAACTTCCATGTTCTCCAAGCAGCTGAAAAGTCATCCTATTTCTAAGGATTTGACTTTACTTGCAAGCATGACCCTATAATGAACTTTCTCACTAATTGCCTTTGGACCTACAATAGCCAACATCTCCTTGTACCTTGTTTCACAGAGACATTAATTATAGGTAAAATCCCCTCTGAGCTGATTTAAAACAGTCAGAAGCTCACACTCTTCACTTTGAAAACATGCTGCCAAGGCACTACAGTACCACTTGCCAGGGTTTTCCTCAGGTGAGAAATATCCTTCTTCTACCCTCTTCAGCAGCAGAACCTAAAAGCTCCAGTAAAGAACAGAAGTTCCAAACAAAAAACCTTCCTGTAGACTTGCTTCAAGCAGTTTTGTTCTCTGGGGATCACTTCCAGGTCACTTCAAATTAATGCATTAGAGCAACTGAGAGATGATTGGTAGAACTGGTCCTTAACATTACCCAGCACTTTGGGTATTTCTCCATTGTTGAGTGCCTGATTTTTCAGTATGAACATCCTCCAGCAGTGTTTTTTACTGGTGGAATAAAAAGGCTGATTGCACTCACTTAAGCATGGTCACAGATGCCCAGAGCTGGACAGGGCCAAGATAAAGTCATTCCACTGAAACTGGTAAAATGAAATTCTGTCAGCACACTGTGACCTCTGTTAGTCCTGGGTTTGTTTCTTTTATGAAGGATATGAAGATGTAAACAAAGCCCACAAGGGCATCTCTTTCAACCCCTCTTCAGTATTTTCCACGCTGTTCATGTTTTAATCCAAAGGTGATGCCCAAAGGGTGACCACTCTTCCCTTATGTCCTCCTTCAGGTAAAATACAGGAGGGTGAGACAGTGCTGATCCATGCTGGAGCCAGCGGAGTTGGCATGGCAGCCATTCAGCTGGTGAGACTGGCAAAAGCCATTCCCATCGTGACAGCAGGAACTCAAGAGAAACTGAAAGCAACAGCAAACGCCGGAGCAGCTGCAGGGTTCAACTACAAGAATGAAGATTTTAGTGAAAAAGTCTTGGAGTTCACCCAAGGCAAGAACCTCTGTGTGAAAGAGCCTGTGAGAGCTGGGGAGGAGTTCGTACCTCCCAACATGTGCACATACACTCAGATTCAGCTGACACCTTAGTCGGTGAGGGAGCAGGCAGTAGTGACCCCGTTAGCACAACCTGACACACTGTTCAGCTCAGAATGTGCCTTTCCTTCGTTCAATTGTGCTGTTTTCTGCATGGGCTCTCTTTATCTGTGTTCGTTTGGGACATAAATATTGTGCCTTCTTATTGTTGCCTCCACAAAGAACAGTTGGACCAGGTCCTCACACTTGTCTTTGTAAGAGTTTGAATCATCATGGAATCACAGAATGGTTTGGGTTGGAAGGGACCTTAAAAAAATAATCTTGTTCCAAGCCCCTGCCGTGGGCAGGGACATCTTCCACTAGACCAGGGTGCTCCCAAGCTCCATCCAACCTGTCCTGGAGCACTTCCAGGTGTAGGGTATCTACAGTTTCTCTGGGCAACCTGTGCCAGTGCCTCACCACACTGGGTTCTCACACTGTTAGAACATTTTTTGGGGTCCCAATTTTATGATTCCTTACAAATCATTGTGCTAATTCCTAATTTCAGTAGAAAGAATTAAATGAGAATTGCAGGGTTGATTCTGTACCTATAAAGAACAAGGCTTTAGTTTTCCCTGAGATTATCCCAGCCTTTAATGCAGCTCAACTACATTGCTGAAATCTCTTCTGTTTCAGGTTCTGGAGTGGATATTATTTTAGATTGTGTTGGTGGTTCATACTGGGAGAAGAATATCAACTGTCTGAGTACTGATGGCCGGTGGATTATTTATGGACTACTGAGTGGAGGTGAAGTCCATGGGGATTTGCTGGCAAGGCTGCTTTCCAAAAGAGCCAGCATCCACACCAGTCTGTTACGCTCACGAGACAAGGAGGCAAGTAATGGCTATCAACAGTCTGTGCGGTTTGACCGTAAAATTGATGATAGTTTTCTTTTAAAACCAACGTTTTAAAACCTTCTTGTCCAAAAAAGTCCCACCTTGAGCTGTTGTTACACACTTTGAAAAATTAAGTTATAATTAAGTTATAATGTCCCTTTTCCATTTTTATCAAATTCCTCCCTGAATCAGAGAAATGATACCCAGGACTTCTAAATGTACTTCACAAGTACCATAATTAAAAGATTTGGCCTAAAAAAGAACAGAACTGGAGTGATCAGGCAATTTGATCAAGTCTGAGAAGAGGTAAATAAAAACCTCTATTAGGCAATTTTTCGAAGTAGAAAGCAAGGCCATTTGGATGCCCAATTACCAAGAAGAAAATCACTTTATGTGGAAAATTCTCAGCTATGACAGTAAAAGACAGGCAGTGAAGAGACCTTGGGTAGATGGTTTAAGACTTTTTTTATATATATATGTATATATATATAAAATATTGTCAAGAACTTTATCAGTTTGAATTGAAATGGTTCTGCACTGAGCTTACACCACCTGTTTTGGAGAATTTCATTCAACTAAAACGTAATAAATCTAAAAGCTTTCTTCTTGTTTGTAATTTAGACCAGTCAGATGTTTACTGTGTCCATTTCACCGTGACAGTGTCAGAGAGTGTCTTCTTGAGGGCTGCGCACACTTTGTACGCCGTGCTTAGAGACATCTCAGTGAGCGAAATGGCTGGAAATAACCTTCAAAACGCCCTTTTCCCGCAGTACAAGGAGCGCCTGGTGAGCGCCTTCAGAGAGGACGCGCTGCCCTATTTTTCCGGAGGGGCCTCCCCCCGTCTCCAGCCGCTCGTGGACAGCGTTTACCCGCTGCACAAGATCGCGGAGGCACACAGGCTTATGGAGGAGAACAAGAACATCGGCAAAATCGTCATCGAAGTGCCCGTTTGCTTCAAGCAAGGGCCCCTGCTGTAGCTGTGCTGGGTGCCGGGGTCACCGCGGGGCTCGGACTTGCAGAGACCCCGCCGCTTTCCGCTCCACACCGGGAGCGCTTATTTGTGGGCGGTGAGGAGCAGAGGGTTACGGGAGGCGTTTACTGAAAGTGTGGCGAGGAGGGGCAAAGGATAACGGAAGCGTTTAATTAAAAAGAGGTTCGTGTCGCAGCTGTGTGGCCGCTGTGTGGCCGCTGTGTGGCCGTGAAGCGGGGGCGGACGCGGCGCGCGGACCCCGCCTCCCCCAGGGCCGG
>VZRE01009126.1:123709-178683 GCA_013396775.1 Cephalopterus ornatus
CCGGGGCCGGGCGGTGCCCGCCGGGACGGATCCGGTGGGTGCGGGGGCCGCGCTGCACGCCGGGACAGATCCGGGTCTCCCGCCGAGCGTTCCCGGTGCCCGCCGCCGTTCCTCTTCCCGGGCTCCTTCCCCGCCGCCGTTCCTGCCCCAGGCCAAGGCCCCCGCCTTCAGCCCGCAGCCATGGCGATGCAAGCGGCCAAACGAGCCAACGTGAGTGCGCTGCGCTGCTCTGTCCCGCCCGCGCTGGGCTCCGGCCCCGCGCCTGGGGAAGGGAGCCCGTCCCGCTCCAGGCATCGCGCCGTCCGGACGGGAGCGCGGCAGGAGGGTGGGACAGGGTGATCTTTAAGGCCCCCCCGAGCCCCGTTCCGTGGTTTCGCCCGTAAGGTGCTGGGCTCGAGGTTTGCGGTACGTGCCCCGGCTCTAAGACTCGCCGTGTCCTTCCCCCCCTCAGATCCGGCTGCCCCCGGAGGTGAACCGGATCCTCTACATCAGGAACCTGCCGTACAAGATCACGGCCGAGGAGATGTACGACATCTTCGGCAAGTACGGCCCCATCCGGCAGATCAGAGTGTAAGTGTTTTGTTTCCCTTTGGGACGTGAAGGGTTCCGCGTACGCCAGTGCCGGTGTTCCCACCGCAGTGGGTGACAGCTGTGGGATCCACAGCTGGAAAGGCTGAGGGGGATGTGATGTGCCAGAGGGGGATGTGGTGATGCTCTTACGTGAATTTGTTAGAAAATTATATTGCTGGGAGGTGGGGGGAAGAAACTTAAATTTGATGTGAGCTTGGGGAAGTTGGTGAAGTATGAGACTCGCTATCTTAAGTCTCAAATACAGTTGAGCTTTTACCTTCACTGGAGCTAAAAATAAGAAAGGCAGAAGCTGAACAGTTTTCCTGTTAATGAGTATGAGATAATTAATGGGAAAACAGAGATGTTGATGTTGCTGCTGGACCTGTGGACTAGAAACAAACACCAGCAGCAACCTCTGTGGGTCAGAGACAGGGTGTCCTTGACCACACAGGGTCTGGGTAGTAGGGATGTGACTGTGACCTTGCTTATAAATGCCTGGAGATTGTGCATGTCTGCAGCAGCTCTGAGGTTCTTCTCACTGCTGGCTCTGGTGTTGCCTGTTGCCCTGAGAACAGAGTCATCACAGAATGGTTTGGGTCGGAAGGGACCTTAGAGATCATCATGTTCCAACAACCCCTGTGGAAGGGACCCCTTCCACCGGACCAGGGTGCTCCAAGCCCCATCCAACCTGGATGCTGTGGATTAAACCATTCCATCTGGATGATATCATGATCCACCAAGTTTCTGGCAGGAAGAGTTGGCTGAAGCTGGAATTCAGGGAGAGCTTTTGAGGACTGTAGTAAGGCTGGTTGGAGTATGGACGCTCATACAAAAGGATTTTCTTTTTTTGCCCCTACTAAAGAATATTTAGGAAGGGGAGAAAACAGAGCTTGGTGTTTAATACATTGTAAGTCACATTTCAGTAGATGCACACATAGAATGGAAACGTAATTTGTATTTGATATGGGGTGGTTTTTTTGTACTGCTTTTGTTGATGGTGGCAAAATAACCTGCAGCACCTCCTGAGTTCTTGACTAAGTTGCTGATCAGATTAGAGCAGAACATACCCTTGTCATTTATGTGGCTTTCTGTTTCCGAGTGCTCTGAGACTGGGGTGGGAAATGAATGTTTGTTTTGACTACGCAGGATTGTAAATACCTAAACTGTCAATGCTGCTCAAACAGACCAAGTGCAACAACCTCAAATAAAAGTGCTCACTTCAGAGCTCTAAGTGATTAAAATCATAGGATGGTTTGGGTTGGAAGGGACCTTAGAGATCATCTAGTTCCAAGCCCCTGCCATGGGCAGGGACACCTTCCACTAGACCAGGTTGCTCAGAGCCCCATCCAGTCTGACCTTGAATACTTCCAGGGATGGCACATCCACAATTTCTCTGGCAACCTGTTTGATTGTTAATTGTATAGAGCAAAGCCAGTTTTACAGGCAGAGTTGCTCTCAGCAGACCAGGACAGGGGGACACGTGCTGGTGGTGCTGTGTTGGGACGTGCAGCCGGACAGACCCTTCTCCTGCAGGGAAATGCAGCAGACGTGGCTGGGGAACGGCTGAAGGAACAAGGGGCAGCGTGAACACTGCTGGGCTAAACAGGTGGAGTTCTCTGCTAATGAGCATAAAGGACAGCCAGTACTTAAGGTTTCTGAAAACATGTAGGCTAGAACAGTGTGACAGTGGGACATAAGGAACTGGGACATGTTGGGAGCTTTCCATCAGAGCGACGCACTGATATGTACGTCCAGCAGTTTGTTCAGAACTACTACTGCACGTTGTTTCCCACAGAAATCCCAACATCATCATGAGACAAGGCATAAGGTTGATCCCCCTTTGTAATGGCTTTTGTGCTTTGTGCAGTTTTTAGCCCATTCTCCACCTTTGTACACATCCCAGTGGGGATATGTGAGATACCGTTTGTCCTCAGGAGTTTTCAGAAGCACCTTGAAGACAGCTGTTCTGATTATTAAGTCTCTGTGACTGTCTTTTAGTTAAAAACTTTGGGATCTGTAAACTCTGCTGTCCCTCTGGGCTCATTAGTGCTATGTGCCCAGCCATGTGTCCGATCCCTCAGGCAAAGGGAGTGGAATTGGTGCTCCAGTGGGTGATGGCTGTGACTCTGCAGTGGGCTTTCACCAGCAGGGCTGTTCTGACTCCTAAATTGACTTTGTGATGTGCCAGGAGCCCTGTTCCACCCTAGGGACACATCTGATCCAGACAGCCACTAACTGATGGCCAGGTCTTGTAATATTAAATAAAACAAGCTAATTGCTGTAATAAAGACTTAAATTATTTCCAGACACATGGCAACCTTGACAAAAGCTTCTGATAGTTGTTGTGGATAGGTGCATTTCCCTTAAGGAGCAAACTAGAGCACATTTTCCTGTTGTCTCTGGCTCTGAACTGTTTGGTATGGAAAGCAGAGGTGTAATTTAATATCTAGAAAAAAGAAAAAGTTGTTTTTTAGTGAAGTTGCATTAGTTCATCTAATCTCAGTCGCTGTGAAATAAATAAATGTTAGACTAATAAAACTATGTCTTGTTCATTTTATTCAATGTTAAAACTGATGTTGCTCTGCAGTGGGAACACCCCTGAGACCAGAGGAACAGCCTATGTGGTGTACGAGGACATCTTCGATGCCAAGAACGCCTGTGATCACCTGTCGGGGTTCAACGTGTGCAACAGATACCTCGTGGTTCTGTACTACAACGCAAACAGGGTACGTGCACCGGGGGGGTTAAGTTACCTGTGAACAGAGCCAGCACAAAAAACCAAACCCAAAATCAGTTTGTAAAGACAGCTGTTTGGGTATTCTTAAGAAATAAATCCCAGCTGTTGGAGGGAGGGGATTGGACACACGGTCAAGGTTTCATCTTTACTTGGGGATTTGTGTGCCAAACAAAGTACCTTTGGACCAAGGGTGTGAAAAAGATATTTCTGGTGCAAGTACCCTGGAGGAGAGGAAGCAGGGACCTCACACCAGCACAGCTGCAGCAGGATGTGAGATCTTGTTTACGGGTAAAAAGTCTCCAGTTCTGGATGTCCTGCCCGTCACTGACGGTGTCCAGGGCCCTGTGATGGTCTCCAGGGGTGAGAATCGAACAGAGCTGTGTGTGGGATGGTGATGGATTTCATAGGGATGTCGGTTGCAGTTACTGGGAAACGACATGTGCTAAGATGAGAGATTCTTTGTCATCTCACATCTTTTGTTTTCCTAATTACAGGCATTCCAAAAGATGGACACAAAGAAGAAAGAAGAACAGCTTAAGCTTCTCAAGGAAAAATACGGAATTAACACAGACCCACCAAAATAAACTGATCTTTTTTGGAAAACTGTTTTCAAGCCCTGCCCTCAAGTTCTTAACCTAAACACAGGAATTCTCAACATAGTGTAACTTTTTCTCTTACAAGTTTGATAAGCTGCAATATGAATCTTTAGATCTTCACATTAGAATTAAATAAATGTAAAACATAGGAAGATCTGCTCTAAATCCCCCAAGTGGACATGGGCTCTCCCAGCTGTGAGGGTGACCTGGCAAAGGCTGCAGGAGCTTTAAGAAGGCACCAAGCACGTTCTGTTTTTGACTGAACAAAGCAAGCCCATGTTCATAGCAGTTTCTTTCACAAACTGTAGAAGATAAATGGCCTTTTAAAAGGATCCAGCTGATAAGGTGACTCCAGTCAAATCTTGTTCCAGCAGTGGTGCCAACACTGACCAGGTGCAAGGCTGTACAAGGTCTTTGCTGTGTGTGATTCTAATTCACTCCGTGTGAATTAGAGAACACTCGACGAAAACGAGACAGTAGACGAAGGTTTTGATTTTGGTACCTGTACTGGGATTGTTTGTTGCCTGCTGTGTTTGAACTGTAACATGATTTCTGTAGGTGTAGCATCTGATGGAGGCAAAACCAAATTTACATTTTTTGTAGATGTTTTTTCTTCTGCACTCATGTCCTGTGTATAAAAGTGAGTGTGCATAACCAGTGTCTTTTGGAAGTGGGAAAGAACAACCTCTGCCTCTGTTCTGAGCCAGCTGGAAGTTGTGTGAACATTGGTAATATCCTGCCTTGGAATGATTTACTTGGGTAGATGTGAGGTTTTACTCCCTGGCCAGACAACTTCCAGCCAGTGCAGAATGTGGGCAGATGCAAACATACTTAGCCTGAGGATTTGTAATTTAATTTTGTTGTTTTCAGCACACTGTACTGTCTAAAGAAATGTTCCAATTTTCTGATCCTTTGATTTTTGTTGGAATCTGTCACTTAAGGAACCATGCTGTTCATTTGGTAAAAAAATAAATGTCTACATATTTTGCTTTTTTTTTCATCAAGGCTTGCTGTTTGCTCTGCTAGTTCTGTGTGTAACCTGTCCTTTCAGAAGGGGAGCCATCCATCACCTGAATGTTTGGGACACAGGTAGGAGCTGTAGCACATCCGTCGCCATTCGTACAGGAACGTCCCTGTGTTCGTGGGTGATGGGGAGGGTGCCCACACCCAGCTCTCACACGGAGGAGATCCCTGGCAGGATCCCTTCCCTTAAAATTGACACTGCTTTTTGCAGGAAGAAGCCTTGCAGGCCACAGTAATCCATCCCTGAGGTCGGGAACAGGCATTGGGAGACTTTTGGAGCCTGCTACCTGGGGTTGGGCGAGCAGTTGCTCCTCTGCTGCCAGCTTGGTCTTCAGGTCTTGCCCCGCAGATTAACACAAACCAAAAGTTCTTGGGCAAAAACCAGCTTGCCTTAAAAGTATTTATTTAAAGGAACGTAA
The DNA here is from genome assembly GCA_013396775.1 of Cephalopterus ornatus. Taxonomy (NCBI): domain Eukaryota; kingdom Metazoa; phylum Chordata; class Aves; order Passeriformes; family Cotingidae; genus Cephalopterus; species Cephalopterus ornatus. Next base: position 129,055 of record VZRE01009126.1, read on the forward strand.
TCCTATTGGAAGGCTTGCTGCCATGTGAACATCCATTACAAACTGCTCCACACCCAAATATATGTCTTTTTTTTAATATATATTTATATATATAACTGTCATGTATATGCACACAGGAGGCCCCTTGCTGTACCAGGAACTGGAGGTGCTTGTTGCCATGCTGGATTTATGGTTCTAATAAATTATAAGAAACACTGATAATAAATACCAGGGTGCCAGTAATGGTGCTGTGCACTGCCAGCCTTGTTTAAAATCATATGCAAATACCACATTGCTTCTGTCAATAGCAGAGAGCATGGTGCTTGCACTGCAGTGCCTGTTTTGATGAGGATTTGATGGTGTTTGAAAAACATATATAAAAAGCAATTCTTTAGGGTAATAAGATTAATAAAAATTCCTTCAATGAATCCTCAAGATCAGCAGCTTTTGATTTCTCTGAGAGCTCAGCTGCCGCCTTTCATTAAATATTCCATTTCATACTGTTTCTTCCAGTGCCTATTCAGGGCTTTCAGTGTCCCTGCACATGTAAAATGAAATAATGATTTGTACCTGCAAGACAGAGGGAATGGAAATGGAATGCCCGGAGGATTGTTTTGATGAGATCTGCTCAAGATTTTGTTTGAAATGTAATATCAAAGGACAGGGAAATGAGTTCAGCTCTATGAATGGCAGAGGGGCAGCAAATAAGGCAGATGTTACCAGCCTTGGACTCTGCATCTGTGCTGGTTTTGTGTGTGCTCACTTCCTGTTTAATTTTTTGGGAAGTAGGGCATGAAATTAAGCCTGGAAGGTCATTTTTTTCCCCATTGATGCTGTTTAGAAATTAGTAACAGCAGCATATCTGATTACACAGGCAATGACAGTAAATTTTTTCCAATCTATTATACAGTGGTAATAATTATATGTACTGTGTTGATCGATGATACAATTAAATAAATTAACGCATTTGCAGTCAAATAAAAAGCAGAAGATTCCATTTCCTTGAAGATTTAATTTCCCTAAGTATCACAAAGCACAATTAGTTTTCCTTTTAGATTTTTTTTTTTTAACTGAAATTGGCATGAAAAATGTAATAATCCCTTCTTCCAGCCAAGGTCTCCGCAGAAAGGGGGTGATGAGGGAGCACTCCATCAGCCAGCTGTAATAAGGATTTTACGGAGTTGGGAATGGCTGATTGAACTGCTGAGGGCAAAAGGGACAAGCACAGCAGCAGCTCTGCAGATAGGGGAGATAAGACTGAGAATGATCAGCTCCTAGAGCCCAGCAGGAACGTCTTTTCCCTGGTAAGAAACCTGGCAGGAGCGGAAAGGCAGAGCCATGCCCTGCTTATTGCCTCCGATGCAGCAGAAGCTCCCAAACAGCAGGCACAAGAGAGGATGGAGGGAATATGTGGCCATTGCAGGTACGCTGAGCCAACCCTTGGCATCACCACTGTTGGGGCATTCAGGAAAGGGCACAAAACAGATACTGGTCCTGGTGAGACCCCACTTGGAATCCTGCATCCAGCTCTGGCATCCCCAGCACAGGAAGGATATCAACCTGTTGGAGTGAGTCTAGAGGTAGGACACCAAGATGATTAGGGAGATGGGACACCCCTTCTGTGAGAAAAAGCTGAGAGAATTGAGATTGTTCAGTCTGGGAAGGAGAAGGCTTTGGGGTGACCTAATTGCAGCTTTCCAGTACCTGAAGGGAGCCTACAAGAAATATGGAAAGATACCATTTACGAGAGCACGTAGTGACAGGACGAAGGGGAATGGATTCAAACAGAAAGAGCAGGTTTAGATTAGGTATTAGAAAAAGATTCTTTATTGTGAGAGTGGTGAGACACTGGCACAGGTTGCCCAGAGAAGGTGTAGGTGCCACATCTCTGTGGGTGTTCAGGGCCAGGTTGGATGGAGCTTTGAGCAACCTGGTCTAAGGGAAGGTATCCCTGCCCATGGCAGGGGGGTTGGAATGAGATGATCTTTAAGGTCCCTTCCAACCCAGACCATTCCATGATTCCACGATACTTTGGGGTTTTTTCCTCTTTTAATTAGCAACTAACTTAAACTGGGCCATTGGTAGGAGCATCTTAGACCAATGCGCTGAATCAAACTGTGTTTGACAGACGAGACAGGGCCACATTACCTTTAACCAAGCACTTAGATGAGCTTGTTTCTGCAACTGCTGCAGCCAAATAACAGCAGCTGCATCTTTGACTCAGTGCAGCAACAGGCCAGGATAGTGCCAAAGGAGAGATCCTTTTCAAAGAATTTGGGAGTGCTGGTGGACATCAGACCCTGGCAGTTTCAATTCCATATTTATTAACATAAAATTAGGCTGTCCTAAAAAAGTACTATTAGTGAAATGGAGTGTAACCCAGCTGCTGCAGTGACCCTAGATTTCCACTAAACAAGGATTCAGAAAAGCCTTTCATTTCTTTATGGAGAGGGGAGTAAGAAAAAAATTTACACAACTCGGTGTATAACAATCTGTTAAGAGGTGGATTTATGGGCATATTAATTAACAAGCTCTAATGAAGCTTTGTGGGGAAAATGAATATCTCAAGGGAGAAGAGCGTGAGCTGTAGTCACTGACCAGATCACCATTCTTGTGTTTCTCTGCTCGCTCTCCTCTCCAGGAGGTGTCACCTGGAGTCACCTCCACAGCTTTGCTGTCTCACTGCTCATGCTCAACGTGTTCTCCTTACACAGGTTCACACAAGAAAACAGCACAGCAACTGTTTGAAATACTCCCATCAAAACATCCATTACTTGAAAACTATACAAATAGTTTACAGTCAGGTTAAATAAAAGTAACATGGTGACCCAGTGATGCTCTGGTTTTCTACAGGAAAAGGCAAAAACGATCCTAAAGGAAAGAAATCAGACTTAGGCAAAGCAAAATAATAGCACAGAAGCAGCTTCACTGATCAGGTCCTGCTCCTAAACCAGGTAAATGACAGAATACACATCTTCGTGTCTCCAGGGGAGGAACCAGCATTTCATGAATTCATATAACCAGCAAAGGAAATAAATATTGCTCAGTCTCCAGAGCCAGAGCCCCAGTGCACACAGTAAGTTTGCGGGCTCTGTGAACAGGAGCAGGTGATGCGGAGCCTAAAAACCCCGGTGTGTTCAGTGGCCACATCATCCCACAGGTCAGATTTGTTTTGAAAGGTGGATGCACATAATCCTGCTCTTTTCTAGTCTTGCTCAGCTCCAGGAGAAAATTTTACCATGGTTTTACTGTTGTAAAGGCACAGGATTAGACCAGCACTGCATGTCTTTGACAAGTGGCACTTTCCATCTCTTCAGCAGCCAAATTTTGGCCAGAACTGAGGGGCCATAGGCAGGGCACGGGAGATGGAGAGTCAGGAAACCTTTCTGCCCCAGCAGCCCTTACTTGCACATTCCTGGTACCTCTGGTCCCACAGAGATCTTCTGCTGGGCCATCTCTAACAGAACCAGTGCATGGAATTACATGGATTTCATGTAAGAGGAATAATTGACAAAAAACTGGTTGTTAACAGGTTGTTTGAAGAACTTCTTAGACAGCAAAAAGCATTCCAGTGGCCAGAAGAGAAAAACAGGAAACAGAGACTGTAAAGTATCAAGATTTTATTGTTTTATATATATATATATACGTATAATTCTTAAATGAGACAGTATTTTTTAAAACAGCAGCAAGCAGAACGTACAAGTTGAGAAAAGTGGCAGCGCAGGTAACTCTGTTTGGCTAATGCCCGTTCATGTACAAGGCGTACATTGGATTTTTATTTTTTTTTTGAGCACCTTTTGTGGTTTTTTATTTTTTCTTGGTTTAAGTGTACAGTAAGGCAGTGGTTTTTTTTTTCAATAAGGAATATATATATATATTTATATTTATATATATTTTCAGTCATCACCGTGAATTCTTCGTACATGCAAATTAAATAAAATGTACAACTTTAAAATGTTACACCGGGAGACGTTTTTTCCTCAAGGCAAAGCTTCTAATAAAAGGCAAATACGGACACCACAAAGTTAAAAAAGAGAAGGAAGGCTTAAGAAACCAAGTGGCAGGCGCTACTGACAGGACAGCTCAGGCAGGGAACGTCGGGATTCCAGTGAAGATTCCTCCCGCCGCTGGCAAGGTGGGAAGGAATGGATGGTTATTAACAGATGTCTGCAGCCAGCTCCCTCGGGAAGGTTCACTCTAACCTGAGCAGCTCCACATCAAAGAGGAGCGTAGCATTGGGGGGGATGACCCCAGGGTGGCCTGTGGCTCCATAGGCCATCTCAGGTGTGCAGGTCAACTTTGCTCTTTGTCCTAAGCTCATCTGCGTTTTGGATGTGGGAGAAGGAAAAAGAGAAGACAAAAAAACCCCAACAGTATTAGTAGGAAATCAAATTAAAAAATCACTGCCTGGCAGGTTTACAGTATGAAGGAGAGTGGGGATAGTCAGAATCACAGAATTGTTTAGGTTGGAAAAGACCTTTGAGATTATTGAGTTGGCAGGTTTGAACTGGATGATCTTTAAGGTCCCTTCCAACCTAAGCCATGAAGTGATTCTACGAGTCCAACTGGTTCAGCTTCAAATTTCCCTCACTCCTGGTTAGCTCTGAAGGTAACAGTGCTCACTGAGATCTGGGGTATCAAGAGTCAAATCCCTGATCTTCCAACAGAGTATTTTGGAACATTCTCAAAGTGCTATTCATGCACGATACACAGGTGATTGAATATTCATTGGTCAAGGAACTAGGCAATGAAGAAGTGATTTTAGCTCAGATCTTTCTCCCAAGATCAGGTACCTCACTGGACTGCAGATGATATGATATCTCCTGTGGAATTTTGTCAGGTTGAATATTTTCAGGTTCTATTAAATATACCAAAGCTAGAGATTTGATTACTTTTGGCAGAAGGAAAATGTGAATATAAGCTTTCCCACAGTCAAGGAGTATTCATACCATGGGGCTGAGGGTGTATGAGAGGATTCCCTCCAGGGGTTTCTGTGGGTCCACTGCTTGGATGTGTCCCTGCAAGCCAGACAGCTGGCAGGTCATGCCTGGTTTTAAGGCACGGGATAACCCTGAACTGTGAGAAGTTGAGCAGAGAAATGCAGGTGCTGTTGACACCTGAGAGTCATTACACCGAGGTTTGAGAACACCACATGCTTGTTCCAAGTGCCCTGTGCCAATCACACTCCCCAAATCCCTCAGACCCTGGGGTGGAAGGAGAAGGCCACAAGCTCGGCTTGTGTCAGTGATCCACTAGGAGGAGCAGGAGGGCAGTGTGTGACCACATGGATTTCTGGAATGGCTTTGGCTACTTTATTAACTAAGGGATGGGAGCCGGGGAAGGAGAGCAGTCAAGGAAGGGATGAACTCATTCAGCCAAGTGCTTGTTGCCACTACTTTATCTGCACTGGCCTCTGGTTCCTACAGCTCTGGGGTCCTGAGCTCCTCTTAGGCCTTACTGCAAAGCAAATCAACTCAAATCCTTGAGAGGAAGGTGGGTATTTTTCAGAATCTAGGATTACTCAAATGAACTTCTCTCTCTGCTGCTGCACAGGGAAACAGTATTCCTGATACTGAAACAGGTCTGGAGAACCCAGATAGCCGAGGGAATGGTATGAAGCTGTGTCGGGGAGGTTTAGGTTGGATATAAGGAAAAGGCTCTTCACCCAGAGGGTGGTTGGGCACTGGAACAGGCTCCCCAGGGAAGCGGTCACAGCCTTAAGCCTGACAGAGTCCAAGAAGCATTTGGACAATGCTCTCAGGCACATGGTGTGACTCTTGGGGTGTCCTGTGCAGGGCCAGGAGTTGGACTTTGATGATCTTTGTGGGTCCCTTCCAACATAAGATATTCTATGATTCTCTGGCTGGAAAAAAGGGAATGTTTGCATTGCTTTCTCTGTAGGGCTGGAAAGCATTGTCTCTTCCATCCTTCTCTGGAAAAGCATGGTTGCATCATTCCTCAATGGATTGTTTCTCATGTTACATTCCTCCCCTTTCTCTATTTAAGCATAAGAAGTTATTTCTGTTAAAATTGTTCCTATACCAGTATTTGAGCAGTTTCCTCCTCCACTGAGCTCTTGGATGCTGAAATGGAAAGTCAGGAAGAATCTGCACCCTGATCTCATTCACTCATGCACTTGAGCAGCCTGATCACACTCCTCACACTGGGCCTTCACAGCACTGTACAAAAAGCAAGAACTGGGAATGAATTGTATTGGGGGAGTCTTTTAGGGTTTAACTGTGCTGGCACTCAAACTGTAATTATTGGAGGGCAGTTTTCTTTCTCTCAGCATAGGGACAGCCAGTGAATGTTAAGTTTTGTAGCTGGGAGTCTGAAGTCGTTAAAATGTAACAGTGCAGTCCAGTACCTTGTTCAGTAAGGGTCAGAATCTGTAGCTAGGTCATGGATATCATCAAAAACAGCAGCCGTGGACTTTTATGGAGTAGCTGAATCGAGGTCACTCCCTAAAATGCTGCCACCACAACATTTTAGAGGCCACTGTTGTCTATTCGTGGAGCTGCCCATGAGAGAAGGACAGGACTTAAGTGGCACATTGGCATCCAGGGAGGGGACTTCACCTCCCAAATGCACACCATGGGGAAAGGCTCATGAGCAGGGGATGGCCATGGATGGATGGATGGGAACTACAGGAAATACTGCACTCAAATGGACCATGCTTTCAGAAAACCACTCCATATCCTACACTGTGATTTCTGCTTGGTCTTGTCACCCCTGCACGGACACTGGTGGCCTCACACACCCTTCAGCTGGCTCCAAGTCCCAGAATCATTGCTTAGTACCTGTGTAACACCTTCTTCAAATCCTTTGATGACTTCTTGCCTGCCAATCTTGAACCTGAAAGGCTTGTTTCTGTCTCTGGAGGAATCAAACTTCTTTCCATTCTGTAACATTCCTGCCAAAACAAGACACACAGTTTCAATCTGAGCCACATCTAATATGAGCTAATTTACATGGGGGAGGAGAGGAAAGGAGTGAGAAATTAATGTCTTGGTCACATCAGCTGCTCATTTCTATTTTCATTTTCAAGCCTCATCCAAAATGGACAAGGCAGGAGGGTCAACCACAGTGGTACCATATTGTTACATTTTCTTTCCTGTAATTTAGGCTCTAAAATAAAAATATATTATTTTTATTATTCTCAATGCAACAGGTTGCAACCCATATTGTACCAAATGCTGTACAAACATACAGAAGAGCTGTTGGTCACACAGTGGAGCTCCCTGCCTAAGGGGATAAAAGCAGGCAAGGAAAAAGTGGGGGGCAGCAGAAGAGAGAATCCCAATGCAGGTGTCTGATGCAGGCCTGCCCCTAAACATCAAAAAGCTTCCTAAAACAAGCCTACAGACAAAGAACCCAAATGTAAGGTAGATTTGCCTTTGTTTACTTTTTGTTAAATGCTTACCATTTATTTGAAGGTTTCTTTTAACAGCCTAAGTAACTGAAGGGGACAGTCCTTGCAAGTTACCTTGAGGAGTAACCTGGGGCTGCTGTCCCACGGCTCAGGACAGCCAGCAGGAGCTTCACCCCCACTTCAAAAGGTAGGGGTGTAGGTTTAGGTTTGAGAACTCTTGAGCAAAATTGCTGCCAGTTAAATATCTGCAAATACTGAGCAGCTCCTTTGACTTCTCCTGCAAATTTATACCACAACAACTTGGAGGAATATTTGGTATCTTGGACTATTTACCTTCCCTACTGATTTACTTAGGAGCACCAGAATAATGTGTGTTACACAAATGGGGCCATTCCACACCAGGTGTGTAAAACTCCTACACAACATGACAACTGCACGTGCTCCTCCTCATGCAGAAAGAACGAAAGAGACTCTGCATTCACAAACACAAAAATAGCAAAGACATTTATATGAATGTTCTACTACCCTCGTTCTTTATATTTTCATTCAGCCCCGAGAGACAGTCACAGAACACGTTATTTGTTCCTTTGGATGGGCACAACTCTGTTTCAACCCACGGATTTTGAACACATGCCCAGATTCTCCAACAAATGCATAAACCATCACAGAGCACTACATGATTGGCTATTCTCATTCTCTTTTCGAACAGTGGATAATTATGGCAGCTTTCAATTTAAGAGTACCTGGTAATTGCTTTTTCAAAGTGTTATACTGTGGATATTGAAAGGTTGGGCTGATATTTATGCAACAGAATAAATCCTCTCTTTGTAGTGCTGTAGTGCCAGTGTTCTGGGCATACACCACAACTCCCCTGTGCAAGGGCTGGACAAAGATAAATTCATTAATCTGACAAAGTCTCTGGTTGAAAAGAACATTAATAAGTCCAGCTTTGAGAGAAAATGCTGAGAAACAGTGTCTTTTAGATTCAATCTGAAAGATACAGTCTTACTAGTTCCTTTCCATTAAAGCAGTTATATTAATAGATTAGGTTCATGCACAAGTTTTATTTTTCAGTGAAAACCATCAGTTACTGCCCAAAAACCAAAAAAGGCATATTTTGCTTGCTTAAAAGGTCTGTGCTATGAATAAAAGGTAAATATGATGAAAAAAAAGACTGAAAAGGTAGAACTCCTTTTATCAACCTTAAGGCTTCTAAGATGTAGCCAGCTACTTCTGAGCTAATTACTACGCTTACGTCTGTAATCAAGTCAGAGAAAAATGCACTTTCGGGGGGAAATTCATCTAACCAAATCTAGAGATCTACATTAGGACATAATGAATCACATCCTACCACTGCCTATTTCTTCGCAATGCATAAAGGGAAGTCCAAGCAACTAGCTCAGACATAGATGTTCCCAAATTCACTAGTAGTTACATCAGTGGTATGGCACTCTAGACTTGCAGTCACGAGTACACAGTATTTGATCATTCCAGTAAGGTTCACTGTAGATATTTTACAGCAATATTAAAAAAAAATTCCAGATTAAGGCAAATTAGCCATTGGCCAAGTCCAACATTTGTCAAAGCTGATCCTTCAGAGACACCTCTGTGTGTGTATAAGGCCTTAGGAGGAAAATTATGGAAAAACCTGCCCATAAGGAATGTTCCATAACCATCACTGTTAGCACTTGTTTTTCCCAGTAAAATGAAGTATTGCATGTATGCTCTGATGCAAGTGCATAGGATTACAGAATCATAGAATCAGTTAGGTTGGAAAAGACCTCTGAGATCATCAAGTCCAACCATTGACCGAACACCACCTTCTCAACCAGACCAGGGCACTGAGGGCCACGTCCAGTCTTTTCTTAAACACCTCCGGGGATGGTGACTCCACCACCTCCCTGGGCAGCCCATTCCAATATCTAATCACCCTTTCTAGAAAGAAATTCTTCCTAATGTCCAACCTGAACCTCTCCTGGCATAGCTTGAGGCCATGTCCTCTCATCCTGTCACTGGCTGTCTGGGAGAAGAGGCTGACTCCCACCTGGCTACAACCCCCTTTCAGGTGGTTGTACAGAGTGACAAGGTCCTCCCTGAGCCTCCTCCAGGCTGAGCCTCCCCAGCTCCCTCAGCTGCTCCCCATAGGACTTATCCTCCAGACCCTCCCCCAACTCCATTGCCCTTTTCTGGACTTGCTCCAGCACCTCAGAGTCCTTCCTGAATTGAGGGGCCCAGAACTGGACATAGCACTCGAGGTGTGGCCTCACCAGGGCCCAATACAGGGGGAAATGCACGTATTATGGAATATATCAGCTTAGTGATATCCCCAAACCCCTCCACACAGGCTGGGGAAGCCACACCAGCTCCTGCACAAGGCTTTGCAGCTACAGACTAACATGGATTCATTCGTAATATAGAAATCCAGCCTGCATATGGGGGAGGGCAGGCGGGCAGAAGCAGCTCTGAGGGAACTCTCAGGAATATCATATAATCCTTTTTGAAGTATTTGATCTTAAATTTAAATGACAGTCCTTCCTCACAGCAATTTTATTTTTAAACACATCATAAAACCTTATGATTCTATGAAATGGAAGGAGACTATTGCAGAATCCCAATATTTAATAGTTTTAATATTAAAACTTGGTACTGTCATTGCAGTTTGCACATTCAAAGCAGTATGCAAACATTAATTATTCTTCACATTAGCCCAAGGAGGTAAAGAAGATATTTATCATAAAATAGCCTCAGTCTGAGAGTTCAGATTCAGATGCAAAGTTCCACAACACTTTAGTATGCATTCACTTCATTTTGTACCTAAATCCTATTAAAACACTTAGCTTAAAGCTCTGATGGTTTACTAAACACCCCACATCACACCAGTAGCAGAATCAGAATTAACTCTTCAGAGATTCTGACAACAGCTTCTGGAAAATGTTTCCCATTTAAAATAACACTTCCATCTGCCCATGAGCTTACTAGTCCGGTATCTCATATAAAAAATTACTCATTTCACTATCAAAAGCCTATAGAAGATGTGTTAGGCCTTGTAGAAGAAAATGGGCTTTTCTATATTTACAGCAGCATTCTATTTTCAGCAACAGCTGAAGATTCATGAATTCAGAAATGTAACCTCCTCTGTCATCACCTCACTGCTTTTGGAGGACAACCCGGGATTCAAAGACTCAGATGTGTTTGTATCTGCTGAAGCTCTGGCTGGAGGGTCAATTTTTATATGAGTGCCCTTTAAATGCACATCTAGACATCTAGTCTAGAAATGAGTCAGAGTCCCCATGTGCCCTGGAGAAGTTCCGATATGGATTTAGACCTGAACTTTAGATCTTTTTTATCTCTGTTTCTGAGAGTTAGAGTCCACTATTCAGGCTCCTGGGAGCTAAAACAGCACAATGCTTTATTTTCTTTCTTGCTAATGCATCAATTGATTTTTTTTTTGGTGCAAAAAATTGATTTAGCTAATATTCTTCAAGAAGGATGGATGCCCATCTTCAGCCTGCATCTTTGTCTAGCTAACAGCAAGGAGAAAAAACCTCCACAATCTGGCACTCAATAATGGCATTGTTTTGCAGAGTCAGAACAATCAATAAGACTTTTGACTGAGCAAGGACATATAGATGCCTATACCTGTTACCTTACGTTTGATTCTGAAAGGTAATCATCATTGTATTAAAATAATTAATTGTACAAACTTGATTATCGGAATATGGTGTGGATTTGAAAACATTCTGATCTACAAGATGTCCTCACTGATAACTAGGTATTAAAAATTATGCAGCTGTAGAAAAGGAGACGTTTCGGATCAGGGGTCCTGCTGAATCACTGAAGTTCAGCTCACTGAAGCTGCAGATCAAAGAGCAGAGAAATAATTTTGTTAAAGAACATGACCAGGGATCCATCCAAACTGCCTAAGCTATAATGCCATTTGCGCTAAAACAGCAGTGAAAACAGAACTTCAGTCTAGGTTTAACACAAGTTATTACTTCTTATTAAAACACAGGTGTGACTGCAGGTGTGTCTGCACTACCTTTTAACATGAATTAACTGAGGTCAGTCGACCTCAGCTAAGATCCTATTATTGAAGTCTGTTTCCTAAGGGGAGAGGGCTAATGACACTGTCTGCACTTGCCTAATAACTTTTGAATCTTTGAGACAATTTCAACCCTGTTTGGCAGAGGAGTAGGGATCATACCGACGTAAATATCCTATGCACGTAATGAAAAATATCTGTGTAGGAAGAAGAGGTTGTAAGTGCTTCTACCACGAGAAAGGTTCAATCTTTGTTATCAGAGAAACTCTATTATTGAAGCGAGGTCAGGAATGGAAAGACTGGACTACAGTCTAAGTTTCTTTCTACTTCGTTTTCTTCCTTCATCTGAGAATGATTCAGCTGGGAATATAATCAACCACAGAACACAAATCCACAGAGACAGCCCAGCTACCAGACATCTAATATACCTACTGTTCTAACAAAACCCTGCCCCAAGCCATGGCCAAACTATTATCTATATATAAGATGGATGGAGAGAGAACACTGAAGGCCATCCATAGATAGTCTGTCAAGCTTATGTGCCTGAACCTGGAAAATCCATGTGTAAATTTCCCTCCTAATGTTATCTATCTCAAAGGCAGAAACTGCGTCTCTACCTGTCATCTAGGCTAGTTCTATGGTTAATGGAGAAAGAGAGGTATCTCCTAGAGTGATTCATCCCACCTAGATTTAGATGTTAGGGCTGAAAGAACCTCCTGGAACTGTTTATCATTCTCAATCAACTATCTTACAAAAGTTAAAAAAGTTAACAACATTCATTGCAAACACTAGACTGCCAGGTTTTTATAGGGCCCTAGTGAGGAGGTACTAACTCAGCCATCCATCCCTAAATGAAGAAGACCAAATTGCATCCAAGGCTTCACTGATTCCAGTGTTTACTGAATTATTTGTCTTTTCAGTGTTGACAAATTCTGGGAACAAGGAGACAGAGATCCTAATCCAGGTCAAATCCCTTGATTTCACTAGCTGTGCTCCTTTTACCTGTACAATGGAATTTACTTCCCTCATAAGTATTGAGGGGATAAATTGAATTCAATAGGTGACTTTCAACAAACAGCATCTTTCATCTGCAAAGTATTCCATTCCCTTATTTTTTCTAACAGTGATTATCTTTGGAACATAAGGACAATATGTGCGCTTGAAGACAGCTATTTTCTGAACACTTTTTGGCAGCAGAAAGAGGGGCAGATATTCAGAAGGTGTTTCTAGGACAATATTCTGTTTCATTTTATGCAGACCAGAGGCTCTTCATGACAAGGACTATATTCTGACGCCCTTTAATGCAATCACCTTGTAATAAATCTGTGCTTCTATGAACTTGTCATTTCGTTTGCTTCCCAGGACTCTCCAAGGCAGCATTTGCTGCACTTAATGTTGCTGTGGGTTAAGAATTTTTGATCTCAAGTGTTTCTTTTTTTCTCATAAAATACTTCGTTTCTATGTCAAGATATGTTGATCTTCTGTCAGAAGAATATCACAAAGGCTGGAAATTCTGATCTTACCCCCGTTTTCAACCTGCAACTATCACTAATAAAGACTTTTAGTTTGGAAAATATGTTGTTTGGAAGTCTTCTGTAACTGCACAAAAGCCCTTGTGTTAACACTGATGCCTTGCCAAGGTATAGAGGAATGCACAGTTCAGCCCAGCAGAGGAGTCGCATAGGAGTGGTGGGAGAAACACATCCACAGTCACAAATCACATCCCAGGTTGGTTCACACCAGCAGAACTCCACTGACTTCAGTGGTGTGACTTGCATTTTACATTAAAATAGATCAGTTCTCTTCAGGACTCAGTTCTGACATACTGTGGCAAAGCAGGACAACCCCCCTGCATTCAGGGGTGTTCCCACCCAGATTGTGGCTGTCTTAAGTTACCACACTTAAAAAACTGGCCGTTTCCCATCAGGAACAAAAACAGTCTCAGTGTGAAGAAGAGAGATCTGGGCAACACTTTTCTAGGCAAATACAGTTGGTGCCATGTGTTTCTGCTTCCCAGGGAAATGCCTAGAGGACTTAACATGCCTCAGCTCTTCAGCTCATTACATCGGATATGTGTCAGCCAGACATCTCACACCTCTTACATCTGAATTTATTATCTCAAAGTCCAATTCACTGTTTTACACCTTTTTGTCATAACAACAGCTCCCACTAACCTTTAGTTACACCTGGCCATGAGCCTCCTCCCAAACCACCACACATCAAGTACCACATACCTCTGGTTTCCTTGATTTGACTTCCAAAGCAAACTCTTCTGGAAAAATTTATCATCTCATCAATTTTGCTGGTGACTATGGTAATGGAAATAAAGAGTGTTGAGTATGAGCTGGAGGATGCCTTAATTTCCTACACTGTGTTGGGATAGGGGTCATCTCACTGTGTCCTGTACAGGGACTTTGGCAACTGAACTGAGAAGGGAAGCTTGGCTTTTCAAGGGAAAAGTTCAACAACAGGGGTTTAGTATCACTGCAACACTCAGTTTTATCCTGCTAACATTTTCTCTGCTTAATATAAACAAAGCCTTATGTGGAAAAAAGGATTTACTGTCTTAGACTGTATTTCCCTTACAATTTGCAGTCACTTAAGAAAAAATCATTAATACTTTAAGGGAATTTTCAGTCTAGAGGGATAATAGTTGAGGAAAAGTGGGGGGGGGGATGTGCACATCTCTGCAGCATACCAGCTCTTTACCACAATTTTTTTGTTGTGTTCAAAAGGCAACAGCAAGGATTTGAATGTGCCATTTGTTGCCATGACAAACTGAATCAAAGTGAAGAAATGGGAAATGGATAGTGGTGTTGGTCACTTCCCAGTTCCTGCTGCCGCAGCACACTTCAGTAACACTTGATCTTTGGAACACAGCAGCCTTGCTGCTTCATTTTCTTCATGTGTTAGATACTCATATATCTTTAATGTGGAGTAAGAGCAGCACAATCAATTATTTACTATGCAGCTGACAGCATGCAATGAAGACACAACAGACAACTCTTCAATAATGCATCACCGTGTGCCATGAATCAGTGTTGCGTACAACTATAAGACAATATGAAAGAGCCTTGCACTTAGCTCGACTTCACAGCCAGGAAAATTACCTACAATTGTCTACTTCACTCTGCTGAAAGGAATTATCCTGTCCTAGCAGCTTTGGGGATTTGCATATTCTTTAAGCAAAGCAAAAGTAGATTCACCTCCAAGGCAGATATAAGGCTCACTAAGCATATTCTACCTGAGTTGTAAGGAGACCAAAACAATTCCTCTGGTATTCTGTCGCCTTAAGAAAGTCGTTTTATTTTAAGAGTTTGATTCTGTTACTGCTACAAAGTTCAGCTGTACAATATACACGCACTGCAGCACAAGGCAAATTTCATTTGAATCAGCGTGGCAGAATCAGGTCAGTCTGGGGATGCTAATGAGTGGGACGATAGATGTCTAAAGCAACATTTTAGACAGAATATATTACTACAGAAATACTTCGCATCTCTTGCGTCTCTACCCTTAAACACCACATCCTGTAACACAGGGGCTGGAGGGAGAGGGAACATTCCCCACTGGGGCAGGTCTTTCTGTCCCTGCCCTCTGGTACCAGGCAAGAAGCACAAAGAGCAGTTTCAAGCACGGCTGTAATACAGAGAAGACATTTTGCAACATTTCCCACCCAAACACAAGCAGCAGAGCTTGGCCAAAGAATTCTGGGCACCTAGTGCACCAAGACAACAGGACAATACAATCAATCTCTCTTTTCTTTTTTTTTTTTTTTTCCCATCTTGGTTTCATTCTCAGTCTCATGCTATGACACATGTATTCCCCTTCCCCTCACCCTTTTTTTTCCTCCCATGGTTATCCATGCAGTGGTGGTACGGATTTGATGTTTTAGCCTGTAGCACACACGACTGTGCAGGTGATCTCATGCTGGGAAGTTACACACTTCAGTAATGGGTTAAACCTCACTGAAATGGGTGTGAACATGATAGACACCTGTCTATCAGTGTACAGCACAAGAAGGGCCCAAGGTAGGACTCCAAAGCTTCTCAATACAGATCTGGGTGCAGGGAGCATGAAAAAACACCACAGAAGGCAGAAAAGGATGTTCAGACATTTCTTGGGAAAGCTCTGAGTATGGCTCTGAGATCACATGAGAGAGGGGATTTGGGAGAAAAGAACCCTCTGCTCAGGGAAAGAGTATATTGAATGATCTGCCAGAAGAAACACCTTCCCAACCCAACATGACAATACTGCATCAGCAATCAGTGCTTTGGTGACGAGCTGTTCCCAGATTGGGTGTTCTTTGATTTTCAACTGTCTAGACTTGCAGGATGTGCTTCTATTCCCTTCTGAATAAAATTTGTGCTAAAAATCTAAATTTATCAGTGCAACACTTCCGATTCCCTTTGCTTAAGTTAGCAACAGCCTAGTGACAGATCTACCTATCTCTAGTAGGGCATTGGATTAAGAGGTTACACAGAAAATCATAGACTGGTTTGGGTCGGAAGGGACCTTAAAGATCATCTTGTTCCAACACCCCTGCAATGAGCAGGGACACCTTCCACTAGACCAGGTTGCTCAGGGCCCCATCCAGTCTGGCCTTGAAGTCTTCCAGGGATGGGCTATCTTCAACTTCTCTGGGCATACCCAAAGCCAATAAATTTGAGCATGAAAAAGTATGTGAAAAAATGTCATGTGTCACTTGACACCAAGACGTCAAAATGGTATGTTGGTCTTTAGGGTATTCAGAACTGAAAAATGCCATTTCTCCTCACATCCCTCGTGAATGAACGCTTCCCAGAGGAGTGTTTTACTGAGACTCATCTTGACAAACACAGCAACTGTCTAACACCATGAAAAAGCACTTGGAAATTACTCTCTTCTTAAATAAGATTGAGAAAAGGAAAAACATTTTTGGAAAAAGAGACAGAGACATACAGGATGCAACCAGAGAAATAAACAGTTTATAAAAATGGGTGTTGATGGAGGCATGTAAAAAGGCACAGTCAAAATGCCAAGATTACATATATTCTAAATAAGTCAGAGGCACACGCTGCTGTTCCATCATGATCTCACACGTACATAAAACATACATAACACAGAAGTCCAATGCTTTTTGTCCAGGGTATCCAACTTTTTGATCTAGACTGGTCACACATCCCTGTAATATGTCTTATTTTAGAGATGTGGTATAACCTTCCTGGCTGGCATTATGCAACATCCCCTCCCTTCACAAGCGTTCGGAGAATTCCTGGGGAGTCAACTTCTCCTGCCTGTGATTCCGTGCAGGAAAATGAGACATGACTTCACTGACACCAATTTGGGGCCACCAAGGGGCCTCACTCCAGCATAACACACACGGTTTCCAGGGTAATCAGGTGAAACATGCTACTATTTCACTCCAGGGATGAATCCCTTGCTGGAATGGAGAAGGACAGTTACCTTGATGCTGTGCTCTCCATGGACTTGGACAGACCACAGACTTCTAGATAGCTAAAGGCAGGTGATCTTAATTCCACCCATAATGACTTGATCACAGTTAAGATTAGTGAAAAACTGCAGTTTAAAACCAAGCTGGTTTTGATTTGTGCACCATACACCTTCCAGCGGATTCTGTTGTCTGAGATCCTGTAGACTCGGTGACCGCAGATCAACCCAGTCCCTTGCTGTGCAGCAGTACACACAACAACAATGCTGTTGTGAAATAAAGGAAGATAAAAGCCTTAAATGAACTCTGAGAAGGGTTCATTAACAAGTTATGTATCGGGTAACTCTTATTACGTTGTCAGAAGCTCAGCCTACCATTAAGACCAGATGAACCCAGCAGTTTGCTCAACAATCTTTGTCATTTGCTGCAACACTCCAGTGGAAGAATGTCTTATTTGGATACCTTACTTTTCTAGGCTGACTTTTTAAAATATACATGAGATACAGTCATCAAAGGGACAAATCTTTTCACAGATGTATAGTTTGTTCTTCCCACCCACAAGCAATGCATCTGCTTTCACAAAAAAAAGAGTATTTTTGAGGTATCGCTTTTAATGTAAGCAGTGTTTTACGTGCTCCAAGGCATACCCTAGCAATGTCATAAATATCACACTGCCTGTAAACACCAAGAGTTTGTTCTGTAATAATGTTAGCTGTAAAATTCTCTTTTTTTTTTGCCACATTTGTTTCCTATTTTTGACCATCATTCCTGATGTTGCAGATTCTCCCTGGTGTAAACTGGCACAGTTCCCCTGATATTAATGAAAGTACAAAAACATATGTAGCAACTTGAGACCTGAATCACAGTAATTTAAGCCTAAGTTGAATGATGCACTCAGGACTATTCTCCAGAGCAGAATCCTGCAAGAATATGGAATAACGTAGATTTGTGATAAGAGCAAAAAGCAGGATGTCAAAAAGAATAGGTTCTGTCACCAGAGAGCTGTGTAAGTGTAACTCACCGTCATTTTATTGCCTGTGAAACAAGGAGTGTAGTTTCACCAAGGTCAGCTGGTCAATAGCATACACAGCAATAATATTAGTAATTAATATTTTTTGCCTTAGATATCCTGAAAGGCTTCATTCAGTAAGCCCTTAAAGTATCTTCAGAGCCACAGTGGAAGGGAGCTATTAACAGTGTAGTTCATTCTTATA
Organism: Cephalopterus ornatus; assembly: GCA_013396775.1. NCBI lineage: Eukaryota > Metazoa > Chordata > Aves > Passeriformes > Cotingidae > Cephalopterus > Cephalopterus ornatus. The sequence goes on from VZRE01009126.1 coordinate 147,090, forward strand.
AATAGGTCTTTTCCATCTCTAAGTTCTGATCTCAATGATCTTATAAAAGAACTATGGAAAAACTGGCAGCTGTTATCTTGACAGATGGGTCTCTGTTGGACATTAGACAGTTGTCTCTCTGAAGAACAATAGGAATTTCCCAGAGTCTGTATCTATTTTCATCTCCTCAACAGGCCACTCATGTCTTGGACTAGTGAAGAAGTAAGGAGAATGCAAAATAAACATTTTAGGGAAAACATCACAGAGAAAGGGGTGAGAATCAGAGCAGTACCACCTATTAGTGATCTTCCCCTTGAGTTTTACTGAAGTGACAGACAGAAAAAGTATCAGAAGTTTCTTATAGAGGCGATGGGTACAAATAGGCACTTCCAGAAGGTGGGATACAGAAAGCCTCTGTACTGATTGAAGTGCAGCCTATAGTCAGCTAGCAGGACACGGTATGAGGATGCACCTCAATTTTAAGCTCTTTCTAAAATTTAGCAGCATCATCCACTTTGGATGTAGAGCTTTGAATCTGATTTTAAGTACAGACACAAGCTGAGAAAGATTCATCCTTTTTAAGGGGTGGGTCAGTTGAGAGGGTGCTGGTGCCCACCCTTTCTCTTGTAAACACTTGCCAAGGCACCACAAGTTCAATTTCACCTCAAGCCTGAATTTAAACTCACGTCCTTTACCTTCTCTGATGGAATTCTCACCACTGGAAAACCAAACACTCAGTGAGATCACCTTCTCTGCTCCCTCCCTGAATCTGTATGGTAGCTGGAAATGAAGAATGATGGAGTGAGGAGAAAACTAAGCACGTAGTAATGGAGGAGGTCAGTGGGATGGACAGAGACCTGGATTCCAATTCATAGACTCTTAGAATGGCTTGGGTTTGAAGGGACCTTAAAGATCATTTTATTCCAACCCCCTGCCATGGGCAGGGACACCTTTCACTAGACCAGGTTGCTCAGAGCCCCATCCAGCCTGGCCTTAAGCATTTCCAGGGATGGGGCATCCACAACCTCTCTGGGCAACCAATCCTTGCTCTCAAGACTTGTTAGATCAGCTGAGCCTGATACTGTGTAGGGCTCATCCCTGAATTGTTATCATTGACTTTGGTGGGAGTTTGAGGATGGGCTGCACAGACCATAATGTTTTTTCCAAAAGCACAAGTATTTTCACGCTCCGGGCTGCTGCAAACAAAAGACATTGCAAATTAAGCCAGTTTAGATACTACAAATAGAAATAGTAGTTGGTCCACAGACACAAACAACAGAGATAAACACTGCCAAAAATACCTTAATGGCTCAACAGGGTGGAGAGCAACACAAGCTGATCTTGGACCAAACAGGGAAGCATTATATAAACAAATGTATTATTACCCCAACAATGAAAACCCTGGAGATTTCAGACTCTATAGCAAAATGTGTATATTATCATATGTAAAATCAAAGACAGAGATGGTGAAATACATAGCATAACTCACAGGGATTGCTGTAGACCAGACTGTGCCCTATCCCAGGTCACACTGTCTTTTATCATCCCAGTACGTGCAACTGAAAATATAGCATCCTATATGAGCAACTTACTATATGAACTCACTAAAAATCTGTTCCTAACAATCAAATGGCAAAAAGATACAATCCACAGTAACAAAGTATGTTTTTCTGTAGAAAAAACAATGGATGTACTGTTCAATTCCAAAATTCCAGAGAAAAAACAGTTCAGGGTTCCACGGCACTAAACATTTTGCTTTAGAAAATAATAATAATAAAAAAGCCTTATGTTCATCTAAAATGTTTTATTCCAGTGAGAATTCATTGCTTCGTTTTCTGATTAATAATATTTGAATCTATTTAAAATTCAGCTTTGATGAGGTCTAAGGAGTTCTTGAGCACCAACACCTTTCCATTTACATAACACCAAGCATTGTTTAGCTACATCCAAGGTAAAAGACACCAGAGCTATTAAGGAGCAAACATAAAAGGAAAAGAGAAAAGTTTAAATTCATAAGGAGCTTGCTGAAGGGGAGGTGTATCAGATAAAATTCAAGTATCCAGACTGCCAAACCAGACAAAAGAAAGGCAGAACTGACCTAAAATTTGGATCAAAGAAGCTGAGATTTATATGAGAGGGATACAGTTATCTGGCCTAAAATAATCATTCACCCAGATACTCATGGGTATTCTACATTGCTTTCAAAAATAATTGAACAGATCTTCCCTGACCAGGTAACGTCTCACTCTGTAATCCATAAGATGTAATGTTAGGGAACATTTAAAAGCTCAATTCATTTAAGTTGCTGCTTCCATTTTCCCATTTTGCACAGGAAAGAAAAAGGACTGTAGCAGTTAATTTCTCTCTGTTTTGTGTACCGTTTTAATGCTTACACACAGATCTGCTGATTTACTGGCTGCCTGCACAGGGAGTTTCAGTGATCCCACTCCCAAGGGCAGCAATCACCCAGGGTACCAAGCCTTTGGAAATCATTCATCAGAATTGTAAGTATTCTGGCTGTTCATGTCATGAAACACTTGCCAGGAAAAAAGGAAATAAAATGGAAAATCACCGCTATTACATTATTTACTCTATCAAAAGTCTAAGACAGCCATAACAATTCTGGTAATTCGATTCTTGATCTGTGCATATTTCTGTAATTTTTGTGTGCTCTGCCTTTTTAAGTCACATCACCAGCCTTGCCTGTGCACTCTGTGCCCCAGGGTTTACCTTCTAGCAGGGGGATTAAATACTGCCTTCTGTCCTTATGGATCTTCACTTTTTTACTTGCTGTTCACAGCCTTCTTGGAGAGGTGATCACATATTTCAGAGCCCAGTAGGGTCGCTATTTAGCAGCCAAATCTCCAAGAAAAAAACCCAAAACAACGACCTGCATATAAATTTTTGCAGAGCTTACAAATGACCTACCAAGCCTTTCTGTGACCTGCCCTTAGTACTAAGGTGTCTTCCACAATGCAAACAGCCTTGTCTGCAACGATCTCAGCACCTGACTCTCGAGATTATGACACCAGACTCCCAGAAAGCAAATCTCAAACTGACATTCTGCTGAGCAGTTTCAGAAACACGTCTTTCATCAGTGTTTCTCGAGGGTTTAAAAGAATGTAGTGTGAATTAAAAAAAAATGGTGTTTTATAAACCAGCTGCATTTGGATTGCAACACTGCATTAAGCAGAGAAGTCATTTTTTGAGCAAATATAACAGCCTGATTCTGTTCAGGAGTAATATTTTTCTACCTCTGTTACACTAATTAAGTGGATAATACAGGCACAGTGCACCCTGCAAGCAGCCAGAACTCCAGCAGTGTTTAGTTGCCTGTCTTTGACCGGAACTGCTTTATAGGACCGTGAAACCTAAATATTGGTGCATTGCAGATTGTCATTTTTAGCTGCTGCAATACCCCGTTTTGTTTTGGTCCCTACTGCCAGATGACATCATCTTGTAGCAACTTTTTCAGTGGAGCAGCCAAAGCTGCTTTTCCCAGGATATTGCTGACTAGAAATCCAACAATACCATATTTTCTTTTTTTTTCTTTTTTTTTTTTCTTTCTTTCTTTTGTTTGAGCCTTCCTGCTGCAAGTAAGACTGGAAGATGGGAAGGGAGAGGAAATTACAGAATCCTATCAGCAAGGAAGATCACAGGTGGCCCTGGGAAAGGCAGTGATGCACATACTGTTGTAGTACAGCCTAAAGGTGGATCATATCTACACCAAATAAATACAGAAGCAGTATCAATTCTTCAGAAAGGGTGCAGGTGCAGATATATACAATTCTATTTTCTAACATCAGCTTGAGCTTTGTGTCAGTTTCTCCATCTAGTAATTTAATTACGGCTAGAGGTGAAGCCCTAGCAGTGAAAAATCCAAACAACCAAACAACAAAACAGAGAAGGGTCTTGTTTGCCACGCTGCAAAGATGATTTCTGCTACAAATGCTTCATAGGCTGAGAGCACGACATCAGGCTGTCATGTAACATGGAGTTACAAGACAAAATATATTTGTCTTGGCCTCCACATCAAGTTTGAATTTTGTGCATGTTCAAATCAAATACCAAATTTCCCCTGGGTGAGCTCCAAGACCTGTGTGGAGTCTTGGTATTGCTTAATAAAGAGGGGGGGAAGATTTAAACTACAGATCTTTTTCATTTCTTTCAAATGATCTAATGCTTTGCACAGCCATTAGAAGGATATGGAGTTTCACACACAACATGAAGCTGACAGCGAACATTTCTAGCTATGGCTCAATTATGTTTCACTCTAAGGCAGACAGACCCTGTCCCAATGACCAGGAAAACATGTTATCTGATCCCTAATTGGTTTAACAGTCCACAGAACCTTTTTAGCTGGTGCCCAGATATGATCTTTATTTCTGTCTTCGTGGTGACAGTGCTACTCAACTAAGTGCATTGGGCCATGTCTCCATTCAGTTGCTTACATCTCAATCATTTAGGCTCCCAGACGAGAACACAAATCAGTGTCACCTGTGTTTTTAAGGTTACAGGAACATCTGACCCTTTTTCCGATCTCACTCAAAGCAACTTCACATCCTGCTTGCTCTGCTAAAGTGTTACAGAACGCAAAGCAGGAGCTCTGCCATTTTATCTGCTTCAGAAGCCTTTGTGGAGATTACGAAGTGTTGCTCTGCTCTATCCCACCTTGCTATCTGGACACAGAAGTTCTATGCCACCTTGCTATCTGGACACAAAAGGTCAGGCTTTAAGCTGGGGCAAATCAATTGAACCTCAAAAAGGTCAATAGAGCTATGCTACATTGTCCCAGCTGAGGAGAAGTTCTCACTGAGCCATTCCAGAGATATGACACTTGAGATACAGCATTTCCCACCACACACTCTCCTATAGCCATTTTTTACTCTCCTGTACACTTTTCCTAGCTCCCTAGATATTCTATTCAATTTATTGTTGGTTGGGTTTTTTCCCCTCACTTGCTGTATTGAAAGACAATTTGCCTTCCTGGAAGCCAAAAAACGAACACATTCTAAACCTGGCACCACAAAGATTTTCTACCATGGAATTACTCTGCTAGACCCAGGACTAATAAACCTTGATGGGATCACAACAGATACAGTGAGAATATTTACCCACAACTTCTTATTCTTAACAGTAAGAAACTCTTCGTTTGTCCTTGCATCAAGAGCCTTCTGAGGGGGTAGGAAGGAGAAATGATAAAGCCTCTCTCAGTGTCCTTGCACATACACTTTGAAAGCACTAGAATATGAGAGAGGTTTTTGTGGCTTAATTTGTGTGAAGAAAAAAAATTACCTGTGTATGAGACACAAAAATAGTTAGGTCTCAACACTTTTTAGTGCAAAAGCAGAACATCTGATGTTAGATGGTTGTATCAGTCAGAGGCTGCACAAACAAAATAGGATTTTGTATAAATGTCACCAGCACAGACACAAAAACTAGTGTGCTGGCTAAGCACAGAATAAAATGAACATGTTTCATTACCTTGAGATAATGATTGTATTTTATTTTTTTCACACAAATTCAAAGCAACCTGAGCCAGGTTTAGTTTGGTTGGGTTTGCTGCATTGGTGTGACTTTGCTAAAAATAGGTAAATCAAACCAGAGCTCCCTACTCAAGTTTGACCCTATATTAATAGAAATATGCATGACCCTGAGACACTCCTACATTAGTGAGTCTGAGTCAGGGCAGACTCCCTGACTCATCCAAATTGCATTTCTCATTTTGGGTAACTTGGAAATAACAGTGGCATGGATGCCACAGGAGGGGCAGTAAGTGATACTTGTATTAGCACCTTCATTTTTGGAAATTCGGTGTGCCTGCTACAGCCAGGCAGAGGAAGGAAGGCAAAAAATAAATTAATCAAACTCTGGCTTGTATAGGGAGACAGCCGTCCTTCCGTGTGGGTGGGGAAAGTGCCAAGAAACAAATTGGATACTGTGTACAAAAGGAACAAAAAGCCTCTATCCTGCTGTTTACTTGCATGGCACATGCCACTAAATGTGTATGCCTTGGGGGAATGCCAACCCCCAGGAAAATTCGGCCCATCTTGAAGAGTCATCATTTACTACTGAAAAAAAGGAGCAGGAGCAGTGAGAGGCCGAGAGATGATCTGGTTTAACTTCAGCTGGCCCAAAGCCAAATATGCAAGCAAAGGCTTACGAGAACTTTCTTCTGATGTCTCTGTGCCAACAATAGATGTGGACAGGGCAAATATTTACAGACCGAAAGTGGAGGGAGACTAACGGGGGGGAGCCAGACTCTGCCTGAAGTGCTTATTATCCCGATTAGCCCCGTGGCGGCTCCCTGGCCCCGAACTGCTCCTGCCCGGAGCCGCAGACAGGATGGGGTGACTCAATGGCAATGCTGCCAGCACAAGATGTCTTTTCACACATACCCTGCCCTGCCACCCTCCCTTTCCCTGGGGGGTATTAATAGCAGTGTAGTCATACTATACATACTACAGAGTAACCCCCTTGCTCTAAAGTGAGCCCAGACAAGGCTAAAACATGTTCAAAACCAACAAAATCATCCTGGAGACCTGGCCGAGGTGTTGACTCTTGTGCTCCATGCCCTGAATGCTCCCTTTCTCTCTGAGCATCTCTATGAGGCCACCTCCCTCTATATGCATCTTTCCTCAACACCTGAACGTGTCCTAACACACAGGAAAATTAGCTATTAAATGGATAATTTGGCTGAGAGATGTCTCTTACGTTCTTTGCCTCTGTAAACATAAAGTAAATAGAATCGTAACATATGTGTGTATCTGTCTGTGTCCCTTCCTCCTCTGTTTTTTTGTTCACTTTCCTCAGCTGTCTGGGAATGAGAGTTTCTCTTAATTCATTTTTTGCACAGTTAAGCACAATGGAGCTCTTGAATGATGCTGCAATACAAACATAATCAAATTCTCTTTTTTCTGTTCCAGGAAACGATGGCAATGCTGTAAAAAAAATAATGGTGGGGACATCTAGAGTAGTGGGGAGGGGCATTTGAGAGCAGAACTTTGTCCAAAAGCACCTGCATTGAGAGCAACCAAAAAAATCATCAAATGGTTGTTTAGTTGTGGTAACTGCCTAGCTCATTCCTTATTTTCCAGAGCTGAACATGTCACTCACCCTGGAGTACAGTTTATCACTGCGGATAAACTCAATCTGTAGATCTCCTCAGCTTTGCCTTCCTCAATATTTATGTCTGAAGCCCAAGAACTGCCACTGGCTGATCACTGCAGGACAGATCTTCAGCAAGCAGGACTGTGAAATGAATAGCCACATCCTGAAGCATCTGATTACAGGGCTTTAATTGCATTATTTTCAACCATTTAAAAAGCTGTTATTGCCCTTTTCCTACACACCCACATCTACTGGAATAACTGGAAACATGGTCAGAGATGCATGGAAAAATACAGAAATTGTCTGAAAGAAGCAGTTATGTAATAGAGAAGTAAACACAGCTCTTCACAAGGATGTTAAATAAAGAACTATCTTCCTTTTCTCAGTCACCTTGTGTTTTAATGCTTCAATATCCTGATGTCCAAGGCATGCCTAGGTATGCAAATGAATAATTTTATATTTACCATTTCTCCAAAGAAAATAAAATCAATAAAATAAAATAAAAAATCAATAAAATAAAATCAATAATGTAACCACAAATGTCACAAACTGCAGCAACATGCAGCCTTCAAGAAGTAGATGAACATTCTTCCTACATAGACCTGTGGAGACCCACAAAGCAAACACAACTCTGTGTCCTCACAGGTAAAACATTGTTTAGATGGTGTGACTCTTACATTGGATTGCACAGGACCAGGAGGGTGTTCCTAGCAGCTACTCTACAGTGCCCATTAAATTCCTTACTTTCTCTCCTTCTGGCCCGTATGTGCAAGAAATTAAGACAGGCATGTCCTGACCATCTGCAGGGGCTAAATCACGCATTGGACATTCTTGTCATCAGGTTCTCAGTCTGCCCAAAGTAAGATTAAATAAAAGACGCGATTAACTGCCCAGTGAGGCCAGTAGCAAGCTCTGGGATTGGATTCAGAGCCACGCTTAGACTTGGGAGTGGATGCTCCGATATACAGCCTGGATGCTGCTCTATGAGCACTTTGTCAGAAAGCAGCTCCCCAGCACTGCATGTGTGTGTGGCATTGATGCTGCCAAGACCAAAGTAGTCATTCTCAGTTTAATCCTAAAACCTTTCACTCTTTTCCTTCTGTTTGGATCTCTGTTTCTGCTCCCCAGTCAGAAACCTCTAAGCAGGCGCTGACCTGTCTGATCCCAGCTGGGGTCTGAGCCAACATGGATTATCACCAGCGGAGAGCTACAAAATCATGGCTGGGGCATGTTGAGGTCATGGATGTTTCATCAGCTGAAATTGCGCTCTCTCTCTCTCTCTCCTTCATAGCTGTGCATCTTCGACCTAACTTTGCAGCTTAGAGAGAAATACTGCGGGTATTTCCACATTTCATGCTGGGGTCATCCAAAGGCTGCCCTCTGGATCAGACTTACTCTATATTCAGACAGTGAAATATAAGTGCAACCCCGGGCACAGCCCAAGGGACTCTATGTCTAAGCCTGTCTGGCAGTTTAATGCTCTTGCCAGGCACCTCAGCACAGGGACGGGCAGCCTGCAGAGTGCCCCGGGGCAGGGCTGCGATCAGGAGCGGTGCTCACACACCTCCCGCTTCCAGCCCGTGTCAGACACGGCCTCGGGTGGTGTTGGAGAACGAGAACGTGCTTGTCTCCAACCCAGCAGATCCTCTGGAGCTACAGGCTGAACGTGCCACGTCTGCCACACCTGAGGATCACGCACATACATCACAGAAGGCAGTCAACATCATTACTAAATAAACTAATAAGTACTTAAAATTGCAAGCGAAATGGGACAGATCTTCATTTAATGTGGCCAGACGTGTCTCCATGATTCATAACATCAAAAAGCCCAGCAAAATGTGAGAAACACACGGTGCCTGCTACAGACCTGCTCGCAGCTGTGTTCTTTAAACTGCAGATGTATAAAAAACGCAGCAGGTATTAATCAGATTAAAAATGTCACACCTAGCAGGATAGCAGAATGTAATATGTGGTCTCACGCACACTTTCTTTTATATAAAAATGCTGGTTGAATATATAAATTTCTCCCAGTACCTCTGCAATGCTCACTTCAACACATCCACGACAGAAACACAATGCTAGCAACAAGTGGCACAGTTTTTAGAATCATAGAATCATTTAGGACGGAAAATACCTCTAAGATCATCAAGTCCAACCATTAACCTACCACTGCCAAGCAGTTTTGGGGATGTAAACACAGCATAAAGGGCAGATATTTGAAGATAATTAGGTGTCTAAAGATGCAATACTCATATTGTGGGCATTTCAAATGCATCTGGATATCAAGCTCCTTTGATTTCAACTACACTAGTCTAAAAACTTTTCAACTCTAAATATTTTCTAAGGTTTTCTCCAGACATAAAGTGAACTGTCACAAAGTTACAGTAATTACCATTGCTTCAAAGGCTAAACATCTCTTTTTAAAAGTTCAGCTTCCTAAGCTGCAACACTGTGAAAACATCTATGACATTTTACCACTTAAAAAATCCCCAACTCTTAAAAGTGAGGAAATGGACAAGTGAGAACATTGCAAAGTTTATCATGTCCACACAGTAAAAAACACGTATTTTCATTATCCAGTACGAAGAACCCACACTGCATCACAGCAGGCAGCCATAATTCTGGTATGTTAACACTGAAATTCATATTATTCTTCTCAACTTTGGTGCATAGATACTTTAAAAAATACTGGGTAGTGGAACATATCAGTTGATGTGTGTGTTAACAAGACATATATCATTATTCATGCTTACATTTTGATGGAGTGTTCATAAATACCATTTCTGAGTCAGCTTTGACCTGGCAATCCCCATGGAACAGACTGACATCCTACTTGGCTGAACTTGCTCACAAGGCACATCCGTTGTTTTAAACCTAAATGTATTTCTGCCCTTGTCAACCTGCTATCTCATTATCTCACTATTCACTGACAAAAGAAATGATGAATCATGAGCACTGGGGGACAGGGGACCAAATACTCTCAATAAAATGAACCTCATTATGTCACTTGTGAGTAGCATGATGAAAACCTCCAAGGGTTACTGCAACACAAGTAAAGAAGAGTTGTGTTCTACTGAAAATAATGATGAATAGACACTTGAAGAAAAATCAGCAAAATCAAGGCTACGGGTGGATTTGCATTTGGGAGTTTTTGCTGTGTGACATTAACAGACAAGAGAATTGTGATTTCACGAAGGTTTTGTCATGTATTTCGTTTGATCAGTAGGGCTAGAAAATACACAAAGCAGGTAGCATTTTTTACTTAATGGGACAAAACTGTTACAAAATCAAGTGAAAAGTCTTACACCCAAACCATCTATGGGATGAGGCTGTATTTTACCAATAACAGATGCCATCCATTTCTCTGTTATTCCTTGTAATGTCCATGATGCAGGCCTACATTGGGAAAGGCACCAAGGCACTCAGTATCTCCATGCATAGACTAACCCGCTGCCATGTGCACCTCCCAGGAACGTGCAGGCAATCCCAGGATCCTGCTATGTCCACACAGACCCAGACACATTGCCAATCCCACATCTTTCTGTGTAGCTATATGACAGGTCACCCAGTGACCCCAGAATTTGTCCCCAAACCACCTAAAGTGTTAGCAGGACTTAAAAATCAAGGTGAACTTCCATGCTAGGTGCACATCATATTTTCAGATGGGATCATTTTATTTTAAAGTCACTCTGTAGAGAATTTTTCCATGTTCTTTCCACTGTGGTTATTTTTATTTTTCTCATACACAGATATCCTTGAGGAATGCTTCAGTCACAAACTGTGAATGCTGTTTGCCAACGTAGGGTTTTCCTGCAACATGAGACAGTTCTGATGCGCGTGTGACACAGAGAACCTCACAACCACGTGCCCTGTGAGCAGGAGCGCATGCCAGAACCAGAGGCAAACAGTCCTGCTGCAAAACAGAGCAGGGCTGAAGCTGGGACAGGGCTTCAAATGGCCAGTGTCCACCTCTGAAAACAGAAACTTGCTTTGCCTGTACTACATTGATAAGACAGGGTTTTCCAGAAGAGTCAGTCAAATAAAGTTTTTAAAGAAAAACAAAGCAGTGGGATGTCAATTAAATGAGACACAATAACTGCAAGGGGATTTATGCAAACAGTGTTTGTTAACCTGAGCAGCACACTGGCTTGCCAAACTTCCTGAGCTGCAAGTGTTTCTGTGCATTGCAGATCCCCATAGAAAGGCTCCAACAAAAAGGCTCTCTTCTCCTAGATCCTGCTGTCTTCTGCTGGGCATTTCTAATACTCACTGATTTTCATAGAAAGAGCCATTACAACTACCTAGTCAAATTCCCAGCACCAGTTCAAGGTTTCTGCCCAGTAATCTCCACATCAAAGACATACCTTGAAGTCAAACCCCCATCCGTTTCAATGCAGCTATTTTGGTTTTCATATACAGCAAGTGCTATCTAATAAAAATTATATCAACCAAAGTGGTCTGAAAACATAATTAAGGCCTCTAGATAAGTAAAGAAAATGACTTTGAAATGTGATACTACATTCCATAATTGATTAAGCATTTTTTAATCACCCTTTAGTAAGATTCTGTTACTTCTCTGAGAAGTGACCAGTTCTAGGGATGTCTAATTCAAGCTGGCGATCAGAATGCCAGTGGATAAAAATGGTTCCAGAACTCTGGACCAGCTCGTTCTTCACAGAACAGAGCATCTCCTACAAAATGCTGACTATCCTTTGGTGTCAGTGAATTCTCCCCATGGCAGGGCATCTTCTTGGTGGTGCCAAGCAATAGGACAAGAGGCCACAGGTAGGAACTGATGCACAGTAAGTTCCACCTGAATATGAAGAACTTCTTTACTGTGCAGTGACCGAGCCCTGAAGAAGATTGCCCAGAGAGGGTGTGGAGTCTCCCTCGTTGGAGATATTCAAGAGCCACCTGGACACAATCCCGTGCAATGTGCTCTGGGATGACCCTGCTTGAGCAAGAAGGTGGGACCAGACGACTCTCTGTGGTTCCTTCCAACCTGACCCATCCTGTGATTCTGTAATTTATTTGACCATCATAAAGCCAGGAAGTTGAAAAAGCAGGTAACATTTTGATTGACAGCATGTTGCAGTTGTCATCCATATCTATACAGGAAGAGGTATCAAAGATATGGGCACACAAAGAAAATGAAATGCAAAAGGAGAAAAATAGTTGCCATGAGTAAACCTAGGGAAGCAAATGAGTTGTTATGGGGGGAGTCAGACTAATTGCCAACTGAGTCCTAAAAGCTATAAATCTAGGAAGGAACTGAAACCTCTAGGAAAAGGAAAAGACATAAGGAAAAGACCATGAATGAGAATGCAACCAAAGCTTCCAAAATATATGACAAAACTACTAATTGATGCACCTAAATGCCAGAGGTTATCCTTGAAATCTCTTCGTCTGACTTTCTACCTTAATGCAGGCTGTAGGATTTTCACTAAATAATTCCTGTCTGAATTAGAGCCAATTTGAAGATTTCTCAGGGCAATGAAGTGACTGCAATTATTGACTGGTTTTTCATTTATAAATCAGTATTGCCAGTTCAAATATATTCCTTATTTTATGGTAAAATTTCCCTTTCCAGCTATGATATCTATATGCATCTTGGTGAACTAACAGATCAATTCAGTTTTCCTATCAATTCTTTATTCACCATGTAAGTAGCAAAGCATCCCTTAACCTCTGCTGAATAAATTAAGCATTTTATGTTCAGAAAGGTCTTCCAGCACTTCTACCACCCTCATGTCTCTTGCCAGCATTGTAGACTACAAAACTGAGCACACTGTTTTTGATATAGCAGTGTGAAGTCTCTGGCCCTCCTCCTTTCTCCTCAGTGCTCCTGTTTATATATTCATGGATTGCAGTCAGCTTTTTTGGCTAAAGCACAGATCAGAGCTTGTGTTCAGTTGATAGTCAACCACCGCTCCCCAAGTCTTTTTTCAAAGTCACTGCTTGACATGACCAAGTCCTCTTATCTGTAAGCACAGGCATCATTCTTTGCTCTTCCACCTCCGAGTTTGTAAAGGGCTTTATAGAAAATGAAATGTACTATTGACTTGTGACCATTTTACATAGTGATCCCTTTTATTGTGTATCAATGACCTTTATTTAGGATACCTCTGCTAATTTTTATCACCTTGATATCTTTCTCCACGGACAAAAATGTCACAGTGGGGCTGACACCAGTGCATTTTAAGGTCTACTGGAAAGTCTTCTACCCCAAAAGCCAGTTTTATATCCACTGGCATGTTTATTTTGTATTCTTTTAAGTTTCTTATTCAAAGTATCATGAACTTCTTGCAGGTCATGATGGAAAAACTTCAGATCCTCTGGAATTATTATCCATTTACCTACACCCGCAGACCCAGCTTGACAAGATTTTCTATCCATAACCCCAAAATTGCCTGTCAGTGTTTAAGAGGCATTTGGACAGTGCCTTTAATAAAATGCTGTAACAGTTGGTCAGCCCTGAAGAGGTCAGGCAGTTGGATTAGATGATCACTGTAAGTCTCTTCCAACTGAAATAGTCTGTTCCATTTCTATGCTATCCTAAATCAGAATTTTGCCACTACTGACCAAAAATACAGATGAGAAAGACCAGCTGAACAAGGTACAACACAATATAATACATTTCAGAACTCTAATATTGAGACAAAACAAGATTCAGAATTTGTTTTAAATTGTTTTGAATATTAAAACCTGCACTTAGGTTTTAATATTCAAAACCTGAAGTTTTTAACATTATGATCGGAGATCTTTATACTTCAAGAGTACACGGCACACATACATCTATATAAGAGATGTCTTACAAGTATAAATCCAAAAGCAGGAAAACAAATTGTAAAAATGCACCCTAATCCACCTTAAATATATATAAATGCTGATCCCATATTTAAGCTAATGCCCTATTCTGTTGTATAGGATATATACCACAGTTTAAAAATATTTGTTACGGGGATTTCACCTTTTTTCTAAGTTATTTCCCCAGCTCTCTGGCAAACAGCAGGCAGAAAAGCATGCATTGGTTGTGGCTTCTCCCCATAAAAAGGTCCTGAGTATCTTCCTCATATGCAGGGCCAGCCATCGAGTCCATCCTCCCTCATCTCAGCCAAAAGAAGCATTTCTAAATTAGCAAATGCTCCTTCACAAGGAGCAGTAAAAGGAAGGTTCAGCAAAACCTTTTTTTGACTTTTAAATCCAAGAGCCATGAATCTCTTGTGGTGGTGAAAAACTTAGGCACATCATCTTGTGCAGCATTGCCACTTTTTCAGGATAAGGTGGGATCTTTAAATACTTCACCCTGGTAGTGCTTATTACCTTCATCAGGAACAAATGCAGTTCTGATGAATCCTGCTCAGGGACGGGTTTATGCAGGTCATGCTCAGAATTCACCTTGGCTAGTGACATTGATTTATTTTCAGATAAGAAGCTAATTATAAAGGCTTGAAATTTGCAATCGCTCAGTAGAAGGGCAACAACACTTCCTTTAAACAAAGTCACGTACACTGTATTAATAAAGATCAATAACAATAATTCTTTCCCTGTGTATAGACCCTTGTCTGCCTGTTCAAGGTAAAATGCTCCCATTGTAAAAAACAGCCTCAGTCCCAGAATGATTGTCCATCCACCCATTAAACAACTGTGCACCAAAACTGGACTTTAGTCTCAAGATTCAAGTAGGAAATTTTTTGTCCTTTTTTTTTTAATTATTTTAGGAAAAAAAAAAAAAAGTCAAGCAAATTTATTCTGAGATCACTTATATAAAAAAGTAACAGCACCACTAGACAGTCCCCACCACAGCAGCAATATACATATGGAACGTGCTAAAAAGAGAAATTTGTCCCAGTGCATAATTGCAACGGAGAGACTGAGAGTGTGCTATGGGAAGGTCCCCAACCTGTGCACTACTGGGAAGTTGGACAGGTCAGAAATATGAGAAAGAAACAGAAATAAGTATTTCTCTTATTCCTACAGACAAGTCTTCTTTTCTCTTCTCTACAACCACACGAGTGTTTTGGCTCCACACCACTGCAAAACCCCAGGCCTGCAGCTTTGTCAGATCACAAGAGTGGCTGTTGCTCTTTTCATCACCCTGCACTTCCATCCTGTTGTCCTGCCATCCTTCACAGCCACTTCTTCCCTCTTCCTTCACCTACTTTTTTTATTTTCATGTCAGATTTTCAGCGCAGTTCACAGTGCAGCCACTGCAACATTTCTTCACACAGGTCAGAGGCTGGAGGAAATACCTGGGGACATCCCTGCATCCCTTGTTTCAGCCCTACTTATTCACATTGTAGCACCTTCAGTGCCTGTGACCAGCAATTATGCTCCAGAATAAGAAATATTTTCAAATGCAGGCTACACTCACGTGTTGTTTTGGATGTATTAAAACTCTCCATTGCTTCATCTGAGGCAGCAGTCAGAGCACAAGCCTCATCGCTTAATGTACTTCTAGAACATGCTTAGAAGCTGCAAAACGACTAACACTGAAAACTGTAATAAAACTTTCATGTGATTAAAAAAACAGACCAGAAAATTCTTCTAAGAGTCTCTTACAACTTGTTGAATCTTTGAAGAAAAACTAGAAGAAGAAGGGTGGTCTCATGCATAGTAAGAGACCAACAGAAGGGTGAAGAGGAAGGGAACATTGGGGATATTCATTCATTCATTCATTCATTCATTCATGTGCTGCCGGACAATGTCCGGTTCCTCTCAGATGGCAGGCTCCAAATCCCAAGAACACTTCACATTTGTCTGACTTCTATCAGCTGACACCCTCTTGGCTTGTATTGTACATCACTTTCTCAAGGGAAAAAGAAGAGCTAAGGTAACTATTGCCCTGGTGCTCCCTGCATTTCAACACAACCACTTGTCCTCAAAACGTACAGGGGTGTCTGAAATCTGAAGAAAATGTGGCAAGCACTGAAGACTGGGAGCTATTCTTATCTTGCTGCCCTCTATAAACACAATGGCCAACCATGTCCCTTGCTGCCTAATGCAGCTGTCAGCATTTAAATGCTTTGTAGCCTACAAATGGGCCAGTCCTACAGTGACAGACTAAATAATAGAAAGATTACAGGTTGTGTAACTCCATTACAGAATGGAGGAGCTTTGCAATCAGTCAATGTTTCTTCCCACGCTCATGCAGGGAAAAATCCCAGCCCAAGACTATTGCTCTTTTGCTGAAAGGCAAATAATTTCTCAGCTCTCCAGCCCCTCTAGCCCCCGTGTTTATAGCCCCAAGCTCTCTCAGGTTCAGCCTACTTTGTTTCATATTGTTTTCCCAAATGCTTTATAAACTTTTGCACCTGAAGAGGAGCTTTGAATGTTCTATGATAGCAAGTCTCAGAAAAGCACTTCAGAAATTGCTCTGCAGTTTTAGGGTATTGCAAGCTTTAGTTACTTTATTGAAATACAACAAATAGTTACAATGAAATCCCCTCTTCTTTACAGCAATGAAGAACTCAGTCCTTATTCTGTTTACAATGCTTATATAACCAATCAAATCAGGATTGGTCAGAGAAAGACAAAAAATCTAATAAAAACTAAAGTACCTCATGATTTTCCACCATTTATCTTAATTTAAATAATTTGTTCTCAAAAGGTGAACACTTTTGAGGTCAGGAAAAAAAGAAACTGCTTTTTCACAGAGTTGATATTGCCTACATACAATATGTATAGGCAGGTAATGTAATAGATAAGTATATAGGTAAATATAATAGACGACGAATTTAAAAGCACATAAATTTCTAGCCCCAGATGTCTTAGAGGCTTGTTGTGTTCCCTGGACAAAGCATTTCTCCTCTGAATGTCCCTGTCATTTAAAGGGGAGTAAACAAACAAAAGCTTTTCCTTTTCCAAAGAGATTTATGAATGAAGTGTGTAGCACTTTGATCAGATTCAGCTTTTTAAGTTGCCCACATGGAATTAATGATGGCAGTTCTTCATGACTGTATCAACTCTGAATTTGCAACTGACTCATACACATTTAAAACTCCCACACTTCCAGCCAGAAATCACAAAAAATGTTGAAAATGAGATGAGCTATATAAATGGTTTCACATAGAACAAGTCTTAATGGCACAGGTAAGGATCATTTTTTAATGAGGCATTTCCACCCTGTATAAATGCCTTTTCAACATCTCTTCTTATAGTTACGGGCTCTGGAAGTCCCCAGTGTTCAGACATAAAAGGTCAGGACTTTTGAGTTCCAGCCAGGAAAAGGTAGGACATGACAAAACGGGCTCAGCCCACGTCAGATGATAGCCCTCAGCTGTGCTGTGCAGGAGCACTGCTGACTGACCTAAGGAAGTGTCTGAACCTGTCCCTGCTATTCACTGGACTGAGGACAAGGTGCAAATGACGGCAGAGGAAATTCAAAGGACAGAATAAACTGAAAGCTATCGATGTGCTTTTAGAAACGCCCCTGGCAGAATGGGACAGATACAGCCATAGCTTTTCCAGAGTTGTTGCCACATGGCCACTGTGGACACAAGGGTGTGGGGAGCTAGTCACACAGGCAGCACGACAGAGGAGTGGTTCCTGCTCTCTTCAGTGCAGAGACACTTCCAGAGTGTGATCTCAAGCCCAAGCCAAGGTCAGGTGTTTCAGCATGACACTACAGAAAAGATTCCTCTCTGTGAATGGCCTATGGAGCCCTACAGAGAAGGACTTGGAGGCACTGATGAATAAAAAGCTGGACATGACCTGTAACTGTGCACTTGCAGCCCAAAAAGCCAATCATAACCCGTGTGCCCAGTAGGTCAAGGAAAGTGATTCTCCCTCAGTACCTTCATGAGATCCCCAACTGGATGGAGTCTTGCATCCATTCTGTGGTCCCCAGTACAGGAAAGATGTGGAGTGGATGAAGAGGAGGCCATGAAAAAGGTCAGAGAGTTGGAGCACCTCTCCTCTGAAGACAGGCTGAGACAGTGTAGTGATTTTAACTTTAGACCTTCCCTAGTAACCAAGTTGTAACCGAAGAAGTAGTCACATTCCCAGTATTCCATACAATTTTTTACGTAAACCAAAATATAAATAAGAAGGGGGAGAAGCCTCTTACTCTCTTTCCTTTCCGGTGGACCCGGGAGCAGGTTCTCTGCTGTCGGCTCTGCTCGTGTGGAGGAGTGAGGCCCAGTGAGGCCTTGTGGACCTTGGGAAGCGGAGAGTGCTGGCGGTGGCTTGGTGCAATTCTACTATCTCGAGGAGAGTAGTAAGATTTTCTTTTGTTAGTTCTTTATTAGTTACTCCTGGGTTTTGATTGTGTACATCTGGTTTGAGGTTTTTTTTTCCTTTTCCCTTTTCCCTTCGGGGCGGGGGGAGGTGTTCGGGGTCCCTTCTTCTGTGTACATAGTATTCTAATTGTATATAAGTGTAAATACATGTGTATATTTTTGTACAGCTTTGGTCTGGTCATTTCGGCATTTTAGTAGCTTTTCCCTTCTCCCTTTCCCTTGTGTTCATAGAGGGGGTGGGGGGAGGAGAAGCTGCAAACTGTAAGGTTTGAGCATCCGGCGGGAAAGTCAGATCCAAACCGTTACAGACAGTTGGGTTTGTTCAGCCCGGAGAAGAGAAGGCTCCAGGGAGACCTTACTGTGGAGTTTCAATACTTAAAGGGGGCTTATTAGAAAGATGGAGAGAGACTTTTTACTAAGGTCTGTATGGACAAGACAAGGGGCAAGAGTTTTATACTCAAAGAGAGTAGGCCTGGATTAAATGTAAGGAAAAAATCTTTACTGTGAGGGTGGTGAGGCATTGGCACAGGTTGCCCAGCGAAGTTGTGGAGGCCCCACATCTACACAAGTGTTCAAGGCCAGGCTGGATGGGGCTTTGAGCAACCTGGTCTAGTGGAAGGTGTCTCTGCCCATTGCAGGGGGTTTGGAATGAGATGATCTTTAAGGTCCCTTCCAACCCGTGATCTATGACATAGACATAGAGTTGGCAGCTTGACAGTGAATTTCAGTCTCAGATCCCCAACATTCAAAATAAGATTTGTGGAAAAGGATTTTTCACCAAAATTACACCTCTCACAACAACAAAAATTTACTTCAATTCTTCAGGCTGAAAATTGTACATTCCAGTCTGGAAATGGCAACACTTGATGATGATGATGCCTCAGGGACTTGTCCACTGTGTGACTCACCTTCTATTTTCTTTTATATGCCCTAGATATGGCTGGATTTCACCTCCCAAAGTATAAGGCCCTCCTCTCTTCTTGAATATCACTGCTTTTAGCACAAACCGAAATTTATCCACAGAAGAGAACAAAAATAAAAGTTCTCCTAACTATAATCCCTATATAGTAATATATGTAATTAATTGGTTTGGGTTTGGGTTTAGTTTTTTTTTCCTAATGCAGTGTAGAGAATTTCAACATAAAGCTGCTACTTTTAATGTTGCAACAGCAGCAATTTTAAGCAGTTAGGAAGTAGCAAAATAGCATTTTCACTTTGGTCACTAAAAACTAGATAAATCAATGCATCCGGGAGTGTATTTTTTTGTAGCAGCCACTGATTGGAAAATGAACTAATTAAGTGTTAGGTTTTTTCCTCTGTCCAGCAGGAAACCACCCTTAACAAAACAAAAGTCTTCAATTTCTCACTGAGAACAGAGTAAGAGAAGACACTCTTGCTAAATTGAGGTAGTCAGATCATTAGATGTGCAAAAGGAAGCGAATTAGAGCAGCAAGAGACAACTAAGACTCAAATAACTATGCAGGATTAAGTGCAAAAGGCTTGAAAGGAGAAATCAGACTTGGGATACCTTAAGCAGAGGCAGAGGGAGGGCTACAAAGCAAATGTGTCTCACAACCACTCTGTAACACAGAGACCCAGGGTGTTGGATGTGAGATCAAGGGCTACACTGCCAAAGTGCATGGATATGCTCCCTCAGCTACAAAGACCCACTGGCTCTGCTTGATGACACTATGGCTACAACATTTAAGATCCCTCACACTGAATGATGTGCAAGGGAGCACAAACTTCTGCAGCCAGCAGTCTTTTGAAAAAAAAAAAGTTAAGGAAGATTTACGATGCCCTTGAGTAACTAAAGCTAAATAATACATCTCAATTGAGAGACGTTGCTTTCAATATGAAGCCCCCAGCAGCCCCCTGGCCCTGGTTCAGCAAGACTCAGCAGAACTCCTGCCAACGAGAACTCTTCCTGCAGCGGAACGTGCGTCCTCCGGGGCCGCCGGCTCAGCTGCTTCCCTGTGCCAAAAAAAAGGGCCCTGTCCTCCGCCGGGATCTCCCACACACATCCCTGCAGCACTCAGACCAATACACTGAGCTCTGCAGAAGTCTGTGGCCACACAGCATCTGCTCGGGTAAGACACCTGAAATGTGCTGTGTTATATAAATACCTGCCGTGTTTCCACTGCAGAGGGATGACACCGTGTGGTGTCTGATTAGGAAAATATTCCCCCTTCCACGTACCCTGCCTATCTGAGCTGCCTGACTTAGGAACCGTATTAAGCTCTTTATGTAATCAATAGAGAAAGAAGTATCCACAGGCTAATTATTTAGGTAACCTAAGGTAACCAGGCTCTCAATTTAGACTTCTCAGTTAGGTAAATACAGTGATGTCAGTTCTATTTTGTCAATAAAGGGAGACAAGCCTATCACTGGTGCCAGCTGATAGGAGCTCCTCATTTGGCTGATGCACATTTTACACTAAAAAATACTATTCACTGCACAGTTTTTTCAACAATTCTTTGACTTTGGGAGGCATAAGTTACTAGAAAATTATGTCATTCTTGTAAGGACCTAGAATTCTAACGATCAAGAATTGATGCAAATTTTTCAGGTCTGTCCTCAAATACAGGTATGAGCTGCAAGCAGGGCCCACTGGGATAATAGAAAATAAGTGCAAAGAGTATCCAGCAAAAATACTTTGTTTGAAAGAGCAATCTAATTTTCTAAAAGATGGCATTGGTTCGGATCGGTTCTGAGCTTTTAAAATCTTGATGAACAGAGGTTATTAGCTGCCTGGTACTTTAGATAATCTGCTTTGTGAGCTTTTTTTTTTTTTTTTTTTTAATTCACTTCTTCAAGGCCTTTGTAAGGTAGGAGTAGGAGGTTTAATTATTCGCTAGCAGTTTCATTTCTATGCACAATAGGAAGGGAGCATGATGCTACAATCCCTCCATGAAAGGAAATCCTGTAAAGGTTAGCAAGTGCTCCAAAATCAAAGCCAGCAGTCACCAAATCACTCAGAATGTCTCATGCTGACAGAGAGGTCTCTGTCAGGAGGAGAAAGTGCCCGTGTATGCTATCTTGAAGAAATCTATTTATAATCTCCTTTACTCTGCCAGAATGAAACTCATCCTGTCTTCTTCCCAAATGAATATAAGACAGTGTTTACGGGCAATCCTGAAGTCTTCCCTTTCTTTGCTCAAAGCACATCAGCAGCTGTCCAAATGACACCTCAAGGCCACGGGGAGCACCTTCAAGGGGAGAGACTTCCAATTCTCAGTCAAACCATGGCTTTGCAGCTGAGATTGCCAATAAGAATGCTGTTGGATAATTTGAAGATCCTGTTCTGCTTCACTTCCCCACATTAAATAGCATCTAACACCTCAAGTGACTTCAGTGAAACTGATGGGCACCGTACACAGCAACACTGCAAAGGAGGAACAACTGGGAAACTTGAGGCTACAGTTTATTACACTGATCCTTTTCCATCAGGAAACAATCTGGTGTGTTCAGTTTAAACTCACTCACTCCGCTGCTGAAGCTGCTACTTTTTTTCTTACAAATCTCTGAACCTTTTTATTCACCAAATCACTTTTTCACATCAATAGCTTCTTCTTACATTCTTACACTTCTTCTACTTCTGTGAGTGTCTCACAGCACTTGCAAACATTAATTTCATGACAATTTTGAGAGGCACAGCCCCCTTTCCTGTCAAATTTAGAAAATGAAAGAGTGAGTAATATACCTGAAATCAGTCACTAAGCTGCCAGCAAAATGCGTAGCAGAAATCTCTTCTGCTCAGACTTTTGCTTCTAGACTCTGATCACTATCACGCTGAAGTCACTACTAAAATACTTCCAGGGATAACCAGTCTATATCAAATAAGCAAAAATGAGAATTTTACTCATTTTACTGAGAGAGTTTTAAGACTTGGAAATTGTTTCTAAGGGGCAGCAGAAAACTATGTTCTTCACAGAGGACTAAAGCTACTTTTTGCAGTTATGATTCACCAAAGAAAAAGGATGTTTGTGAGTGCTTGACACTGAGATCTCTGCAGAAGCAAAAGGTTCTCATTCTTTCAAAACAGAGCATTAAGTAAAAAAATTACAGAAAACTGGCAATGACCAAAAGATGGACAGACATCACACTCTTCTGGTATAATGTATCTTGGAAACATGCTTGATAAAACAATTAAGTTCCTTCTAGGTAAGCAGGATTTAGCTGGCTACAAGTCAAGGCTCAATTATAATGTCTGTTACAATACAATTCTTATTAATGATGATTCTAATTGTAGTGTTCACTGTCCTCTTCCAAACCCCAGCTAGACAGCTTCCTGGAGACCAAGAATTTTGATTAAATGCCTTACTTAGTTCAATTTTCTTCTCAGCTACACACGCAGAGCTCCCACTGAGGTGGTACAGATGTTTCTGAAAGCAGGACCAGAGAAATAATCTCCTCCCCTACTCACCTGGCACAAAGTGCTCTCACACAAAGCTAATGCACATCCAGTCATGCTCACACACAAATATATGACAGTCTGCAAAGTTACTCTGAATTTACGTTAGTCTTTTTGAGACCATGTCAGTATAGACAAATCTCTGGCTATTACTACATACACTTAGGACTGGGTTGATTTCAATCCAAGAAAAATAGGCAGATCTGTTCTCTTTTTGGCAGTAGTTATTTCAAGGGAATTGCATTATATTTCTATTGTGTTAAATGGAAAATATTTTTTTTAATTGTGATAAATCAAGCATATTCTATAAATTACTGTTCATCTGCATCTTGTTATGTAAAGAGCTTTCAACTTCACAGACACAACCATAACTCTCAACATTACACCACTGCCAAAGCTCAAGAAACAATATAAAGTAATTCTGGCAATATATGGGAAAAGAAGATGATATGAATTTGTCCTCAGACCACTAGGAAAAGAACAATTAATCATTTGTTCAGCTTTAAATAAAAGCCTGCTTCCTAAAACGGAATGAATTTGTACATCTCAGCTGAAATAAATGGTGTAGTATTAATTTATTTCAACAGGGAATTTCACTTCAAGCATTAAAATAAATAAATTAAAATCAACTTCTCAGTACTGAAATATTGAAGCGGAGAGGGAGATGCTGCTGAGCTTTCCTCCCTGGGATCCAGCGACAGGACATGAAGGAATGGCTCAAAGCTGCTCCAGGAGAGGTATAGACTGGAAATCAGGAAGCATTTCTTCACTGAGAGGGTGATTAAACACTGGAACAGGTTTCCTGGAGAGGTGGTCAATCCTCCAACGCCCAAAAGCGTCTAAGAGGCATTTGGACAATGCCCTGAACAACATGCTTTAACTTTTGGTCAGCCCGATATCATCAGGAAGTTGGAAGAGATGATCATTGTAGGTCACTTCCAATTGAAATATTCTATTCTATTGAAAATGTATTTGATGCAATTTTGGGGGCATTGCCCTTCCCTAAAAAGTCTATGAAAAATCTTCTCTGAGAGAAGTCCAGTTTATTAAATAATTAATGATTTATTGTGCCTTCATATTCTCACTCAAATAGGCCTGTTCCAGCACACGACAAGTATCATCAGTTCCTTTCAAAGGGTAACTGTATTATTATCAGAGTTTTACAGGTCACTGAGGAGAAAGATGAAGAGGTTAAGAATTCAGCTCTGCCACAAGCTACATGGGCCTACACAGGAGAATGCCTACTCTGAATAACTCAGAAAAAAAAAGCTGCCCTCCCACTATCATGAGCAGATTTGGATTCGGTACACACAAAGCTTGTGTGAGGGCACACCATCATCCAGTAGGAGGGTCAGAAATGGGATTCAGCTTCTTGGAGTGCAGATTTTACCCCATAGCCTCCAGACAGAGCATTCCCAACCTCAGCAAAAGTTTTATTTAGGGGCATTTCTAACAGAAAGTCACATTTTGCATCACCTTCATAAATATTAGAAAATTCTGCACTGATAATTCCTGTTGCCAGAGTCAACAAATTTAAATCACAGGAAACAAAACTGCAGAAAATGCCTCAATTCCATTTATGCACTGGTCCATTGCCATTACATTAGGCATGAAGGAGGCAGTTCATACCTCAAATTCCCTGCAATCTCTCTACATGAGGCAGACAAAGTACAACTATCATTTTGCAGATGGAAAACAGAAGGAGTAAGCAGATTGCCAAAGGCTTTCAGAAGCTTGCTCAATGAAATCTCTGACAAAAAAACAAGACATAAACCAGTGCTGCTGCAAATGCATTTTAGTGTCAATGCACTGCCTTATCTATTAATCCCATTACTGAAATATTGTGTCAGGTAACTTTTGAGACTAAACATACATGTTGGATTCTAAGAAGAAATTTGTTATATTTCTTAACAAAGATAAGCCTACAGGAATCTGACCACATTTTTCCATCATATACTAAGACTGAAACTCCGTTTCATGTTATATCACAGTTCTCCTATCTAAACTTCTGCAATGATCTGGAACATCTATTTGTGTACTTAACTCAGGCCTGCAAAGCTGAAAAATTAGCAGGTGATTTACAGGACCAAAGCCAGGCACTAAGGCATCTTATCAAAGGGCAATTGGCTACTTCTGAGGAGTAATCCAAAAATCCTGCTCTAATTGTAAAGCAGCTGAGAATTACTCCTTAGGGAAAAAAAAAAAAAAGAATTAAAAATAATTTGCTTAAACTCAGAGGTTCCTTCTAAACTGCTCCCTAGTGAGGATGCATCTTAACTCCTGCTGCCACTGGAACTTAGGCCTGTTCCACAAGGCATCACAATGCATTTGGGAATCAGAACACAAAGTCTGCTCCTGAGATGTCGCATCCAGTTTAACAAGGAGAGAAAGAGAAAAAGCTGCCACATGGAACAGCCTAATAGCTGGAGTGCTGACATCAGAAGCGAAAAACTCAATCACAGTTCTCCTGCATCTTGAGGAGATTCCAGTTCTCACTTCCCACTCCTCCAGAACATGTAGGGTCATCAGACTAGAAACTACCCTGCTCAATCCCTACCTTGGTGATGAATCATAAGATCCTGGATGATGAGCAGACAGAACTCTAAAGTTCTGCCAACCATCTAGGGTCCTGGACTTTGGTCCTCTCTGGGCTTTTCATGCAGGGATTGCCAGGACAACTCATGCAGACTTCCCAAAAAATGGAAGCAAGCTACAGGACTTTTACTCCTGTAGTGCCAGCAGTCCCCTCCTGTCCGTGCTCTCTGACATCACTCCCCATCACATGGTAAATGCACGTCTACGAGGGGAATAGAAAATGGGAAAATAAGACAGAACAGAGCCCACAGTCCAATCCTCACTGGAGATTCATAACTTGCTCTGGCAGAAGAAAGCCCATTCTGGCCTCTCCTCTCCTTCAAGACAGGAATAATTAGTGGACAGGCAATGTCATTTCTATGCAAACATAAAACACAAGCCCTTCTGGGAACCACAGAACCAACCATGTTTGTGCCAAGCAGCTGTGTCACCACAGTGTGTGTATTGGTGTGAGAGCGGAACAGTCACTGCAAGAAGTTGCACGGCCTGCCCAGAGCTGTCAAGGCTGGGCACCATCACATAGGAAAATCATTGGATTAGAAAGTATGGAATAAAGTCCCAAAGACAGACACTGGACTACAGCTCCTTCCATATCCCTGCATGAGTGCTTGAATCAATTACTCCCCCTCTTGCCTGCTCCTCTCCTTGCCCATGGCTCTTGCATTCCTCACTGCTGAATGTCCTAAGATAAACAGGAGAGAGTGGGAAATTTCAGCTTTCTTCTCCCCAAAACATCATGGTTGCAGTTAAGGACATGGCAAACAGAGCTATGAGCCTCTTCTGCTGGAAAAGCCAAGGGAAGGTAGGTTTGCCATGTCTGAAACAACTGTTCAGTCATTACACATCAAGTGGGCTCCCACAGGCCGTGTTTTTGACTAAAAGTGGCCGTCTCTGCTGTGCTTGACGCTGGATTCAGAGCTGTGCTCTGAGCACCCCAGTGAGGTCAGGCTTTTATGGGGATCCAAATGATCCCTAGATCTTGATGGAGTTCAGTCAGTGCATGGTTCCTTTACTTCCAAGAACACAACACCCTTAAGGTATCTGTGCCGAGCTCCAGGGTGACATGGCTGAACAGGGAGACAACTTGAGAGCTGTGCATGCTCCCAACATTATGCAGCTCTGAAAAGCAGGATTTCTAGATCATTGCCTTGCTCTTAGGTGTCTTATTTTTTCCTAACTCCCATTTTAGTGTCAAGACAGATGTTCTGGGTATCTCTGCAGACTTCCCTGTAACGTAGCTAGTCAGCTCCTAAAGCAGGACTCACAGGAGTGTGGTGAGGTTAAGCATTAAGTACAGTGAGGCCTAATAAGATCACACAAATCAGACAGCGGTCATTCCAAGATAAATACCAGGCATACCCAGAATCTCATCACTATGAAAAGAAGCTATATTGTATTCTGATAAAATAGTTTTAAATTAAAATTTGACATTCATATGCCATCTTACCCACATACTTCACAGACCACTGGAAGAAAACACTTTATCCACTAACCACAGGCTCTCTTTGAAAACATCACCACCAAAGACTGCTCTGACACTGCACCAGCAGTGGAACTGAGAGGATGAGCTTTTCCTGATATCTGTTCTAATCTGGGAGTTAAGAGAGGCTGCACAGCACCAACAGTAAGATATATTGAGGAAGAACAGTTTACACTGGAGATTGATTTAATGAGTTTTCATAAAGTCTTTTATGTCAAAGCCAGCTTACGATAGCCTCATCTAGGACGGTATCAAATATCAATAAGAGTATGCAGTCTCTTATCTTTTCACATTTACCATTCACACTCTCCCTGAAGTTATCCAGAAAAACTGTGCTTTGTGGGAGCCACCAGGCTCAAATTTTTTTTTGCCTATTTCAGTTCTGACATTTAAATTCATCTTGAACTAACTAGGGGTGGGAGGTGACAATTTTATTTCATAAAACCTTTTGAAGTTTGGACAGGAACAGAAACATATCTTCCAGCATCTTCACAAAAATAATTTCAAAACATCTATTTTCAGATCTAAGTTACAGAGAAATGTCTGTAAGAGTGGAGAGTGGTATGGGAGAGCCATGTGTTTAACTTCTCATTCAAACTAGAAATCCTCATCAGATTAAAATACTCTAAATATATAAATGTACAGGAGCTTATACCCAGAAAAATCTATACCCCATGCCAGTGCATGAACTCCCATATAACCTCTTGAATAGTGATATTATTAAATTACATAAAAAAGCTTACTGAAAATACAAACTGGTTTATTTCATTAGTTACATTTACTGGAAAATGTTCCCATCTTGCTCCAGCTGTTAGGTATAGAAGCAAGTACAAAAGTGCAGGAAATCAACAATTGCCAGTGAGAAACTTCCTATCATCCTGAACGCTAGAGGAAAACACGACTGCACAAATCTAGGCCCAGATTAGAAGCTGTCAATCCCCACATCAGCTACATGTTGACTTCTTAAGGAAAAGACCACACAGAATGGCAGCTCTTGATGTGAACTTCCCAGCTGGGGGCTCGGATTGCGGAGACTTTCATATCCTTTTGACAACTTATATAACTACATACAAAGCATAACGTTATAAACTGATTGAAAGGACAATTTCCCTCTGAGCAAAGGTGCGGCATAAACAGCTCCATTAACCAGCTCACCACTTAAGATTCATACAAGTCCATAATGCAGGTGTTAAATAGACCTTGTATTGATCTCTTCAATCTGGAATGAATTTTACTGCCAATACACAGACACATGCTTTTAAGATATATACAATTATTAATTGCCTGTATCAAGATCAGAGGATGGAAAAATATGAACCCAGCATTTTGACTGTTTCATGCTTGATTTCGTTAGCTAGTAAAATGGCCTAATGAATCAGGTCTGCAGCTTCATCTGCAAACCTCACACCATCAAATGCTATCCATGGCAAATCTGCCAGCAGGCACATCTAGGTACTGTAGTCTGAACAGCTCACCTGGAAGTGAAATACTCGGGAAATCCATCTGAACACTATCCAATGGATTATGAGTGACAGAGCAAAGCAAAAAAATACATCAAACATCTGAAATGGGAAATCAGTCTTGAACGCAAGGCAATTAGTATCACAAGAATATTCAGAACATGCCTTACCTGTGTAGTGCACCACACACGTCTGACCCTTCTTTGGAAATGTCCGTCCTGTTGAAATTATAAAAGGTTATTCTTTTATCTTTTCTAATTGACCTGGCTAGGCAGGTTTATCTTTCAAGAGAAAAATGCTGGACTGAGATTTGGTATTAGCCACTTGGTTACTTCAGGATATCTGACAGCTGTAAATATAAGTGGATCCTCATACAACTTGGAGCACAAGTCTGATGAGAAGCGGCTGAGGGAATTGGGGGTGTTTAGCCTGGAGAAAAGGAGGCTCAGGGGAGACCTTATTGACAAAAGAGATGGTAGGGAGTTGGAACTAGCCTCTTCTCCCAGGTAACAAGTGACAGGATGAGGGAAATTGGTCTCAAGTTGCACCAGGGGAGGTTTAGATTGGATATTGGGAAACGTATCTTCACAGAAAGGGTTATAAGGCGTTGGAACTGACTGCCCAGGGATGTGGTGGAGTCATCATCTCTAGAAGTTTAAAAAACATGTGGATGTGGCACTTGAGAACATGGTTTAATGTTGAACATGGTGGTGGTGCTGAGTTGTTGGCTGGACATGATGATCTTAAAGGTCTTTTCTAACCTTAACGACTCCATGATTCTATGACTACGTGTTATCAAATCACTAATATGCAAGACATGAACAGGATGCTTTAGGTTAGAAGGTCTCAGTTTGGCTTCTATTTAGCTCTTTGACCAAGTAATATTTTCCTTACATAATTTTCCCTATATATCTGCGTTTTATATACATTTACATTCTGTAAGTGCAAAAGGACAGTCAAAACTTCATGGATTATAACATTAAAATTCTCAGAATGTTTTTGCTATAGTTTTTTAAATAAAGTCTTAGTCTGACATTGTGAAAAAATCCATTTGTATTCACATCTCTAATGCCTTTCACTCATGACAGCTCTATAAGGGCATCTTTAATCAGCAGGGGTGGATTTTACACGAATTTTCACATACAAAGGCAGTTTAATTTTGTAGCATTGGGCAACAGTAAAGCAGTAATACACTGAATTCTTGTGAGAGCCTGGTAGCTTCTCCTGAAATGTTCATACTGAAAGGAAAAAAGGCTTAAATTATTTGCTTGACACTGGAAAATGAAATTACCATTTCCATTTTACCTGTTCTAGGTACTGCCAAAGGCACTAAAAGCTAAGGGATGATTTTCCAGGCTCAATTAGGTGCCAATGATGTATTAAAGCTGCTAATCTTGATTTCTCAAGGTTGGCCAAGGGAATGTCCAGGTTCACAAAGCATCAATGAGACCGATTATTAAGGAACATCCTTGACAGAAAGGTAAAAACTGAGGATTGGTAGGTCGCCCAGAGAAGTTGTGGATGCCCCATCCCTGGAAGTGTTCAAGGCCAGGTTGGACAGGGCTTGGAGCAACCTGGTCTAGTGGAAGGCATCCCCCTACCCATGGCAGGGAATTAGAGCTGGACAATCTTTAAGCTGAAACTGAGGCTCATATCTTAGTCAGCTTTCTGGCCCCTTTAGTCAGAATTAACACGATAACAAGTTATGCATTACAGGGTACTTTACGGGGTATAAACCAACAAGCACCACACAAGCTACAGCCTCAGGGCTTACATGCCAAAAGCACAGGAGCAGTAAATGGCAGGAGGGCAGGCTAATGCAAGGAACAAACATTTACAACATTAAATTGAGAAGATGGTGTTTCCAAGCATCACCTGAACAGCCTCGTTCATTGGCTTTGCTGGCAGGAATATCTCTAGCTGTGAGTTGCACAAAATGCAGTGCAATAGGTATCCAGTTAGGGCACCACTACGATGGGATTCAATTCTTTTAAATTCAGCCACCTACAACACAGGCAACTATCATATGCCAGTCTCCTGGGCTTCCTCTATTGACAGCAGAGAATTAGCAGTGCTTTGAGAGAAAGCCAGCCTATCCAGAGAGAGCCAAGATGAATTATTCTCTGGAGATGACCACAGAGAAAACCGAGAAGGCTGCTTCAGACCAGCCAGCTAACCTGAGAAAAGTTAGGTGAGATGAATCCTACCCTTGGTAAAACAGGAATTATTCTAACGATGCACTATTATACAGAGATCTGAGAAAAGCACTATCAGACCTTATGGACACATATTCTGCTGTGTGAGTGTATCACCAGCAAAGCCAATGAAGCTACATAATTTCACATCAAAGCCGAATTAAAAGCAGAGATTCACAAGACCACTGACTCGTTGTGGTTTAAGACAGTGCTTAAAGTCAGATGATTTTGATTAAGACTTGCAACCAAGAGAACTAATCCATATAACCTTTTTTGGAATAGCATATTGCTTATAAAGACAGCCTTGATCTATTTAATAGCTAGAAAGTACCACTGTGAGATTAAGTTCCACCCTCCTTCCTACTCTTAACCCAGCACCATTACTTATATTCACATAACTATTCGGCTTTTACATCTGTGAAACCAAGAGAAGAATTCAATCCCTAGAGCTAAACAGCACAGAGGGAGAAGCCAATTTAAAAGCATACATAAAGAAAGGAAAGATATTGGGCCAAGAAAGTTAACCTGTGATCAACTTGAACGCATTATTCATTGTTTATCACCCCAGGATGAACCTGGCCTATTATATAGAAATTATATCCTCTTAAAAAAAAAAAAAAAAAAAAACAAAACCAAAAAAAAACCAAAAACAAGCAAACCCAAAACCCTTATGAAATTATATTATAATCTCACGGACGAGCAGAATACTACGAATTGGCTCTGGTAAGGCGAGCTTGTGCCAAGGAGAGGTGAGTGACTGCCACCCGGGCTGGACCTCAGCCCTCGCCAGCATCCCACGCTGGACCGGGAGGCGGCGGTGCCACGCCGGGGGGATGCTGGCACGAGCGGACGGTGGCCCCTGCGAGGCCAGGCTCGCCACCGGGGAAAGTTTGGGCTCCCCGGAGGCGCTGACCCCGCGCTCGGGCTGTGCAGCTGTCAACGGATGCCACAGAAACCCCGGCCGCCTCGCCGCCGCCGCGACCCGGGGCGGCCGCCCGGCCCCGCTCCGCCACTCCTGCACCGGGGTTCGTGCCCGCGGGGGTGCGGGGGTGGCCGTGCCAGCCCTCCCCTCCCGCACCGCTGCTCTCCCGCCCCGCGCTCCGCGCTCCCCGCTCCGCTGG
>VZRE01009126.1:179023-218479 GCA_013396775.1 Cephalopterus ornatus
CGCCCCCGCTTTGGGCACACGGGGGCCAAGGGAACGAGGGGCACCCTGCGGCGGGGGGTTCCGCCCGTCCGCATCGCCCCGCACCCCGCGGCTGTGCGAGGGATGCTGCTGCCATCCCTCGGGCAGGGCTCGCTTTAGTGGCTTCTCCCCCGGAGCTTTCGGCGCCCTTTTTCCCCCCGTCTGACCGTGCCCGTGCGGGGTCCGAGCGGCAGGAGAGCTCATGGGGTAGCGCAGCAAGGGGGCAGGCGGGGAAACCGGACACCGCGTTCCCAAACCATCTGGACACCATGACGGGTCTGGGTGCGAGCGGATGGTCGGCATTTCCCGTTACAAAGATCCGTGAAGGAAAGCATCCTTAATCATCACTCTGAAGTGAATTGTCACCCCGATTCTGCTGGTGAGCAGCAGCAGCAGGGCAGTGGTACCCACTGGTGGTAACCCCACACAGGAGCAGCAGTGGCATGTCTATAACAGGCTGGCAGTGACCTTGAGTTTCAATGCAAAACAATTTATAACTTCTTGTTCATCTCCATGTTTTAAATAGGAAAATCCATGTATGGATTGCTCAGGTGTTCCCAGGATGTGAGATTACATATTCAATCTTGCTGCAACTACTTCTGATGAGTGCACTTGTAATGGATGAAAAATACTATTTCCTCATAAACTTATTGTGTACTTGAATATCAAGAGCTTCCACTGTCTCTAAAGGAATAGTTCTGTTTACAGTTCTGTGTGTTCTGGGTTAAAAATAAAAATGGAACTACAACATCATCAGTTTTCCAAGTGAAAGAGCTGTCTGTATCCATCTAATTCCAACCTACACTTCTTTGACATTGCTTTTTCAGGATTTTTATCTGTTGCAAACTGGGTTCCATTCGGGCAAAAAGATTTTCTTCTATATGGGCAGCTGTCAGGATGAATGAACTGGGTAATTACTGTGTTGGTTTGTGACTGTGATCTA
The DNA here is from genome assembly GCA_013396775.1 of Cephalopterus ornatus. Taxonomy (NCBI): domain Eukaryota; kingdom Metazoa; phylum Chordata; class Aves; order Passeriformes; family Cotingidae; genus Cephalopterus; species Cephalopterus ornatus. Next base: position 179,985 of record VZRE01009126.1, read on the forward strand.
CACTCTGAGCTACACTGACCATCTCCATGCAGCTTTTCACACTACTCTGATCAGACTGTTCACCTACGTGCTCTATTGTATGTATCTTTTATTGTGGGTCAGACACTCCAAAATTTCTGGGGCTGGCTGGCTGAAGCTCTGCAAAAGTGGGCAAGTAAGGAAAACCATGGGATCACACAAGCCCGGAAGCAGCAATGAGGGCTGGACAGGGATTCCTTTTGCCTGCCTCCCATCCCAGTGAATTCTACCTTCTGTATATAGCATGTATAGAATAAGCAGGCACTTACTGCAGTTCATCAGAGCAGGTCTGTAACAGTGCAAATTCTGAAAATGGATTCTTTTCAGTGCCTATCTCAGAGTGTTGTTTGTTTTCTGATGCGTAGGAAGGTACTAAAACCACATTTGAGAAATAGGCAAATGCCAGGTAGGAGATAAGTGGCACAGAGATATTAAGAATGCATGAACATTACTAGTTCCAGATGTGCCTCTGAGTCATTACAGAGCAACAAGGATGGCACAGGAAATGCTGAGCACGTAAGGAGAGTCATGAAGGGAAATTCTGGGTACATGGTGCCCTATTAGGGCCCTTGACTTTACAAGAAACAGCTGCTTTCATCCAGGCTGCAGGTAGATGTCTGTGTCCCCTCAGATAATCAGATCATCAGAAGGCATAAGTCTGATGGATAAAGGCAATTTATACTTTGCTGGGCTCCCTTTAGCTTTTATAACAATGTATTTCCTTTAATCAGGGCCACACATCTCTCCACGATGGGAGAATAATAGATGTTCCCAAGTGGCGTCTTGTGGAAGGGGGAGATTGGACTCAGTTACATAACAGATATAGTTCAGGTGGGATCACAGAATATCTGCTCCAAGTGTCATCACAAGTAACAGGCCTTAAAAACATCCTCAGGCAGCCTAATGACCCTAATAAAAAAGCAAACCCCACTTACAGCAAAATTCACAAGCCATAAGATGGCATTAGGAGGGACCAAGCACTGACCTAGGTCTAACGTGCTGTATCTATAAGCATCCTATCCCATGCCTTGTTGACCCATGCTAGGTCTCTAAACGCAAACAGAGCTAGAGCTTCTCTTGGGCACGAGCTAATTAGATTCCTTACACTCATATTCCCAAGCACATGCAAAGAAAGGTGAGACCAAGTTCCAAGACACACAAAAGGATCTGTAGCGGATACCTCAAAGTTGTTGGTTGAATATTTCTTTAAATTTTTGACAGCACAGATGTTGAACAACAAATAACGTTTCTATTTTTCATCTTGTAGGACTCACTATAGGCACTGAGGCACTCAAAGGTGTGTTAACAATGCCACAGCACATGAAGACCTTGTAAGAGTAGACTGTAACAAGGAATGTCCATATCTTCAGGAAAACTTCTGAAGTATAAGAAAAAGTGGTTTAGGATGGGCAGAGAATTGGAGGGAAAACAGAAGGGACAAAGAGACTAAGAGGGAAAGTTCATGACCAAGGAAATGGCTAAAACCAGATTATCCAAGAACAGATTAGTGTTTTAAGAACGCTCTTTGAAAGCCATTGCATGACATCCACCTCACCCCTCTTTGGGATCCCGCATATCTGTATTAAGGATAAAGTCCATTAGTCTCAGCTTCCAAGGCTCTGTACAGCTCCCTTTCCTGAACAGCCCTTTACCACAAGACCTTCCCACAGCATGTTTTTCTATCCTGGCAACAGAAACAGCAGTTTGGAAAAGTGGGGGGGTTCTCTTGACCCTCCTTCCCAAATGTTTTGATGGAACCACATGACTCCAACATCTGAGATTCTTCAGCGGTCACAAAGAGGACAAGTTGACCACAGTCATTATGAGGTTTTTTCAAAAACCCCAAACCACAAAGTTTAGCAGCTGAATATCTCATTTTCTTCAGTTAACCCCCCTACAGCCTGGACTGTTTACAAACTATTTATGCATTTCCACTTTTAGGAAGGCAAACGGTTTTCACATTTTTAGGGTGTTTTAATTTAGTTCATAGTTCCTATATTGTGAAATCCCATTCTTCATTGTTTTTAAAATCTACAAAGGATCTACAAATCATGTGTAATAGATTCCATATGCACATGAAGAACACCCCTGGAAGGCAAAGCACTAAATTGCCCATAAACGGAAAGTACAAATTCTGCAAATGTGTAAATACATGGAAGCCACAAAACCCCCCCGACAGTACACATTTCCCTCACCAGCATTCATGGAGAAGGACTGAGCATTACTTTGAAACTCAAGTGTTATATGAACAGGGAAAACAAACTAAGAATGTGTTACCAATACTGACCTTTCCACTCACTGAACCAACATGCACAACCAAGTGATTTTAATCCCAAAGTGTACAGGTCATGCAAAACCAGCACCACAGTGGAAAAAACCTGATCAAAATAAACCCCAGCCTGCAGAGCTCAGCAGGTCGTGTCAATGCGAATGTTCCTGTGCATCACCAGCCTTGACAAAAGAGTCAGGCCAGAATCAGGGATTTCTCTCAAAGCATGTGCCTAAGGCGATTCTGAGAGCACACCCACAGTGTCAGTCATTTGATGAGCAGATCAAACCCAAAAAATCTCAATGTACCAGTTATAGGAGAGCTGTCTCACTTCTCACCACTGCTGATTACCACAGGCCTGCAGCACAGTCACCTGCTACCAACTGGTACTTTTCCAAATGTCCTGAAACAGAGTAAGTCATCCTCCAGAAGCAATTATTCTGAATCCTTATCATCCTCTTGGAAATCCTTATCCACATCTGTATCCATAGTTTCCTCTTGCAGCTGTAGCTGTGATTGCAAAACTGCAGCTGGGATTTTTCAGTAGCATTAAAACTGCCTTGAAAGCCAACACTCCTCTCTCACTGGGCTCTTCCCAACTCAGATATTCACATATTCTCTCTCACAGCACTTTTATGTGACTCATTGTGAAGGTCTTGGACCTCATCTCCAAAGCCTTTTAGAGGACTAGGTGAGGTCACCTCAGGTGTGCACAGGGAAGAGCTCCGGCTCATCAGGATATACACCACCAGCTACCAGAGTCAAGAAATTGGTGGCTTATGTTCCAGAATGGAGGCAAAAATTCCACAAGACCAGGACATTAACAATGGAGCTTGCTTCCAGCAGAGATTAATGCAATTTATCACTTCCAGGAATACATGGGTTTAGACAGACTCATGGTCTTACAGGCTTGTCTCCCCAGTCCAAGGAAAGGTACTGACATACTGGAGCAATCCCAACCATTCCAGTGTGGTTCATGGCAGGAGAATGTGGAGAGGGAGAGGGAACTGGGTTTGTTCAGCCTGCAGAAGACAGAGAGAAGAAGGATCTCACTCAGCTGCCATTTACAACTACCTAAGGGGTGGTGGAGAGGATGGTACCATACTCTTCTTAGAGATGCCCAACAAAACAAGAAGCAATGGACACAAGTTACAGTAAGGGAGATTCTGTCTAAATATGGGTAAAAAAGGTCTTCAAAGCATGAGTTATTAAACAAATCCTTAAGGAACCTGATCAAACTTTGATATCAGCCCTGTTCCAAGGAAGCAGTTGGACCATATGGCCTCCAAAGATCCCTTCCCCTGAACTGATTTATGAGTCTGTAATACTTTTCCTGCAAGACGAACAAGAGAAGGAAATGAAGAAGTGGTAGTGCGGTTAACCACAGTTCTGAAATTGACTGCATGACCCTAAATCACTTTGGATCTGTTTGCAATGCATAACGCTCCAAAGTGGCTAACACAAAACTAGCTAGTATCTCAGATGTAACGTAAATATGAAATTGCAGCATCCACCCAGACTAATTAACACACATGCAGATTGCTGCAGTGATATTGCTTCACTGCTGACTGTTTTGAAGGCAGCTTGCTGAACTGAAGATATGCTCTGAATTGCTCTCAGTATTGGATTTATATAACAAGAATGATCATTCTTCCTTGTCTGTTTAGATACCAGCTTTTCAGAGGGAGAGGTCATCCTTTATGATAAATAAATATAACACCTTGGGACCCAGAGCCTAAACTCATGCAGTGTTGTCTCACAAATAAAATTTCCAACAATAACAATATCTTAAATGGACAGTCCAAGAGGATTAGATTTTCTCTTCCATCCAATCTTCATAGCAAAAAATGGATTAAAAAAATGTAAGTAAGTCTCTCTTTCAAACTGAATGGAACATTACTGGAACCACATATATAAACAGTAAACTAATCATTCCAGCTCTGTTATTTCCTTGCCATGGAAGTTATAGAAGGAAATCAGTGACTTTGAGAAACTTTGTATTTACAGCGCAACACATTTGCTGCTTTCTTCAGTAAAACTCTTTTCTCTATAGTTTTGGTATTTATTCTGCTGCGTGAAGAAATGTCACTGCAAGACATATTGGAAGCAGTTCAAACAACAGGAGAAAACCAAACAAGCCGCAAATATTAGCTACAAGCTCCTGATTAGTCTTTCGATGATTTTGGAAAATGTAACTGTGGAAATGAAATTAACTGGCACTCTCAATCCTCCAGATAAATGAATCAAGGGAGCTGGCTAATGGACTCAGAAAATTAAGGCTGTATTTGTTTTCCTTCGTTCTGCATGTGCAATTATAGCACTGTTTAATGAGTTTCTAGAACCTCCTGACCAAAATGATCTGAAGTTCTAACTAAAAGATCAGCAGGCAGAGAGGCAGGACATACCAGCACAGCTACAAGTAGGACAGCACAGAAAGACTGTAAAAAGTTGGGTTTTTTTTTTGCATGATACGCCGGGGACAGCTTTAATTCCAGGTAAGTGTTCAAGAGATCAGCAACAGTCACTAAAAATCTCAGGCTTTTTACATTCATCTCTGGGAGAAACACAAACACTAATCTTTGTGGTATTCAGCTCCTCATCAGGGTTGACCCAGCATTTGGCCTTTAGCTCACTTGGAGATAGGCAAGACTGAGTCAGCCATTCCAGATTTTGCACCTAAGGAATCAAGGTGGCTGAATCCTGGAGAACAGGTATTTAGGCTTAAACTGACCGTCAAGTAGAAAACTTTCAAACACTTTCTACTAGAGAAGCAGGAGAAGGTATTTTTATTTTTATTTTCCTTTAAATTAAGGCCTTATCTAAGATAAAAAAGAAGGCCAAAACAGAAGCACTGCAGCCCTCTCAGTAAAAATGTAGACCCCACAGGACCTTCAGTACAATTCTGTCTAACACTTCAATTAGCTTAGAGGCTATGGATTAAAAATGTCATCCACTATAGCTCAGTTTTAGCTTACATGGACAGGTACAGATGAACTATTTAAACAAGCAGGTGGATAGCAGCACAGCGTTACCACTGTTTCATTTTAATTAGCAGTTTTCTGTTAGAACACATTCACCAATATTTTTGTAGGGAGATCCTACTAAGTGTAACTAGCAAGAACATTTCTAGGGAAGACCAAGTCAAAGTTGTTTTGTTACAAGATTTTCCAATACAGCTGGGAATCAGCTTTCTTCAGACACTTTGGAAATTGTCCCAAGTAGAACAGCTCTACCAGTGACAGCAACAGCAAACTATTCAACTATCCTGCCCATTGGAATCGTTATCATCAAACACACCCCATACATCAAGTGAAATAAGACCCAGAGATACCCCACAATCTTTCTCAATCAATATCCTCAACCACAGTTTAACTGTTTGAATAGATACTAGAACCCACAAGATTCGGAAGCAACCAATTTTTATATGATTAATAAAATTTGCTTTCTAGTGCACTTTCCAAAACAGGTATTGCTAAGAATTGTTGACTGTGTCTACACTACCAACCAACCTGTTTGAATACGGGGTCATGTCCAGCTCATGATGTCCTGAGTTCCTTTACAATAATAAATTATTTTCCCAGAGCTGACAGAGTTTAATGACCCTTGCAATTTATCAAGCTGGGATAAATATAAACCTGCTAAAAATATTACTATCCTTTGTTCCTCTTCAAGTCTCAACAGGCTTTCAGTTGAGAATGATCTAACTGAGCACATACACTGTGGCAAAGAGCATTTAGCCATGCAAGAAGTTCCTAATTTATCTGATGTGCTTGGTGGAGACCATAAAAATATCGCTTTAAAAGTACAAATTTACATCATCATGTAAAAAAAGAAGGTACTAATAAGAGATGTCTTCATAAACATTTAATGCCTATGAAAAAAAAGACTGTCATAGTTTGGAAGATGAATGTTGACTTACAGATGGAAAGACCCATTAGATCATTCAATCCCTCCCTTTGCCAGGACAGGAATATTTCCTAAAGAACATTTCCTGCTCTTCTGCCCAGTACAATTTTTACAGCGTAAGTACTGGAGTTTCTATCGAAAACCCGATTGCTTTTTAAAGCACGCACAAGAGACTGGCATATACACATGGGAGCATTAGGTCAAAAACCAGTGGCTTGAGACAGAAAGGGCATTCAGCAGTAAGAAGGATATGGGTGGGAATCATGTAGCTCTAGAATGGGCTATTGGTGGGCTGATCCTTGATAAATGTGCTGGTTATAACAGACATGCATGTACTGACTGCGCAACCATTCCTTGGCATTCATCTATCCGTACCCGTATCCTATCTGAGAACTTCAGCTAGGCTCATAAAGCAAGAGCTATTCATCTATTTTAGGTACTTCAGGATGGAATGAATCATGCCATAAAAGCATTTATTCCTCACCACCGACTTTTAAGTGAATCAGTAAGCAGAGTCTGACTTAGACAACTATAGTGTATATGGCTAGAGGTGTGTTAGAGAGCTGAGGCTCTGCTCTGCTGCCCAGTGGCCTACCTTCATGTAGATGTAAATACCTCATATGTAAATACCTCAACACAGAAATGGTAATTTCTGGAATGAATCCCACACCTACAAATAAATGAGAAATGAGTATCATTCTCTTTGACAATCTTTACATAACCATCCCTTATGTGTTGTCCTTCCTAATTTCTCACCTGTTTTGCTTTAGTGTTGTGAAAGCCAGAAAAACATTAAGCTCTTGCTGGGAGCAAGGATAAAGTGGCCTTCTGGAAAGATTTGGTTCTCTTCTCCTCCCTCCAATGAACGACAGGAGTCTCGCTCTAAACCATAAAGGGGAGATTGGGTGATTAACAAATGCTCTGCCAACTCTATTCACCAAAACATGTTGAACTGATATTTTAGAATTGCCTTTCTATTACGGAGTAGGGAGAATTCCAAGAGCCACAAACATCAACAGAACTGTTGACAACATTTCTGCAAGAGTGATGGATAATTCAGGTTGGAACGATGTGATGGAGGATCTCTGGTGCCTTCCCTGAGACCCAGGGGGATTTCAGAGAATCCAGGGTCCCATATCACAGGGCTCACTGCAGTCAGTCATACACTTAGGGTATTTGGAGAGTTGATGTCTAGCAGCATATCCCGGAGTGTGGAAGTGAGATCACAGAATTTGTGAACTTCTGCAAGAAGATTCAAAACTTTTGTCTGGCTCTAGCACGTGTCCCCATAGTAGATGGTATTTACAGATGACAGATCAAACCAGCCTGTTACCCTTGGCCCAGGCAGTCCCTCCAGAAGGGTAAGATGAAGGCTCTACAAGTATGAAAAAAACAGTCTTATAAAGAAGTGGCTTTCATGCCTGAAGTCTCCTTAGTTTGGATATAGCCTCCATAGAAAAGACAAGGGTCTAGCCTTTACATAATAATTTGCATACATGTTTTTTAATTAACCACACTTCTTAAAAGTTTCTTAAATATATTTATGTAAAAACCACAATATTCCATTAGATCTTTCCCACTTTACATGACATATGTACAAAAATGTGTAGCTAGTGGGTAAAATCCTATTCTGAGAGCAGTAAAAGCACACAGAGACACCCCTGTCAGAAGAGTACTGATTTACATATCGTGATCAGTGGATCTGCTCTGACAGATTACGGATTTTGTGTCTTTATTAACTCTGCATCGCTTTCACATTCGATTCCATTTAGCTGATGACAGATAACTATTTTTTAAAATCAGATCTCAAGGAAAAGAAATGTCCATGTGGAAAAATAAAGACATTTAATATGTATTTATTATGTAAATAAATACTCAAGCGTCTTGGAAGTGTCGAAGTAAATGACACATCAACTTAAATTGGTGAAATCATGCTGAGTAGCTTTAAATAGAAATACTTTTGAAGTAAAAATACCACTAAGCATTAGACATTTCATAAAGTTGAGTTAAATTAGTATTAGAAAAATTATTACTCTTATATTTTTATTACATATTGAGCTGGATCTGTCTTCCTCTGAAGTCACCGGGAATATTAACATCAATTTAATCAACTTGAAGCAAGATTTAGCCTGGCAGAGTTATTTTACCATGAGTAAAGGAGAAAACTAAGTCTGAAACTCAGCTTCTCCAGCAAGGCTCTATCTCCATAGAGATAGTTTCCCATTGGACAAGAAATAGACAGGTAAATATATTTAAGAACCTCAAACTCATTATCTCTGATCCATATCGAACACAAAAAGTATTCACTGTTTCCCTGAATAATAAGTAGAGCAATGTGGGAAAACAGCAATATAAAATCAGTATTATATAAAAGGAGCAGCTCACCCTCCACAATGGAGAAGGCTGGATTAATTTTCCATCATTCATTATGAACCATGGGAACTCACGGCACACAGCTGACAGCTGCGTGTAGCTCAGTGTTCAGTTTTGGACTTTATACACTACTTCTAACCACCATCTCTCCTCCAAAGCACGTAACTGGAATCCCACTGCAGGGCAGAGCCAGTCAAGGTGCCACCAGCTGAAACACCTTGTTTAAACCACAGGTGACATTCTGATCTGAGTTGTACCGAAGTTAATCAGAGACACAGAGATGATAATAGATGAGAATCTAACTCATTGTCAGTGTAAAGACTGTGGTCACACACTGGAGTGTCTCAGATTTCTAACAGGTTACTCTTCATGTTGCTTTCTGGGGTCTTGTTGGAAGACTGCGGTATTGCCAGGAGAGTTTTCAATTACCAGCCTTTATTTTGAGGATGTGCTATAGAGATCTACCCTGGCATCTGTATGCCAGGGTAATGCAGAAATATTATTTATATTTTTTCCCCTGAAGAATAAAATAACTGAATGAGGGGAACTTGTTTTTTCCTCTCTATTTTTATCCTGCTTTTAAAAATGAGGCTGTGCCAAAAAAAAGTGAATTATCTCTTATATTCACCTTGTGCCTGCTTTGATCGCCAGTATAACTTGTTTAATTTCTACAGTCATGGCATAACTTACGGTTTTTTACCATTTGTATATTTCACAAGTTTTCCATTATTTACAGTTTTTTAAAGATACAATCTGAAAGATAATCTCATCTCAAATGAGTTTTGTCATATATGGTGTTTGTGTGGGTACCAGATGATTCTGTTCTTACAGAAGTTCCTTGCCCATATTATTGCCTCCCACAGAAAAACATCCACAGAATGAACAATGGGAGGGAATTTTCCTTGAGATCCTCGAATATTATCCCAAATGGATTCTGAGGTTCCAGCTCAATTGCTACAGAACAGAGCTTGCAGTGTGTCCAAACCCTGCAGATTTCAAGGAACACTGAGCATTAGAAATTTTTTAAAATGTTCACTACCATGGAACTTTGTGGATGTTGCCATTTCTGTATATAAAAATCTCAGAGAATTAACTATAAATAAACATAAGTACATCAGATGAAGTCCTACTTCCTAATGCCTTCAAAGAGAGATGAAAACCTCACTGTGACTCTCCTGCAAGTATTTTGCAAGATTTCAGTGTTTGTGAGGTGACCTGAATTCCAGAACTGAGGGTGATTCTGTTACTGGCAAATCTCATAGATTCAGCCTCTGATAATGTCAGAGACACTGCTGAAGAGCCGCTGCTTTAAGAGATGATGAAATGAAAGAAAATCAACTGCAAATAAAGTCCAGTCTTCCACATGAATAGTCAATCCATGCTCTCAAGATGTCTGCACAGCTTCAGAACACACATCATCCTTAGTGAAACATCTGAGCATTTCAGGCACACTGATGCAGAGGTTTCTGCATCCAAACCACATTTTAGGTTGTTGGAATCCAGCTGCAACATAGTTTTGTTAGGATATTTAAAGCACAATGGTGCAGAATATAGATGAGATGCTGTGCTAAAGAATAGCTTTATCAGTTTCAGCAAAATAAATCCAGAAGACAGCAAAGCAGAGAAGCACCATTATTTTGAAGCAAAACAAAAATATCTTATACAGACTTTGCCAATTTGTGGAGCTGCTGGGTTTGTATTTTAATGTAATCTATTAATTGTAACTACTATGGGTAAGAAGTTACCACTAATAAATGTCACAATAATCCTATTACCACTTGGAGGAAGTACAGAGTAGTCAGAGCTCCCAGTGAAATAGGTATGGCACTGTGGCATCTGTGCCAGCAGTGGGTATGGTAAAATCATTAAAAAACAAAGTTTCACCAGAAGCACGGACAAAGACCAAAAATTTAGAAGTCTTGCATAAAAAGGGACCTTTTAACCTGCATATTTAACTTTTTAATTTTTACCTATTCCAGTCATCCTTGCTGGTTTGTCCTTGACAAATATAAAAAAGGTTTTATTTTGAATGTAATTTTCACTAAATAATCCACAAAAAACAAGTAGCTGTGAATGAGCATGTGAGATGATTACTTTACATACATTTGGAAATTCTTTAGTGGTACTAAACATCCTCAGTAAATACACCTGGAAAAAGGATATTAAAAAAATTCTTGCAGTAGAGGTCCAACTGCCTTCAATAAGACTTTTGTTTCCCCCAGCTGGTACTATAAAAATATATAATGTACAAATCAGCCAAAGATGCAGAATGTGTATAGTTAAGTCTTACATCTTCAACTGTAGTTTTTACATTGATAACCTGTAAACCTCTCCCTAGATTTAATTCATTCACTTTTTTTTTTTAAATGTAAAAAGCAAGAGACACAAATTACATGAAAACTGAAAGGAGACACATTGGCAAAACAAGAATTACAAAAAGGTGCTGAGGATGGGATTCAGTTACCGGCATATAAGCTTTTAATGCCATCTTAGACAGTCTAGGGACTATGTAGGGATCATCTCTTTGTTGCCAGCTGCCACTCCAGAATGGCACTACTCCTCTGTAAGTCCTATGCCACACCTGCCTGCCCAGTGTGGCTGTCTCAGATATCCCAGATCACTGAAAATAGCAATGGTTGCTTATTTTTAAGTAATTAATCCCACCCTGACCATTTATGCTCAGCTATCTGCAAGCTCTGTCCAAGGTGCACCCAAAGAAGGGTGCACTGAGGAGGAAAGAGTGGAGACACCAAAGGCAGTCCATCTGAGCCAGCTCTGGGCCTGAAACAGCACAGCTGACCCAAACTGGCACATGCCACAGGCCCTGCTGTGTTACAGGAGTTTATCGGTTGGTTCCTATGGGTCTTTGTCAAGTCAAGGATCTTGCACCACATTATGTTACATATTGTAGACTGCGGAGTTAAGAGAAACAGGAAAATTTTGGCTTCCCCTCCACATTTCATCTATATGATGAGGGAACAGCCCTCAGATACAGGTGGCTGGGAAGACCAAGAAAGAGATCAATACGTATTTGTAGCCAGGGAATCTGTCTCAGTAAAACGGACTCTAATCACTAATCAGCTGTCTTTGCTTCTAGACTACTTTGCTTTTTGGTTTTTTTTTAAATCTCACCTTCCTTCATTCTCTTGTAACTTCTAACAAAATAGAGCATGATTTCCCTTTTCTACTTTCCTTTCATAGCCACTTAGGATCTTGTGTCTTTGAAAGGTGCTGCCCATCAGAGATTGCAATCTGCCTCATACAGTTCTCAGTTATGTTTAAATCTTCTCTTATCCTTCAAAGGCTGGCTGAAAGAAGTGTCAGGTCATTATTTCAGGCTGTAGCTCAATACTTGGGCTTAACAGCATATGATCTCTCTCTTCACTAAAGACCTTCATTCACTGAAGGTCGAGGTATTAGGGTGTTATTTTTAAATATATTCCCAGCAGTGAAGAGTTAAAAATAGTCTTCTACGAAAATGCACAGTAATTGGTTAAACCTTGTTAGCCATCACATGAAGATGTAACTCCTCCCAGGAAAAGACATAGCCAAAGCAGCTTTGACGTGGATTTATACTTAGAAGAGCAGCTGCAGGCCTACAGGGAAGGAGTTCCCAACATAGGCTCTTGGATTATGAGCAGAAAAAAACAGCTTCATTCTGGAAAGGAAGGGAAGGAGACATGCGAAAAAAATTTCCTCATCGTGAACTACAAGTGAATTCTGTGGATTCTGTACTTTAGAACAACCACCATTAGACAGAAATATTAAAAAGATGGAGCTGGGAAAGGCAAAGCTGCTGAGAACTGGCCTCAATGCTTTATATCAGGCCATCCATCCCATGCATGGAATCGCCTGGACAGATGGGAAACAAGTGATACTGACTGCTTTATACTACCAAAACGGAGAGCTGAAGTTTGGAGACTCAAGCGTTCTTGGCCAATTTGACCACGTTCATGGGCTTTACTGGGGCCCTTGTTGCTCTACAGACACCCCAGCTCTGCTCGCTGTTCAGCACAAAAAGCACGTAAGTGTTTGGCAGCTGGGCTACAGCACTGCAGACAGGAAAAAACCCTTGATTTCTCAGACTTGTGAAGTTGGTGAGCCATTCCCACTGCTCTCTCAGGGCTGCGTCTGGCATCCAAAGAAGGAGGTCTTGGCTGTGCTTACAAAACGAGATGCTTCAGTCTTGCATGCTGTTCGTACTGACAACACACGGGTTAAGGCAGATATCAAGAGCAGTGGGCTCATCCACTGTGCTTGCTGGACAAAGGATGGTAATCGTTTAGTAGTTGCTATAGGCAGTGCCCTGCACTCCTACATATGGGATAATGCTCAGAAAACTCTAAATATCTGCTCCTTTTGCCCAGTCTTTGATGTGGGAGGTTATATCTGTGCTATAGAAGCCACACTGGATTTCCAAATTGCTGTAGCTACTGAGCTTCCTTTAGATAACATCTGTGGTTTCAATGCAGGCATTACATTTGATGTGCCGTCTAGTACAGAAGCTGGTTCTTTAATCTCACACTCTGCTCTGGTGCTCGGTGATGAGGAATACTCCCTGGACACGAGAAGAAAGTCCATAGATTCAGATAGATCAGGTGTTGATTCCGTTGCTTCTTCTTCATCAGGACCCGTGGATTTAACCCATATCCTTGCAAACCACCGTCGGTCTGATCCCAGTCCTCTCGTTGCTCTGAAACGCAAAGACTCTGCAGCAACAAATGGTCAAGATTCTTCTCACTTGATCTTGGTGACTTTTGAGAGGAAAGTAACCACTACCAGAAAAGTCACCATCCCAGGTATTCTGGTTCCTGATATAATGGCTTTTGACCTTAGAGCTCAGATTGTGGCAGTAGCCTCTAATACTTCTAACATTGTTCTGGTGTATTCAGTAACCTCTTCCTGCATGCCTCACATTCAACAAATCCAGCTGGAAAAAAATGAAAGACCAAAAGGCCTCTGTTTTTTAACAGATAAACTCTTACTGATTCTGATTGGTAAGCAGAAGTTCCCTGATCCTAATCTCATTCCATCTACAAGTTCAGACAGGTATGTAATACGTCTTATGATTAAAGAATTGATGCTGGAAGAAAATTCTTCAGGGTTGCCTGAGACTAAGCAGAATATGTTTTATAACCTTGAATCCTCTGTTAATATACCTGGAAAAAGAAAGTTCTTTGAAAGTCTTGCTACAGAAGACCAAACTCAAAGCAGGGATCTATTAATACCAAGAAGCACAGTTATTCAATCACCAAGTGGTAGGAGAAGACTCATCGAAGAAGTAAAGAGCCCTAGTTATGAGCAGAGCTCTTCATCAAGTGTGAGTGACCTGGACGAAAAAAAGCTCCCAGGTGACTCCTCGGTGGCCTTGGAAACTTTGGATGCTGAACCTACAAATCGCTCAGTGTCTCTTCGTGGTTTTGGATCACCTACCAGGATTTCCAGCAGACCAACGTCCCCTAAAGTGCAGTTCAATGTGATCCAAGAAACACCAGGTTCTCCTAAAAACAACAATTTGCCAAGTGAAAGAGGAGTGAGTCATATATCTAGAAATTTAGAGAGACTTTGTGGCAGCTTCAATGAGTTACAAGTGAGTCTTTCTGAAATCACAGACTTCGCCAGAAATGGAAGGAGGATATCTTTGGCCTATCCATGCTCACAGGAACCACCCGTCGTTCATATCACTTACCAGGTAACATTTTATCAGCTTAAAAATATTGCGATAGGACACTAAACTTTTAAGCAATCTTGCATTTATTTAGGTTTAAATCAGGAGGATGCACTATAGTTCTTATCAACCCATGAGAAATGCAACCTAGGTTTGGCATCAAGCTTAATCTAAAGTGGAATTACAATTTGTCATTGGAACAATAACTCAGGATGATGTGGGTAGCTTAGAGGACACTTCACATGGGAAATTTGTCTGTTTGTTCTCTTCCTATGCACAACTGTCTTGAACACTGGCTATGCATCTGTCAAAGCAAGAGAACAGAGCCAAAGAGTTGTTAACATACAAAAGGTTTATGTTAGTTTAGTGCAGAGCTGAGCCAATGAGTAGGGTGGTAGTAGCACACCAGAAACATAATAAATTCAAAACCAAGTTCAAGTCCAAAGTCTGAAGATAGCCAGACTCACAGGAAGACTGAAACAAAGCATTGAATTGCAATTTATGGAAAATTCAAGTGGGCATGACATGAATTTGGCTTATTCCTACTTTGATTTCTCACCACTAATCTTCACAGAGCTGGATGTACTCAATTTGTAAAACATATTACCACTTAAAATTTACCGGAAAAAAACCCACAACCAAACAAACAAAAAACCCAATCCATCAATATGTAATTATCATTTCATTAAATAAATAGAAGAATGTCAAACCATAATGCTCCTATCTACCCTTGTTTTGGCAAATTTCCTACTGGCTGCAGAAAGAATTTCAGCTAAGGAATGTAGGTTGGGTAATTATTTCTAGCTGTTCTTAGTATTATCTGCAGTAGCACTAACATTATACTGATCAAATTTTTGAACATGCTGATGACAGTGGAATTGCTGCTAAAACTGGGGTCTCTTTCAGGATGTAGATGCCAATTATAAATGCGTTCTTATCTACTGCAACATAAGCAGCATTGTGTCAAAACAATACATTACACTGTGATGATGCTGAAGTATGTACTTCTCAAACAAATTTGACTTCCTTTTACTTTACAGAATTCCATGCAGATATCTAAGTACCCCTCCTTAAACACTCATTAAGAGAATGGTGACTCAATTCAATCATGTTCGTTAGTTTTTAGCAATCATTTACTTGGCATTTAAGCAGACTCTAGTATGCTGTCTCCTCTGGATAAAAGCAAAGCCTTCAATCTGAATTAGTCAATAATTTAACTTGAATACATTATACAAATTCTGGTGAAAAAACAACATATCTATTTTAAATAATTTAGGGTTTTATTGGCCAAGAAGCAAGCCCTTCTGTTCCTCAGCATGTTCAAATTAATTCTGATTTCTTAACATAAATCAACTTATTTATTTAGCAAGCAGCCCTATCTCTAGGATTCAATTGGATTAACCTTTCCAAAGAGAAGTATTATTTGTGATACATAGCATTAATCTAAGATCTGAAGTCGCTGTGCATGTTTGCTTGCACAGGCGGTAAGAATTAATTAACCTGTTTTTTCCTTTGGAAGCAAAGAAGAAAAAAAAATTAAGTGCTTCTAAAATACTACTAGACAAACTACACTTAGAAAGGAAGACTTATTTATCTGAACAGGTTAGTTTCACATTAAGCCAGCAGCAAGCACTGCTAGCACCACATTATAATGGCTCAGAAAATGTGTCTTTCCACACACAGCTTTCCTGGGGAAGTCTCAACTAATGCCTTGCATAGTTCAGCCCCTGTTCTGAAATCTAACAGGATCACAGCATGATGCCAAATAATAATGAAAAATAGACTTGGCAAAAAGGTCTCCAGACAGACAGGGAAATATTTGCTTCATAGGCAGTTAATAATTTTCAGAGAAAATTGTTGTTTTGATTAGTTTAGGTTCAGACATCTGAACCTTGTTCCTCCTTCAGGAGTTGATTAGCGCACTGTGAGCTCAGAGACCAGCTGGGCTGTGGGTTCCAGCCAGACTCTGTGTTCACAGTGCAAAAAGTCAGGAAATAGCTTTATTGCCTTATGATATAAATATCAGCCAGTGGAAAACATTCTAAGCTTTAGGAACACTGCAGTCCAGTCAATAATATGGCCATTATCTTTCATCTCTTGGTGCCAAGTGCATGTCTTCTTAAGTGTCTGTATTATCCCCAGCAGAGCAGAGGCTCAATCCTGATTGAGAAACCTACTGTTCTATAAAATATAATGATCAGTACTGCGTAACTATATTTATGCATTTAAAACACACAAGGAAAATTTAAAACATAATAGGTAAAAATGTAGCAATAATTAATGAGCAATTATGAACACTGTTGTGCAGGAGCATTATCGACATATTTATGTGTGTTTTCAGATCTATTTGGAACACAATAAACCAAAACATTTTTACTTAATAATTCATAATGTCTGCTCACTAAATAGTCTTCAAAACCTTTGTTTATCTTGTTAGTGCAAGCCTGGCTATAACTCCTCTGAAGTCACGTCCATGCAATGCTACCAGAATTTATATTCCTTGTAGCCCACAGCCATAGAAGAAAACCACGATCACTCACACTTTGGAAATGTCACTGCACTATCACTTGTGTAATAGCATTCAGCCACCAGAGGTAACTTGATCATTCAACCCTGAAAAGCAAATATTATTGCTCTTTCATCACATACAGACTTGTGATTCAGGGTAGTGTGGGAGACCAGACAGATAAATGCAATAAGAGGACATTATTTAAAAATTAAAAAAAGAAAAAAAGAATAGGATCTGTCACAGATTTGTTTCTGTTTCATTTTGCAAAAGGATACTTTTATCCTCCTTTTCTTCCAGAAAAGAAACATCCGCAGAATATTTAAACTGGTCTCATTGAAAAGCTAATTACAGTGGAAATAAAACCAATCTGGATTCGAAATTAAAGGCATTTAGGTAAATCTCTCCAGGAGGAACAAGATTCATCTTAATATCTTAAAACTCTACATTTTGCTCACAAGCAGTATTATGTTAAAAGTGTATATCACTGAGAGCATATATTGCATAATTAAACAGGAAATAAATATTTTTCAGCAATCAGTCACAATTACTTTCTTAGCACTCACAATAATTGCACACAAGTCAATTTTTACTTTTATAGTATCTTCATACAATTTACTACGGGAAACTTTATTGCCAAGGTCAGCTATAAAATAAACAATTTTTTTTTACACAGAGCTGGGAGATGAATAGAGGGGATCTGAACATATGGCAGTAAAATTTTTCTGATAGAAATACGTGACGTAAAGAAGGGGGCTGTAAGAGGGGGCACAGTAAAATGAGCAAAGACCAGGCTGCAATGATAAGTTTTAATAAGACCATGAACCTTTCTTAAAATCCAAAGGGCAATTTTGAGTCTTGAGCAATAGAAAGTAAGTAGTGAAAATGATGGAAGAGAGAGGTGATATGACCGCTCCCTGGAGTAAGAAACTAGTCAGCTATCCTGAAATTTAGAAGGAAGAGATTTAGGATGACTGTAAAAGAAAGACCTGCAGTAGTCAAGAGAAGGTGTGATTAATGCATGGATAACATTTTGAGCAAAGGTTGAGGAATTTGTTATGAACAAATTCTGTCAACAATGTTCTGAAACTGATCAATAGCAGACAAGCAGAGGAGACACAAAACCTTTCATTAGAGCAGATGATTTGTTTGTTGGATACACAGACACAAAAGAAAAGGAACATGCAATGTCGAAAATGAAGCCAAGTTTTCATACTGTGCAAAGACAGTAAAGATCTGAGCTAAAAAAACCCAAACCACTCAAAATATAAAGATCATGGAAGCACGAGCACAAAAGGTATATCTTAGATGACAGCACACCTGAAACAGTAGTTGCAGAACTCTTAACAGGGAGCCACCAGTAGAGAAATCCCAGTATCATATCACCTGCAATGCTGATGTGCTATAAATGCAAACTGCACTGGGATTTAAGCACCTCTGAGCACCTGAGATCTCTTCCAGCGCAAACGTTTTACAGGCTTATGCTTCTCTGCCAGGTTAATTAAAGTTGCAATTGGAATGTCCCACATAAGGGCAAGAAAAGATATTAAGATCTCCACCACAATAAAACCAGGATGCACCAAAAATCAAGTGGGAATCAGAGCAACAGCAGAAATCATGACAGAAAAAGGGAGCAGTGAAGAGTGAACACCTAAGGAACACTACTACCTCTGGCAATGCTGCACAAGACTCAACGAGACACAGAATGTAAAAAAATCATTGTTCTCATTCCTCTTCAGTGTTCTTCCTTAGCTATTTAAGTTCCTTTTCATTGTCTTCTGGGCCACAACCCCCACATGTAGCTCATTTACTAGGTTTTTTTCTCACCCTGCACAATGAATGTGGGGGCAAGGTAAAAGCAGGTTGACTAATGGGTACTAAGGTATCAAACCTGAAATAACCATTGAAGCACAACACAGAGAGCTGAAATCAAGGCTTTAAGAGAATGAAAACAGTTCTAGGTAACTACAGAACTACTCATCATATAATGCAGGGAATGTGACAGACTAACCTGATACCTTTCCCTTACATAAGAACTGATTTTTAACACCAAGGAGATGAAGAATATTTAAAATACCTGTAATTCAGTCCAGTACTTGAAATTGTGCTACGGGGGAAATTATTTGTTCAACAGCAGAGTATAGGGATTAATAGAAGAAAAATAAGATGGTTAAGGAATTAGCTGGAAGGAAGATAGTAAATGATTATAGTAATATAGAAGAAAATGGGAAAAATTTACTAGTGGATTTTCTCATGATTGATCTTCAGGGTTGTCATAAAGTTTCATTAATGCTCTGCTGAATTATGCTAATAAAATCTGCATATGACATTTAATCAGTAGTATTTTCAATAGAGGATAAGGATATCGCACCTGTAAATTGATGACCTTAGCATCTAGAATAAAAAGAAAAGGACTGAATTGAACTAAATGAACTAATACAAAGTGCATAGTGATATATTCCAGGATTAACAGATGAAATTCCTGCTTTAAATTGGGTATTCCTTAGTTAGAAACAACCAAGGATGACAAAAAAGCTTGTACGTCTTAGATGACTACAAGATGACTGTGAATCAAAAATATGATACCTTTATGAAAAGAACGAAGGCAGTGTGTGGGTACATCAGTGAGGCACATCGCTCAGGAGGTAATGCAGCACTGGGCACACAGCTGGGAGGCCTCATCTGAAAAACAACTTTCATTCCTAGACATCCATGGGCAAGAAAGACACATTCAGACTTGAACTGATCATTAACCCGGTGTTAGTAAAACCCATACTGATTGGTAGCACATTCTTATTTACCTCACGGTTTCATCAGTTGTTGAATTTAAGTTCATTAAGATGATCTCAGCACCCAGGCAAGCGTAGGCAGTGCATTAGGAAATACAAGACGAATTGCAAAAAGGTCAAGAGGCAGAAGCAGCTCCAGCTGACAGCTCAGTGGGGTGCAAAAAAGGGATAGAAAACATGTTGATTTATCGTGCAGACATATAGTGTATGTAACATCTAATGCAGAGATCCTTTTTGCCTTAGTAAATTATTTCCTTCTCGTACATATTTGCATTCCAAAACATGAGTTTCGAAAGACAGTTTGGCACTGCTGTTCTGGGCTGGCTGCTGCCCAGAACACCCTTTACAGGCTATAAAATCTGATTGGGGGCAGGCTGACATGGGTGAAGAAAAACAATTATTGAATTGATGGTTTCTTTTTGTTGGATTTTTGTTGAGGGAGAGTTGGACTTGACATACTACAGGAAGTTGGCTGAAGAAACTTAATATTCGCTCACGCACGTGGAAATACGTTTGTCTCTTCTGTGATTAATATGTTCTTAGTCTACCAATAAACTTTGGTTCAGGACAAAGCAACTAATATAAGGGATTTCAATATGGGAATTTCACGTCCTCTGGCTTCTATTGGAGATAAATAGCAACATAGCAAAGCCAGACACGTCTTTTGGGAAGAAGTGGATTAAATGTAATTTGTCTAGAAAATTGTTTTTGGGTTAAGGGATAAAAATGGGAAGTACTGAGGTGAGATTTTAGTTGTACTTCTAACTCTGTCACAAGTTGCTTCCATGACCTTGAGTAAATCTCTTAAGCTTCCTGTATAATGGTATGATCCTCTATAAAAAGGGAATACTAAGAGTTACCTGCCTGCCTTACAAGAGTGCACAGGTTTAAATCACGTAATCTGTGATAGGATGTGTGTGAGCACATTCCTCAAAAAGAAGGCAAGTTATCATCACTTAAACTAAGCATTAAACAAAAAAAGCTAAATAATTAGAAGATTAAAACAGAGGAAGATTCTTGACCTGATAGAATTTGTCAAAAAATAAAAATAAACGTAAAGATTAATAAGTTTATAATTATAAACAGAAGTATATGACAGAGAATAGCTTGTATGAATGCTCATAAGTGATGAAAGACAAACAACTCTGAGACAATCTTTGAGGTCTGTACTCAAAATACTGTTTAGGATAAAAATCAAATGTCATGCAGCTTCGTATATACAAAAACGTCTTCCAATGGCTGTTCCAACAATAATGTGCAAGGCTGAGTAGGAAACAAACTAGAGCAAAGTCATCCTTAGTATACATTTCCATTCAATTGATTTAAATTCAACAGCAGCACAGCTGTGTTTTGATTATTCGTGAGCTGAGGCATTATCTGAATGAAAAAATGAACCACTCAGGTCAGGGCAATGTGCCTGTCTCATTTACAGTCCACCTTTTTCTATAATTCATTAACTGAAGTATCAGTTTGAATAAACTCTGCTATTTCAATCTGAAATCAGGAAAACGAAGGAGTTGTTAGATGTGTTAATCCGCAACATGCAGCAATGAAAAGCTTTGCACAAACACCTGTAGAGGCAAAGAGCATCCTTGCAATGTCTATGCTAAGCACATGCTCAATGCTGAACACTCAGCCCATTGAGTTTTAGGTTTAATAGAATATAGAATAGAATAGAATACATAATCTGAAGATACCTAAAAATGACCAAAAATTCTCTTATATAGTTACATCTATAGTAAAAAATTGCTATAGGTTTCTGACTAAGAAAATGATACTTTGTTGATGCATTTCTTAGGTATTTCCTGTATTAATTATGCAGTAGCAAATTTCTGGTTCTTTTGAAGGATGAAAGACATGAGAAGACATTTGAAAGTTGGAAAGTTCATGTTTTTAATGGAAAGATATTTTTTATGGTTCTTATAAAGAAAATAAATCATATTAAATAAATAAATAGCAATCAGCCATAGACTATCTGCATGAACAATTTACAACAGAGTGGGGGAAAAGGCTTTTGGAACAGTCAGTAGACATTCTGATTTACAGAATCCAATGTGGCTGTATGACAGCATAAATTCTATGTACAGAAAAGTGAAAGTGATTGATTTAGAAAGGTTGTTACACAGCAAAAAAACACATGTTCACTGAGAGAGCAACTGTCAAAAGACAGCACAATTAGAAAGGAAGACAAGCATTAAAAGAGACATTTATTTAGTCAAAGGTTAGATTACTGTGCACAGAAATAGAAGATGCAGTTGTGAATTCATTCAACTGTAAGTTTCACACTAACAACAAAGATTCAGGGGTATGAAGCAGACACAGACAGGGTAGGACTAGAACAGGAGTCAGGACAGATGACATGCTTTCAACTCATTCTAAAACATTACCTCGGATCTCTTCTGAATGTACAAAACATAAAGGTCTAGGAAAGAGGGTAAATAAACTGTTTATTCACATAACAAATATGTAAAATATCAGAGTATTGTAACCATAAAAATGCCAAAGCAAAAAAAAAAAAAAAAAAACTAAGCAAAAAATAACACATGGAACTACACAGGTGGAAAGCAAGGAAAGGACAAAATTAAATTCACAGGACAAAATAAAACAATATTATTTAGAAGATTACGTCCCACTCACATATTTCATAATGACATTAAGTCACTGGAAAATTTTCAAAGTTAAAATGACTTTTAAATGAGAGCAGATAGAAAATGTAAATGCAAATATATATCCATTCCATAACCATAGTAGCTCGACTATTCTGTGGTCCTTGCACCAGTGCTGGAACATAAAGGTGTCAATTCTCAGGGACACCTAAATTTCATGAAGCACAAATGCACCACCTTTGTATTCAAGTGTGTTCTTTCAGTGAATGTCAAGGCAAATTCCAAGGCTGTAAATCCATACGTTCCCTCACCCTCCCAAGCTACCTCGCTATGACAGCTGCTCAGAGACACTGTCACTATGTCCAGTCTCTCTGCAATTTTCCCTGTGTCAAAATAACCCTGAGGTTACTTTAGCTGACCAATGGATATCAAAAACCACCCACGCATACAGCTGAAACTGAGCTCGGTACTCATTTGCCCTGGCAGCATCTTGGACAACATTATTCCAGGCATGATACATTCCCTGCCACTGAACAGTCTCTTCAGGCAGAGAGGCCCAACACACACATGCCCCAGTACATTACACACACAGGGCCAATGCAGCTTTGAGCTGCAGCTCACGAAACAGAAAGCAAAGAGGCATTTTCATAACCCTCACATGGGACTGAGATTGTGTATAGAATGGCACTGCATGACAATGTCCTGTATAAACTGCAGGAAAGACAGACAAAGAAAAAACAAAATTACTAAAGAATTGAAAGGAGTAAGAGCAGAGGAATGGTTAAAAGAACTCAGGCTCAATGTCTAAGCCATTAACAAGATATTTTCTTTTATATACATGCATTTGAAGAAAAGCTTTTCAAATGGATCAGTTACTGAAGAAACAAAAGATGTTCTCCTCTGTGATGGCAAGATCCATTTGAGTTTAGTCCAGCAGCTGTTTGATCTGCCCGTCATTGAAATGAAACATGGTAAGTTCTTTTTATTTCTGGTATCTGGTTTCACCTGTGACTTTTAGTATAAAAGAGGCATTTGTGGTAGAATAATTACCCCAGACTGCAGTAAACTGAGAAAAATAACTTTTTTTTTGCAAGTGTGTGTTTTCCCCTGTCTGAAATACAGCAGAGTGTCTCTTGAAATCATTTAAATGCTGAGTAACTGCAGAATGACCTATTAGCAGAGTAGTACGTTAGATGCCTCTACAGAGCAAGGCTGAGAAAATAATCAGCATACTGTGTTATCTGGAAATACAAGTGCTTCCCTGAGACCTTTTGGCATTTTGCTTCACCCATCTTTACAAGGTTGTGCCAGACTTAACAGTAGAGTGTAGGCTGGTGAAAAATTAATTCTCAGAATATTATATATATATTTATGTATCAACCAGCATTTGAGACTATTTTAATGTAAGATAAAAAATGAAGCTCAGTGTTCTTATTTGCCAATCTCCTATTTTTGTCATCCACCACTGATTAGCTTGTGAGGACAGAAGGTGTGAGGGAAACCATTGCCCCAGTCTGGTCTCTGAATTGCCTTGTCCCTGTTGGTTCCTGTGTGTCACCTTCTCAGCAACACACACACTGCCATTTTTTAGCCATTTCTCTATGCTGCTTCTGGTGGCTTTTCTCATCACAGTCTATTATGATCCTCTTTCTGAGGCTGTTCCAGAATATAAGGATATGCAGGTTTTGTATTTTTGTCAGCAGTCTCCCTCAACTGTGTCGCACAGTGGAAGCATATGTGAAAAAGCTCTACCTGCTGTTAAGGCCTGAGCTATTACCCAGCAGCCTTCTACAGTAACACAATGCAGCACTTCAGGGCAAGGAGACCATTTTTGGCCTGTATTTCCAGCTCTTGATTTTGGAAAGAAATGCCCATAATAAACAACGGGACTGAGAAAACCTATTTTCAGCTCTATAGAACAGCTGAATATTTCATTAGCAGAACACGATTCCTCAATTTCATGCATTAGAGTTCAGAGATATCAAAAAGATGATATCTCAGAATCATCCTAATGTGTTCTTCTTTCTACAATTTTCTACAATTTTCTGAAATTTAGTCCGTTTGGTTACACCAAAAAGAAAAACTGAAACAAGAATCTTTGTAAAATTCAGCAAAATCTGGCAAAATTAGCAGGTTTGGAGTAGAAGTAGTTATGCAGCTCTTTATGCAGTTCTGGCTGGTACACGTTTATGTTCCTAAAAGTTTCCTTTGACATCAGACATGAATATTAAATGTGAAGTTTAAAAATATCACTCCCATTCTTTAGTGCTATATACTTAAAGGGGATGTAATGAAGAGCATGCTTGTATTATGGTGACAGCCTGGCCTTTTTTACTATGAATAAACACTTAAACTTTAATAGATTGGGGGAAAAAAATTCACAACTGCAGGCCAAATTCATGCCCACAGCAAGGCTGTTAAGATCATCAGAGCAATGAACTCGGGCTCATTGTTTGCACTTTAAGCCCAGGATTGTAATACCATTACCTGTGCTAAATATAGTCTGTCATGGAGTGCCCTGGTATCAGCACACAGAAGTCTCTCTTTTTGGCACATCATCATCATAATAATTGTTCACAGCAAAAGGGTGCTACACTCTGCACAAGCCTTATCCACCACTGCAATATTTTGTGGGATATGCTTCAAAGCAAGTTAGCAATGACACAGAGAATTTCAAACCTCTACAAGGGATGAAAATAAGAAGTCCCAAGAGTTTGACATAAGAGTATTCTTCATCAATTTAGCCAACAATGTAACATCCATTTAGACAACAGAATTTCCACTTTCAGTCCCACTGCTCACAGAACCTGAAGTCTGTCCAGAATTAGAAAGAAAGTATTAAGAGCAGAAGATTAAAGATTCATGGTTTGGAATGACAATCTGCTTATGATGTAACAGGTGACATGACAACATGCAATAGTGTCTCAGCCTGGAAAAGTGCTTCGTTAATAGTTTAATGAGGGGAGATTTTCCTGTGTCTGTCCAGGCACGTGTTTTGTTATGACTGACAAAAATTAAACATGGTTCTTCTGGACTTTCTATACTCATTTTTTTTCCACATTCCATTTTAAACACAGTTTTATCTCCCAAAATCTGAAATCCCAACACAGAATATATCAGGGCTTTCTTTCCTTCATATCCCGCCTAATACCCCTGCTCACTAATGACAGGATCATATGCTCTAAGGAAAGTGTGTCATACAAGGGCTCCCACAATGATTTTCAGTTACCACAGATTTTCTTTTCTTTTTCATAAAATGTCAAACTGAAAAATAAAGACAAATAGAGAATACACTATTTTCTATAAGAACTGCAATATCCAGTCCAAAAGAACAGATGAATCACTAGTTTAAAAAAAAAAATAAAGATGGTACATATAGCTTCATTTTCAAGCTGACTTGCAAAGGAAAGTAAAAAACAAAGGTGGGGAGGTTTCCTTTCTGCTTCTATGCAATTAAGAAAGTGAACCTGAATGGTATTGAGGTCTTTGATTTTAATCTTGTCTCTTTTCAGAGAAAAAAAAAGGATTAAAAATGTCATTCAGATTTTGTTCATTCTCTTTATGATAAGATTCAAGAAATAATTAAAGGACAAGAAATTTTATTGTATCAGCTTTTAAAGTCATATTCAAGGTGTAACTTTCATTTGCTGTATGAATTTGAAGATGTACTAAACAATCCTGGTTTGACAGTAAAGGAGATGGAAACCCCTACTCCCTTCAAGACCAAATACAGCACAATCATTTTTTTTGCCAACTTTTCCAGTTTTTATGATCTCTCCGTCATTTGGGTAGAGCAGATGAGTGAAAAGGCTAAGCAGAAGTAGATGTCACTAGAACAAAAGTCAGCATGGAAAGGCTGGCTGAGTTTTCAGAAGATGGAGATACTTATAGATTATCAGAACTGGCAAAGATGCACCTTGTCTTTGAACTTAATTTAAATAAGGGACAAAATGCCTCAAACCTTGCAAGAAAGATCTTTCATTTAGCCCCTCACTGCATTTGCACAAAGGTGTATTGAGTATGGATTGTCAGACCTTAATGTCATTAGCGTAATAAGGCTTTAGTGCACAAAAAGGAACCCCGCTCTGCTTGCGTGCTGGCTGACTTTTGAAAACGTGCTTCTACATTTACGTAACCAGAGCAGTGCGCTCATTTTCTTTTTTTCTCTTTTTTTTTTTTTTGCTTAATTTTTGTAGGCTCTTCTTGGATTGTGCTCACTGCAGACAAGGACGGCTTTGTGCCATTAATATTCAGAGCCACACAAGAGATAATCATAAGGGATGGAACTGACAGTTCAGAAGTCTGTGGAGGTCACTCCTACAAAAAAAACAGCCCAATGCGACCACCGAGCAGAGTGACATAATTTCTGAATAAAGAACCCTAATGACCTTCTTTTATCCTGCAATACAGAGATTCTGAAGTCTCAGACACTGAGTGACTAGAAAGCTGTCTTCAGTACTTTTGATGTATTTTAACTATAAAATCTGTGGCATGGTTACACTCTAGCTACATCCTGGGGTTGGCTGGGCCCTCATGATTCCTTCTGAAGGATCAGACCTAGAGGGAATTTCACCACAGCTGTTGTTATTAATGGCTGCCAGTGAAGCAGAGACTGGTGTCTACTTTGAGTGTGGTCAAGATGTTCTTGGAGAAACAATATTATGCTAAAAATCATGTGGTAACAACAAATGCAGGTGTACAGTCCACACAAAAGCTGAAAAAAATATGACCAAAGAGCCTTTATATTCATTGAGGGAAATGGGGAAGGAAAAAAGAAAAAGAAAACTGCTTCAGGCTCTCTTCTCTGTTCCGGTTGGATCCCATGGAAACCTGCAACATTTTCAGAAATGCTTATTTTTTATATGAAAATGTTCAATTATTAAAAAGGCTGCGTCACTGTCTCCTGTCAGTGTCTTACACAGCATGTAGACTTATACATGCACATAGAAGAGAAATAAAAAATCTTGCAAGACAAATTAAGGATCAAAGACATCGAAAGTAAATTTCATTTGCCTAAATGCAAGTGTCAACACTGAACCTTTCATCTACCCTCCTGTAGGATCAGTCAAAAACAGAAAAGCACTTCTACAGCAGACTAACAGAGATTTCTAAAACTGATTGTGGTGAACCGCCCCTATTAAATAAGTAAATAAGTGCCTGTTCCTTTCCACTAACTGCAAAAGCAAGCAGCGGGACTGGTTTGAACACAAACATTTACATTTAGCCAGATGAACCACACCCTCAGAGACAAGAGGTAATACAAATACAGTCGAGAGTCAGCCAGGCAGACTCATGAAAATTAAGGTATCGTGATTATGGTGACAGAAAGAGGCATAAGGGAAGAACTGGTTGAACTCCCCAACTTTTCTTCCTCTAAGTGCAAAGAGATGGATTAAGTGTAGTAAGTAGCCATGTGTGTGAGGGCATTTTGGACTGCTGAAACCGTGGAAAGGTGTGCCTGCTTCACCCTGTACAGACAGGGAAACAGAAAAGGGATGACGCTTATTTAAGCTACTATTAAGAGTTGTTTTTCATACTACGCATTTTGGGTCTTGTAAATACTCCTGGGAAGTCTTTTTTCCCTGCCTGGAAACCATGGCAAGCCCATTCATAGGGCACTGATATGCCCTGAAGGACCTTAATGTATCTGGAAGTTTGGCATTAGTACCACTCCAGTGATGCAGCCAGAAATCTCACAAGGAACAATTTCAATTCTTGAAATAAGTAAACAGTTTTGATCAATTGAATTAAATGTTCTCCTCATGCAAGTATCCTCCCAGATACAAAGGAATCATCATTCTAAATCACCTACGACCACAGGCATGCCGGGTAGCCAGGTATATTTGTACTGCCTTGTTCGCAAAGATCTCTTTAAGCAGCCTCAACAAGCACTGCTGATTGTTAAAAAATACCCCAAACAACAAATAAATCTGACTTTTTAACTATTAAACACATCTGTTACTTTACAGTTATTGGGTTAATTGGATTTCCTGCTACTTTGCATTAAAATTGTGTTCAAAAGGGTATTTGTATTATCACTGCTTTTAAAAATTTGGTTTAAGTCATGCTTTCCTTCACTGAAATCAGCATGAAGCACTGAAATCAAATAAGTAACACAGAGGTTCACAGACTTAGTATGGGGGGAAGACATTATGG
The DNA here is from genome assembly GCA_013396775.1 of Cephalopterus ornatus. NCBI lineage: Eukaryota > Metazoa > Chordata > Aves > Passeriformes > Cotingidae > Cephalopterus > Cephalopterus ornatus. The sequence continues at coordinate 208,276 of VZRE01009126.1, forward strand.
GATTTCTAAATGACATAGCAATTTCCAAGCAGCAGATGTTTCTAATCCTGCAAATACACTTGAATAACATCCTTGTCTCTCAAAACAGTCTCTGGTATTTACAATACTTATGCTATGGCCAAGCAAAATGAAACTTAATTATAACTTACTAGAATGATGGGAGGATATATTTTAGAGGACTACTTAGGCTCAACTAAGGAAAGAACCACAATGAAATTTTTCTCACAAATATTATCCTCTATGAGTTATAGTCCCATAGTTTGGCCCACTTGGATTGAGGCTGATGAAACACAGAAAACACATTACAAGGGAACTCTGAGAAGGTGAAAATCTAATCAGCGAGTATCCAGGTGTCAAAGATGCCTCAGAACTTATACCTAGACATTTCATTGTCAGTCTGTCACATTACCATTTTAATTTTTCATGTATTACTCTTCCATAAAATGATCTGAACGTGGAGAAGATCAGGTATGAGAGGAGATTCTTTGAACAGCTATCAAAGTTTGGTTTGGTTCTGCTTGGTGGAGCTAAAAAAGGACAAATAAACTTTCAGATGACAATACAATTAGCTTCCAGGGAATAACTGGCTGTAAAATTAAAAAACTTAGTTCTGTGCTTCTTAATGAATTTCTGGATTTGTAATAGTTTGGTGACATTTTTTTCTCTGCTGTATGTTGCAAGGGTTATTGAACCTAAGGAGGAACCAATCTGCCTGAAGGTTCTATCATCACTCAGCACAATTAGGTAACAATTGAGAACACCAGTTCATCTTATTAGACACAATTTTATAGGAAAGCTTAGGAAAAAATACTATACATCACTTAAAATAATGAATTTTAAAATTGTAAAATTTATTGTAAATGTTAAAGAATAGAACTGCCCCCACATTTATGAATATGCTATTATGTACATATATTTCAAAAAAGGTGTTTAAAGCATATAGATGCACTTAAAAATGGACAACAATTTAACAAAAGATTTGTTTTCAGGTAATGACTTAGCAGAGCAGTGCAGTGCAGAACTATCTTATCTAGTGTCTATCACAGGGCTGTAAAGTTAAAATTGAAAACAATAAAAGCACTGGAAGAAAGGCTGAAAAGATTTATGCAAAGCAGAGGATAAATTTTCAGCCTTGGTTTGGATGGAGAACAGATGGAGAATCAGTGAAGTAGAGAGATAGAAGATGACTGTTCTATTAAGCACAAGCTGTACAGAAGATTTTTGCACAAACAGTGATAAAGGCATGTGGAGACAGAGAAGGAATTTGTACCAAACAAGCTGAGCAGAGTAGGCTGTGAAAAGGAGAAAAGCATAGACTGAAAAGTATTCACCATCCTCCAGAAGTGCTATTTCATAGGGCCAAAACCAATCAATTTAGAGAAAAGGGGTGTTGTTCAGATCGCCTAAATGTCATGAAGGCATGTAACGGTTTGGATTGGACTTTTTTGCCGAATGTTTAAATTTTACAGTTTTTAGTCTTTTTTCTCCCCACCCTTTCTATGAACGCAAGGGAAAGGGAGAAGGGAAAAGTTACTGAAATGTCGAAATGAGCAGACTAAAGTTGTACAATAATATACACATGTATTTACACTTATATACAATTAGAATAGTATGTATACAGGAGAAGGGACTCCGAACACCCCCCCCTGCCCCGAAGGGAAAAGGGAGAGGGAAGGGAAAAAAAAANCGCCCCGAAGGGAAAAGGGAGAGGGAAGGAAAAAAAAAATCCAAAACAGATATACACACTAAAAAATTTAGGAGTAACTAATAAAAAATTAATAAGAGAAAATCTTATTATTCTTCTCGAGATAGTAAAATTGCACTAAGCGATCACCGGCACTCTCTGCTTTTCAAGGTCTACAAGGCCTCACTGGGCCTCACTCTTCCACACGAGCAGAGCCGATAGCAGAGAACCTGCTCCCGGGTCCACCGGAAAGGAAAGAGAGCAAGAGGCTTCTCCCCCTTTTTATTTATACTCTGGTTTATGTAGAAAATCGTATGGAATACTGGGAGGATGACTACTTCCTCAGTTACAACCTGGTTATCAAGGAGGGTTTAAAATCAAAACCACTACAAGGCACTAACCCCCTTTTTAGTCTCCTTATTTCACCAGGAGAAAGGACAGGCTCTTCTGGAAGAATAACAAGGCTACTGGGGCTAAGCTCCTGTCCAGTGTCACCTGACAGGGAAGTCTATTTTCTGTAATTAAAGCAGAGGAAATTTAGGAAGACTGGGAGCTTAAATTAGAAGTGGAAGCAGAATGACTACACTCATTATGCCATACCAGTGGCACTCAGAAGTCTAAATGGTGTACCAGCTCCTCCAAAACATTTCCCCTGTGAGGAATAAACAACATACCACAAAGTCTAAATTTCCATTTTAATGACTCTGCATCTTTACCCAGCACATTTATATGCATCCCAGTATATTTTTAGGAGTTGCTATAGCTTTACTTAAAAGTACAATCTGCTTCAAAGTAAAATTAAAACTTACCTTACATTTTCCATAAGTTACCTGCTAAGCATACAGCAGTCTGCTTTCTCGTCATGGTTTTTTCCTTTGTATTGTCCCACTTCTTGGGAAAATGCTAACAACAGAAGTTTTACATTCCACATAGGCTTTTTCTTTTTTGATTTTGAAAACAGTTTTGTGAGAACAATAATAAAACAATATACAAATGAAATGCAACAAAATCAAAGTAATCTCATGTTCTGCTGGCCAATCTATGATGCTGACTTTGCACAATGAAATATTATTTTGTTGTTCTTTATAATAGCTAAAAAGTGAGAGATCACTGCAGAAAATGTATAAAGTAGGCCTGCACCACCCTCAACTAGTTCTTCCCTTTTTTCCTCCACTATTATAGAACAGTATTTTCTATACTCATGTGAATTTCCCTTAATATCTTTTCAGTCACTGAAATAGTATTAACAGTATAATCAAGCCTAACTTCCTTTCCCCTGATTCTCATTTTCATTTGTGTTTTCTCAGCTTGGGCCATGAACTTATTTTTAGCCATTTTTACTTTCAGGTTTTCCTGCCTTGACAGAAAACCACAAGCATTGGACCATTTTCACCATTCAAAATGTAGCTGAAGAGTCCATCTCTCTAACCCAGGAAAGTGCCAATTATTATTATGAAACTCCTGTCAGACATTTATCTAACTGGTTCTTAAAAAACACCAACATACAGTACCAGGTTGCACTTACCCATTCTTTAGACCTGGACTCATCTGACCTGAAGTTGAAGCATGTGGTGTTGGGCAAGGTAAATCCCAGGAGTTGTGAAGTTTCACACATGAAAGTATGAACTTATTTTCTATTGTCACACCCAACTGAAATTAACTTACGTATTAGTGGTTTATATGTTAATAGTAATTTTATGTGTTTATATATATGCTAATTAGTCAATGCTGGGGCTTTGTTTTTCCAACAGACTGAGGCAATTTCACAATCTCTCTGTTAAATGCAAACTCACTTCGTTGAGGTTCAGTACTTCTGGCTGGTTCTATCACCTGCTGAAGAAGGAGAGAGCTGCCATTAACCCCCAGCTAATGACGTTTGGGTACCTCTCATATGAGTGTCCAAAGTGCTCAGTGCACTGTCCTCGACCCTTATGCTTCCTTTTCCCGCACTATTATTTGACACACGTGCACGAACAGCCGGGTGAGATCAGGTGTTTGGAGGCACGTGGTGCCAATCTTCAGGACTGGCACAGATGGACTTCCCGGACACGAGGTGACATTTGCAGTGTTCCACAGGCCTGCCAGTTAAAACCAGTAATATTTGACCACATCTGTCCTTTGACAAGGATCCATCCCAGGATGTCAGCAGGCACCATGGTATCTTGACAGCCAAGGAAGCACACAGCACACACCTAAACATCGAAACACCATTACAGACAAAAACGAACCGAAACTCCAGACAAATGCAAACCTTTAGTTCACTTCACAGGCAACAGTCTCTTCCTTCAAAACTGACACACTTAACAAATTCAAAAAATAGAAAAGGCACTACAGAAAGACACAGTTCTTAAAATGTTATTTTAAAAAATGAGTACAAAATTCACAATAATGTACCAAGTTCAGCAGCCAAAAGATAAACTTTTGCCATGTAAGAAAAGCTCTCATGTCCTTATGGGAATTTAGCTTGGGGATGCTGAGGCAATGTTTTCCGAAGAAATACTGATGACAGGCCTCCTCATTCTCCATTGGACCCCTGGTCATTCATCCTGCAGCCACTGGATGGAAATACATGGACCCAAACATTTATGGGGCTAAAGATATCCACCAAAACACTTTTAAAGTGGATCAGTTTCTCAGTTCAACCTACAGCTCAGCTGCACAGTTGTTGCAGCATAGAGAAGTCACAGCAATTAATTACTAACATACCCATTGCTCTCACAGCTCATACCTTTTTTTTATTTATTTATTTATTTATTTATTTACCATGAATTCTGTGTCTCTGTAATTATCAAGAAATTTCTTCTTAAGTTTAACACCTCAGTGCATTTTACAATAAGGCTCATTGCATTTTGTTACATGTTACCTACCTTAGACAGCATAACAGTATTTGATTTGTAAGCATGATGCTAATTGCTTCCCTTGTTATCTTTCCCTCAGAAACTTTCCCTCAGAAAAGTCAGAGTACTGGCTCCATTGAAAATTATTGTCAAAATTTCCCCTGAACTTCAAACAAGTCACGATTTCACTCTGTAAATATTCTTATGTTCATGCAACTTGTACACAGCTGTGATCTCCATTTCCATGTCTACCTTTCCTCATTAATATTTTATTTAGATATCAATGATATTGTTATCAACACAAAATGTTGCTACACCGATCTTCATTGATACACTGTTATCTCAAAGCACTTGTACCTGTTAATAGCACAAAAGAAAACTGAACGTGGCAACAGTGTTCCAGAAATGCAGGATTAACCTAAGCAGCAGCAAAGATGAAAGCAGCGCTTTTGCAGATTAGTTACATAAAAGGAAAATAGAAAATGCATCAGTAAGAGAAGGAAGTATCTAGGAGTGAACTGTTAACAGCCACAAGAAAGGGTTCTTACAGTAAGATTTATGGAGAAGAAGGAGAAAAGATGTCTATACAGGGGGGCACAAGCAAAAGGGGACTCCAGGTGCCTACCAGAAAGATTAAGATCTGAACAATCTCTTCCACAAGATAATTTTAAATATCTGTAATGATATGTTTTGTGTAACTGTGGATTAACCACGGTTACAAGGATGTGTAATTTAAAAGACGATATTATTTGTTCTTAAGATGTATGCCTGGAAATGTTCTTGGAAAGATTATTCCAAAGGAACACTGTCATATCAAAAATCCTTATTTACAACACAACTGTTTTACTCTCCAAAAATTTAAAATTCAAAGACTCTCAAAAGGCTAACTCATTTTTAATATACATTATGCTATTCTGGTCTTGCATGTTATTTATGGTATACAACAAACAGTGTGATTAGTCAGAAGACTGGTTTTTACTTCCTAGCACTTCCACAGCACTGCAAGTACATCAGGTTGACATATGCCAGCGCTCTGGAAGGTCTGTTTTCCTTCCTCAAATCAAATATTTTGACTATTCACATTTTATGTCCTTGTTTTGGGCAGTGTCTGTTAAATACTTGAAAACTGTTCTATCCGTTAGGTCTTCTTTCCTCTTAGCAGTACCACTCTCCAGTTTCTGTCACAGACATCCACCCTGGACCTCGTTTCTCCGCTCAATTCTACAATCCAGTGTCTCCCCTCAACTGCAGCAGAGTGAGTAGAATTTAGCTGACAGCTATTTCAGACACTGAAAAGCGCTGGTGCAGGTTTTTACACCCAGAAAAAGTAGGCTGTGACAGCGTGAACAACTGTAGGGAGTGACAAAACGTTCCTGTAAGAGTTTACTACGTTGCACATGCCTTCTTCCTGGTGTAGGAAACAATCAGCCTTTTGAAAACTAATATAAACAACATCCTGGGTCTCCCCTGTCTCTACAACAACCAGCAAAGTGTTGGACCTGCTAGGGCAGGCTTGAGGAGACCTGGAGTGGAGTGGAAGCTGCTTTGGAGAGGTGTGGTAGTTACAGCTGCAGAGAAAAGCAGTAATTCCCACTCACTTTGACACTGTTCTAATCCCCAACGTTTGCACTGATCCACTCCACGTCTCAAAGCCTGGAGACACAGGGAATCAATCCTCTGCAAGGCCTTGTGCTATAGAGCACAAGATTCAGTTTTGCCTACGTTGTGGAAACACTGTGACCCCGTCTGGCTGTACTCAGCCAAGTTGAGCAGACACGATTTTCAGTGTGTCTCGCACACAAGGATTTTGTTCACACACTACCCAGCACTGTCTGCCTTCTTCTAACACCATGATATTGACTCAGGAGTAGGCAATTTTCTGCAAAATTGCTCATCTTATATTATCTTCACTACTAATCACCTCCCAAAATGAAGAAGAAACATTTTAATCTAATAATAAAAAGCACATAAAACATCTGTATCTTTTAGCTACCGATCTTGGGCTTTACCACATCATATTTTAGAGGTCTAAATTACATGGAAGTGCCTCATTAAGTTTTGCCATTAAGAAATACGATTATGAGATCAATTTGTTCAGTCGGTAGTGTGCATAGCCTGGATTAAATATTTTTTTTTTTAAATGATGCTTGTGAAGTTAAGAGGAAGTATCTTCAAATTATTCTTCTCCCTTGTGACATTATGTTCTTTGAATGTGTACATGTTCAGTAAGAGCAAAGAAAAAAATCTACAGAGTGCATAAATAATAACTCTACAGCATGTCTGCCCATCATATCCATTTCACCTTCCTGCCATTCCCTCCCTCTAACAGACATTCATAACTCTTCTATCTCAGACTCTATATTCTTATTAATGCTGTATTTCAACTAATTTGAAAAGCAGACCCCCAAATGATACAACAAATTAAGTTATGAGAAGGCAAATCTGCTCTCCATGCAGGGCCTGAGAACAGATCCGTGAGCCTGCTCAATGTTTAAGGATAAGCCTGACTCAATGCAATCACCATGTGTCTAAAAGCCAAAATGTGTGCTTTAAATGAGAATTACCATAGGAAATAATTTCTCTAATTTCAGCCTTTTAAACACTTTTCCTGGCATAATTTCATTGCCTCACTTTCTACCTTACATACATCTCCTGAGGGGTTCTGCGTCATTAAAATCCCCGAAGTCACAGACACGTTATATGTATCCGCAGTGAACAGCTTGAAAAGTCTGGAAAAGAAAGAAAGAAAACAAGAGATGTTTATTTGCAGGGCAGCTGCTGAGGAATAACCACTGTGACCAGCCGTGGCTTGTGGCTGCTGGCCAAGCAGCCTACAGCCACTGCCATGCTGTTCTACATGGCAAAATAACCAGGCTGTGGTTACACAAATAAGACACACACTGTGGCCATGGAAATAAACACTGAGGTGTAATAATAACGACCCGCTCACCCTCCTGGCACTCTGGTAGGTTGAGTTCTGGGACAGGCTGGGACAGGCACTGTGGGCACGGGAGGACCAGTCCTGCTGGTGAGGGTGGCTCTGAGGTCGGTGGCAGAGTTGGAACCAGGAGACGAGGGCAGGCAGGCAGGATGAGATGCAGGGATAGAGGGTCTGTCCACGGTGGGTGGGGGGCGAGGGGCAGCCAGGAGCACTTGGCTGGGCAGGGTGAATGGGACAGGCAAGAGGTAAAGTGCAGTTTAGTATGTGGCAGGAGACTCTGTTCTGGTCAGGAGACAGTGGAGCCTCTTCTGCTTTGTTTTAATAGGTTTTTAAAAACCATTTATATTATTTAAAGCTGTTTTTTTTTATTTGCCCTTCTGATGCCCTCATCTACCCCACTACCCAAGGCAGTAGATAATGCATTAAATCTTCCCCTGTACCTGGCACTGGCAAGGCCACACCTCGACTCCTGTATCCGGTTTGGGGCCCCTCAATTCAGGAAGGACATTGAGGTGCTGGAGCAAGTCCAGAGAAGGGCAGAGTTGGGGAAGGGTCTGGAGCACAAGTCTGATGAGGAGCAGCTGAGGAAGCTGCAGGTGTTTAGCCTGGAGAAGAGGAGGCTCAGGGGGGACATTATAGCTCTATACAGCTCCTTGAAAGGAGGTTGTAGCCAGTTGCGGCTCAGGCTCTTCTCCTCCGTAACAAGTGACAGGATGAGAGGACATAGTCTTAATCTATCCCAGGGGAGGTTTAAGTCTAACATTAGGAGGAAATTTCTTCACAGAAAAGGTGATTAGAGTAACGGTGATGGACTGCCCAGTGAGGTGGTGGAGTCATCACCCCTGGAGGTGTTTAAGGAAAGAGTGGACATGGCTCTTGGTGCCATGCTGTAGTTGAGAAGGTGATGTTTGGTCACAGGTTGGACGCAGACGTCTTTTCCAACCTGATTGATTCTGTGATTCTGTGATTGTGAATCAGTTCCATTTCAATGAAAATATTATTTTAGAGATTTTCAATTAACTACGAGTTTCTGTGATATTTTCAGTTCATCTGTAGAACTCTTAGCATTTATACATGAGGCAGTACATGAAATTTTACCTTGTATCCCATAGATACATAGATATCGATAACCTATTCATTGAGCTCAGAAATTTTTCTGTGACTGAGGCAAAATCTGCATTTAAATGGTATATGTCTGAAAGTCACCAAGTTTCAGCATGAAGTTGCTCTGTTGGTAGTTTATTCCAGTGGTCAGTCGGACTCACAGATGTGTCTTACATATTTGAATCCATCCATTGTTCTTGTTAAACCTTTTTTCACTAACTTTAAGAGCTTTTTCGTGCTTTTTTTTTCCACTCTGTAAAAGCACTCATGTCATATGGCCAAGTCACCACCTAGTGTTCTTCTTTTGCTAAGTTTGAGCTACTTACATATTTGACCTTGCAACTATTTTAAGAACTTTTTTTCAACACCTCTGGCAGTTCTTTAAGGCACCTTTTTCAGTATTTCAACATCCTCTAAAAAGTGTGGGTTTCAAAAACTGCGTGATGATCACACTGCTCTGCAGGGCTGAGGAGTGGCAAAAGTGGCACAATGTTGCAATATAATTAACTTTTAAAAGGCCTTGGAGACTTGATGCAATAGACTGGGAGCAGGTAAGCCGTATTGGAGTAGTTCTGTATTATATTTATATGCTTTCTTCACTTCAGTGTGGCCCTCTCATATTGCGAGGTCACATGCCACACCGGGAACCTGATGCCCTCCCGCTGGAGGCATCTCCTGTGATCTCTTCTGAGGCCTCTCCAGGAGCCACACGCGTGCAGACAGGCTGGGGGTGGTGGCTTGGAGGTGTCACACAGTGGGTGACCCTCGGGAGCTATGGAGGTGATGACAGCGAGACAACCACCTCCCTCAATCTGCTGGTGATGCTTTGCCTGATGCCAACCGTGTCCTGGCGTGCCTCAGGCAAAGCATCGCCAGCCAGGCCAAGGAGGGGATTGTCCCGCTCTGCTCTGCACGGGAGCTGCCTCACCTCCAATATTGTGTCCGGTTTTGGGCACCACAATAGAAGAAGGACATTAAGCTACGAGACAGCGTCCAAAGGAGGGTCGTGGAGATGGTTAAGGGTCTGGAGGGGAAGCCTCACGAGCAGCATCTGAGGGCACTTGGGCTGTTCAGCCTGGAGGAAACTGAGCGGAGACCTCATCGCAGTTACAACTTGCTCGTGAGGGGAAGCAGAGGGGCAGGTACCGATCTCCTCTCTCTGGAGACCACTGACAGAACCCGAGGGAATGGCATGAAGGCGAGCCGGAGGACGTTTTGGTTATCTATTAGAAAAAAAGTTCTTCCCCCAGAGGGTGGCTGGGCACTGGAACAGGCTCCCCAGGGCACTGGTCACATCACCAAGCCTGACAGAGTTCAGGAAGCGTTTGGACAACGCTCTCAGGCACAAGGTGTGACTCTTGGGATGGTCCTGCGCAGGGACAGGAGCTGGACCCGATGATCCTGACGAGTCTCTTCCAATATTCTGTGAGAACCTGCCGCACGCCCACGGCCTCTCAGGGGCGGCTGAGGGTACCCAGGGAGGGCGGAGCGGGGCACGACGCCCGCCCCGTGCAGGCCCCGCCCGCCGGGTCACAGAGCGCGGCCGCTGCGGAGCGTCCAGGCGGGGCGGCGCGGGCGCCTCCAGCGGCCCGGCGGTGCTGCGCTGTGAGGGGCCGCGCGGGAGGGGAGGCGGGCTCG
>VZRE01009126.1:218791-289672 GCA_013396775.1 Cephalopterus ornatus
CCGGCCTGTGGTGTGGCACCTGCCCGGGGAGCTGGGCCCGGGCCGGGCGCTGCAGGAGGCGACGGGGATTTGGGCACGGGGCACTGGAGGGCACTGGCCAGTGGGTCTCCTGCTCTTTTTGCTCTTCCAGGTCTGTCGGGATAGCGGGAAACATCCTTGGTGTCACGGGGACCTCTCCAGATGGCCCAGGAGGCTTTAGCATCTTGGCGTGTCCTGTGAGGCGCGTTAGCTCGTGTCTGCCTGCCCTCAGTAAGTGGTGTCCAAGCAGCGTGTGGGTTCTGAGCACAGCCAGCACCCGGCGTTAATGTTCCTTCGCGTGGCGGCTGCGTGGCGGGGTTGGGGTTGGTTATGCTGCAGCGTAGAGGAGAGGCCGGGTGGATGGTGGAGAAGTTGAGTTGGAAATATCTCCAGTAGTGCTTTCCCACCATGAGGCAGGATCCAGTGTGCTTAAACTTATCCCTGACAGGCATTTCCCTAATTGGCTCTTACAGATTATGAAATTCGTGGAGTGCCTTCCCCCCACTCCCCGAGGTAAACTGCTTCGATGCTTACCTATCACTTATAGTCACAATTTTTCCTTAATAGCTGACCTAAATCTTTGTTGAAACTAAGCTGATTATTATCTTGCACTATCCAGAGTGTACCTGGAGTGCAATGGATCCATGTTCTCCTGTCAGCAAGCTGGTGGGTGTTCTCATGTTTACACTCACAATCTTCACTCACGCACTTCCTGTGTCTGTCTGGTCCCTGAGCTCTGTTAGGCATTTCCATCATCTTTGAACTCAAAAGTATGTGCAGTACTCCAGTGGAGATGCTGTTAGCAGTGTGGAAGGGAGTCATTATCTGCCTTGTGTATGGCATCCCTCTTAAAAACATTCCAGAATGATTCTGTTTGATTTGGCAAATTTCTCACATTACTGAAATATTCAATTTATGATGCACTGTAAGCCAGATCCTTTTTTGCTATACATCTACTTAGGGGATTATTCCTGAAGAGGTATCGAAGTTGGTGGGGTTTTTTTCCTTTTGCTGAGTATATTATTTTGCACTTGTTATTAGTCTGAGAAGAAGTTACCTTGATTAACATAATGTAACTTTCTATGCAATTTTAGTCTTTTAAATCCACTCATGCAATCCTCTTCCTCCAAGTGTAGGATCATCCACCAATAGTTAATTAAAATACGAAGTGGTGCCAGGCTCTGCACATTGGGATAAACCCTCCCAGTTTGAAAGTTTGACTTTCTCAAACACTTCTTGCTTTTCGTGTTTCCCACTAGAGCTACAACTCATTCTGTGCCATGGCTTTGTAGCTGTGCCATGGCTTTGTAGCTGTGCCAAATCCTATGGAGAATCTTAAGTGAGGAAATCATTGATTCCTTGGAATTGGCTTTTATGCTCAGAGTGTGCTCAGCTGTGCTCTGAGCTCACAGCTCATAGAAATACATGTAAAATCCCAAACTTTCCAAAGGGTCAGTGCCTTGTGTATGGCTTTTTTAAAATTCTTTCTCATTCATTTCCTCAGAAAAATCTGCTTTGATCCCAATTTTCTTCAAAACTGCATTTGCTTTTTTAGAGAGCTTTCTGGAATAAACATGCAAATGCCTCGTTCTCACACGCCTAAGACAGGATCAGATTTGTAGATAATACATTAATGCTTGGTTATACTTGTAAGGGATTACTTCATCTGATCACAAATGGTCCGTGAAGTTGAGAGCCAGGGGTGATGTTTTGAGAATTGTTAATACTGAAGTAAATCAGAAAATATTCTGAGAACAGCAACTTGCTGATTAGAATGAAAGGACTGGTGTTGCCGTGAAGATGCAGCAGAAATCTGACGGTAAGTCTATGCAAACAGCAAAGTTTATTTCTCTTAAAATTGCATTTCACTTTGGAAACATCGTAAACTAAAAATTCTAGGGTTTGGTAACTAAGCATAGATGAACATTAATGTGTACATTGACTTACTTCGCTGGAAGGACGAGTCCAGTGTTGGCAGGGTCAGAAGCTGAGTAATCATACAGGTATTGTCCTCTGTCCTCTACAGTAGTTTATTTTTATTTCTCGTTCTAATTTTTTTAGATGTCTCACTTTAAAAATCATGGAGCTGGGAAAGGCGAAGCTTCTGCGAACTGGCCTCAATGCCTTATGCCAGGCAATCCACCCTGTGCATGGGCTTGCCTGGACAGATGGGAAGCAGGTGATCCTGACTGCGTTACACCTTCACAATGGAGAGCCCAAATTTGGTGATTCAAGCGTTTTTGGTCAGTTTGAGCACGTCCACGGGCTGTACTGGGGCCCGTGTCCCCCCGAGGCCCCGGCCCTGCTCACGGTGCAGCACAAGAAGCACATCACCATTTGGCAGCTCTGCTTCAACGGCACCGACAGGAGCAACCTCCTGGTGTCTCAGATCTGCGACATCAGCGAGCCATACCCTGTGCTGCCCCAGGGCTGCGTGTGGCACCCCACCAAGGAGGTCTTGGCCGTGCTGACCACCCGGGACGCCTCCGTCTTACCCTCTGTCCACCTCAACAACTCCAGAATCAGCGCGGAGATCAAAGGCAGCGGCCTTGTCCACTGTGCCTGTTGGACCAAGGAAGGCAACCGCCTGGTTGTGGGGGTGGGCAGTGCCCTTCACTCCTACATTTGGGATGATGCTCAGAAAACACTGAGTGCGTGTTCTTTCTGCCCAATCTTTGACGTGGGAGGCTACATCTGTGCCGTGGAGGCGACACAGAATTTCCAAGTTGCCGTTGCCACTGAGCTCCCTCTAGACAAGATCTGTGGCTTAAATGCTGGTGTTGCGTTTGAAGTTCCATCGAGCGTTGAAACTGAGTCCTTCCCCTCTCAATCCAGCTTGTGCGGGGAGGAGGAGTATTCCATGGATGGGGGGAAGAAGTCACTGGACTCTGAGAAGCCCTTGTCTGTAGTGACGTCTCCTGTGGATCTCACTCACATACTTTCTAGCAAGCAGGGTGCTGATTCCAGCCCTCTCCTTCACCTGAGGCCCAAGGACTACCTGACAGGAAGTGGCCAAGATTCTTCACACCTCATCCTGGTGACCTTTGAAAGAAGGGTTACCTCTACCAAAAAAGCGAGCATCCCAGGCATTCTGGTTCCTGACATAATGGCTTTTGACCCCAAAACTCAAACTGTATCGGTTGCCTCCAATACTTGTAATGTTATTTTAGTCTATTCACTGACTTCATCCAATTTACCCAATATTCAACAAATTCAACTAGAGAAAAGTGAGAAACCAAAAGGTTTGTGCTTCTTGACTAATAAACTGTTACTGATAATGGTTGGAAGCCAAAAATTCAGTGACCCTGCGTTTCTTCCCTCTTCAAGGTCAGACAAATACATGATCCGTTTGATAATTAAGAAACTGATATTTGAAATGAGTCCTTCAACATTTCCATCAGTTAATGGCAGTTCCAGTTTGAACCTTTCCAGCATTCCTCATGATCCCTCTAGAGATGTTCACCCCCTGAGCCGTGGGCTCCTGATACCGGATCGCTCTGCCCTGCAGTCCCCTACGAGCCGAAGGAAACTCATTGAAGAAATTAAGAGTCCTGCATATGACCAAAACCTTGTGTTGAATATGAGCGACTTCAAAGACAAAAAGATTCCCCTGAACTTGCCACCAGCTGTCGAGACTCTGGATGCTGAACCAGTGAATCGGGCCATGGCACTGTCTGCCGCGTCAAACAAGCCAACGTCTCCAAAAAGGCAGGCAGAGGCAGCTTCCAAAATACCCAATTCTTACAAGAATAACCTGTTCACCGAAAAGGAGGCGAGTTACTTTTTGAAAAATGTAGAAAAACTGTCTGGTAACTTCACAGAATTGCAGCAGTACCTCTGTGAATTAACTGAGCTGCTAAAATCTGGGAAGAGGAGTCTTCCAGTGTATCCATCTTCTCAGGAACCCTCTTTTATTAACATCACCTGCCAGGTAATATTGGAAGCCATAGTGATGAAATCTGTTTATGGCTGTATGTTCTTTGTAATGCTCAAGTGACGGTCAATAGTATTAGATTTCCATTCTACTCCTGCAGATGGGACTCCTGTTACAAGTCCCATTACTCTGCAGGCTTCCAGTGTTTTTAAAGCCCTATATGGAGTTCTAGGAATGGAATGTTTTTCCTAGGCAACTTCTAAAGCTTTATGTTCAGAAATTTAGACAAGTTAAGATTTCCACATATGGGAATTGGTATCAGTCTCCCACTCTCCTGTGAGGACAACTAAAATAATGGAGACTGAAACAAAAGCAAATTGCTTTGGCTCTAAAACAGAAAGGTTGCTAATTAGCATCTGAGGAGAAAAGAGACCCTTAGGGACACAACAGATAATTCCATTAACATAGCTTAAAAATGGATTTAAAATGAAATTTCATGTGAAAAACACTTTCCTTGGCTTTTCAGCCAAGGAAATTTGTTCTTGCAAATCTCGTGCTAGAAAGGATAAGTTACCTGATTATCAAAATGTGGCACAAATCTACTAGGTCTCCTCTAGAATTCAGATTAATAAACCTTAGTCAATATTCAAAGTAATTTAAACTGCCATTTTCCTTTCAATAAGCTCTTGTTTTTCAGCTTTATTATGGCAAAAAATTAATATCAGCTTTTGTAGCATTGAACGCTTAGGTCCAAGATCATATTCCCTCACTCTCTTCACTTTTTTCAATTGTAGACGTTTAATAACTATAGTAACTTATTTTTCTAGCTCAAATATTATTTATGCTTGGGGCATTACTCGGAAAAGTGAACATTTCCGTCTGCAAGTCTGAGGTGTTTTTTAGAAACCTGCTTTAATATGAGGTAGCACAAATCTCTGTTAAATTTTAGTACTCAGTTCTGTTTTCACATGTGGTTTGAAACTGAGGTCTAAGTATCACCTTGTCTTGGTGTTCAAGACCAGGCTGGATGGGGCTTTAAGCAAATTAGTCTAGTGAAAGGTGTCCTTCCCTCTGACAGAGGGTTGGACCTGGATGATTTTTAAGGTCTTTTCCAACCCAAACCATTCTGTGATTCCAAGAGCTGGATTAGCTGCACTTGTGTGTAACTTCACAAAATAAAGTAGTGCCTCAGTTTCACCTACGTACTTTGCTTGCTGATGATTTTTGGCAAGAAAAGCATTTGACTTTTGAATTACAAGTGACATTGGAAAGTCTGGCAGAAAATGCTGGGTTTTAACCTCAGCCAGAGTATTTTTGATTCAGAAATCATTAACAGGCAAACACGGATCCTCACCTCATGTGCTGAGCCCTGATGGTTTCTCTGCTGCCCAGGTGATTAGGTGTGTTTTACAAAACATTGAGGAAACTCAAAATGTCCCAAGTAAGCAGGTTTTTGACAGGGCAGGGTTTATCAGTGCAGAAGGCAAAGAGCATGTGAGAATCTTCAGTTCAAGAGCGTTGAAAGTGTGAGGGGGGAGGTTTAGGTTGGATATTGGCAAAATGTTCTTCACCCAGAGGGTGGTTGGGCACAGCACCAAGCCGGACAGAGTTCAGGAAGTGTTTGGTCAATGCTCTCGGGCACATGGTGTGACTCTTGGGATGGTCCTGTGCAGGACCAGGAGTTGGACTCGATGATTCTTGTGGGTCCCTTCCAGCTCAGAACATTATGCGGTTCTGTGATCTCCACCCTCCTCTCTGCCATATGCACTCCTTGTGGGTGCATGGATCCATCCACAGCATGGAAAAGGAGTCAGAATTTACTTGATCATGCTTTTGTCATGACCCAGAGATGTTATCAAGGCTTCCCTGCAAAGTGATGTGGTTTTGTGAATTTTATCCTATACAAAGACACTGTTTGTAGTATTGGTAAAAACTGAGCTTTTGCAGATTTAAAAAATACTTTGCTCTGCCACACTGGGCATATTCCTTGAGCATGCTTTTTGTATTTAAGGCTTGGGGCAAAAATGGTCAGAGGTGAGACACAAGCTCTTCTGACTTGTGAGTCTGTCCTTCGCCGCAACATTCGTGAGCAGGAGTTCTCTCATCTTCTTAAGTTGTGGACCAGGAACAGGGGAGGGTGGAAAACCTGCAGCTTCACAAACTCCCTGAGGAAATATCCCTCACAGATGGAAGGATAAGTGTGAAGATTGTGCTGCAGATGAAGCTCATGGTTTCTACAGCAGCAGTGCATGATTTCCTCTCCTGGTGTTCTGACACCAGCTGAATGAGCACAGGTCCTTGCTGCTGTCACTCACAGACCTGCTGTTTGAGAGCTGAGACTTTAAGGGGTAAATCTTGCAAGTGGGTCTGAATGAATGTAGTGTTTGAGTTTCTGTAAATGGTGTCACTGAAGGCATGTCTGACCCTGTTTTGATCAATGCCATTTTGACATCAATGCTTGAATATACATCACAGCATCTAAGGGCTCTTTCCTGCATTTACAGAAGCAGCTTTCCAGAAGTGATTCAGATGAAAGTCGGGCCGTTCTTCTCTGTGGTGGTAAACTCTGCCTAAACATCGTCCAGCAGATATTTAACCTCTCTCTTGTGGAAATGCAGCATGGTATGTTGGGATTATCCAGGAATACAAACACTTTAAACACGTCTTGCTCAGAGAAGCTGTGGATGCCCCATCCCTAGAAGTGTGCAAGGCCAGCTGGGATGGGGCTTGGAGCAACCTCGTCTAGTGGAAGGTGTCCCTGCCCATGGCAGGGAGTTTGGAACTGGGTGGCCTTCAAGGTCCTTTCCAGCCCAAACATTCTCAGTGAGAGTAATAGCAATATGCACATTCCATCTGGGGAAAACCCCGAGGAATAAATAATGAAAGATTATTAATAAAAGTTTTCTCATTTGTTTTAGAAATTAAAACTTCTTCTCTGAGCTTTTTACTGAGAAGAAGCTTTACATTATTAAAAAAAAAAGAGCAAACTTCTATGTATTGATACCCCCTTACCAAGTGACTGGTTACACAGGGAAGTTACTGTCAGTACTGCTTTATTTGCATTTTCAGCTATTCTGAAGAGAGAAATCTAAGTAACGAGGGGATTATGGTTATCTGGTGGTTTTTGGAATACAGTTTTCTATATTTTAACCTGTAGCTCCAGCATCTGGTCTCCTTTAAGAAATCCTGTAGTTTTTCTAAACAAAGAAGTAGCTCTGTACGCTCTAGCAGTGCATTTCACATCTATTTTTGCAGTAAGGAAAACTACCTTTCTTACTGCTGTCGTCTTCTCTGCTGTCATCAGTTCATGCCATGCCCATCCCGTGTGTCTCTGTTCGTGTCAATTCGGAGTGTCTTACTCATGGCAAAGGTAGAAAACACACTTCTGGGGTATGATCTCCCACTGCTCCAGGTGTTCCCTGTACTATATTCCAGCTTTTTTCCCACCATGCCTGCTGTCTGCCTCCTTGCAGACTATTGGGCAACCATCCCAAAGCCTAAGGTTGCTGTTCCTACCATTGTGCTGATTTTGTTTCTCTTTAAGTAGTTGCTGGAATATGTTTGTTTGAAATATAAATGGGCAAGGTAGGAATAGTGTTTTCAAGTTTGGTCCAAATGAGATATTAAGCCAAAAGATTAAAGTATTGTGGTCTTTTAAGCTACAATCTTCTTGTGACCTTACTTGTGACATGAAGTTATGTAATTTAAATTTACAAACAGCTGGAAATGTTTCTCTGAATTCCCTCACCCCCCCACCACGAGCTCTGTTTCCTTGCTTCAGCAGCTTAATGGATACAAGTATGAAAATTTTCTGGTTTATATGTACTGGTAGAAGTCAGTGTTTCGGATTCAGTAAATTATTTCTAATTGCAAAAAAAAAATGCTTATGATAAAGTCAAATAGCAAAGGGACCAGAGACGTGGGATTTGCACAGTATAGTACAGTATTCTTCCTTGTATTTATTGGAATTAAATATATTGAAATTACATAATAAAAGTGGTTTCTGCATTGTCTTTATTACATTACTTTGTTATTTAATTTACTAAGTCTCTGCTTTTTACAGTATCTGTATGGCTTTAGTACTCTGAAGTAGTTTATCAATACCTAATTAAAAACAAGTTTGGATGCTTAAGAATTCTGTTCTAAATTTCATTCCTCCTTCTCATTTGAAGCATGCACTTATTATTTTCTCATCTCCTAGTGGCAAAATTTGTCATAGTTGCCAAGTGTCCTTTATTTTGGATATTATACAAGCTGTGTCTTCGCATACTCTTTTCACTAGAAAAACTGTAAATATACAGCAGGATTTAATTCTAGGAGACATAGGTTTTATACCTTAAACTTACCTAATTACACAAAAAATCATCAACAGATGTTTACGTGTGTTCGCAGGTTCCTCTTGGATCGTCCTCACGGCGGACAGCGAGGGCTTTGTCCCGTTAACGTTCACACCCGCGCAGGAGATCGTCATAAGAGATGCCAGTGCAAAGGGCTACAGTGCCCGTTCTTCCAAAACTTTGGACATCATCAGCTCCACACAAGGGTGTAGATCCGCTTCTTCTGAAAGCCTGGATATCACTTCGGAAGTCCTCAGGGACTGCTGCTCCAAGACCTTGGACAGCGGCAGCCCCTCGGAACAGCCCGGCAATAAAGTGTAGTTTTTGGCAGTGATTTTGTGATGCCTGTCTGGTGATGGGGGGCTTTTGCATTTACTGTGTAGGACTGCAGGTTCTCAACAGCAGTCTCAGATCTCTGTTGGATTTCTGTAATTTTTTTGTTACATTGTAAATTATTTATTTGATCCTTGGAAACATTAACTTTTTTTTTTAATATATACTGAGCAGTGTTTTTTAACTACACCTCTTGCAGTGCAGACCAGCTCTTTGTACCAGCGGTTGAAAACGCGCGTTCTTACAAATTTCTGAGCTCAAGTTTCCATCTTGGTCTTTAATACATTGGTGTTTTTAGACAATAGTAAACTTGGATAATAAAGAAGTCCTTGAAAATGCTGCATTGTCCCCCATTTCCTCCCTTCTGCCAAAGCTGAAATGTTACACTGGTGTTACTTAGGAACAGTGAATGCAGAAGTGGGTTTGCACTGGTGTAAGCACCAGTTTAGGTTCATGGAGTTTGGGACAAAGTAAGCTCATATGGATTATCCACAGTGTGCAGAAGCAAGATACTTTTCCCCTCCTGTTTCTGCACTCAACACCTCTCTGTGCTTCCACCTCTGTGTGGGTTTAGGGAAGTGGCTGTCATGTTGTCTCATCTTTTGCAGTGAGAACATCCAGTTAAAAGCTGACAGAAGAACATGTTCCATGGGCTTTTGTAGTGAGAGAGAGAGAGAAAATGCAAAGGTGAAATTAGAAAAAGTTTATGTAAGCACAAGTTTATGTAACGTGGATTGCAGCACTGAAGAAAAGACTAATCCAAGATTGCTCCCCATAAAATCACAGCATGATAACATTAAGCAGTTTATCAGGCTTTCACAGTGGCACTTACTATGTGAGAGGGCATCAAGTGACTAGATTAAAGAATTGGAGCTACTGTCTCAGTACTAAGATAATCTCTTTTTTTTTTTTTTCATTGCGTATTTGGAAATTTAGCCACTGTCAAAAAAAAATCATCTGCCCACAAAAATACGATATTAAAGTTACAACACTGCCAAAAGCTGCAGAGAGCACTCAGCGTTGGGTGGTACAACTAGAAGTTACAGCTTTTGGTGAACAGGGGAGGAGGGAAACAGGTGAAATCATTTGGCAGCTGTGGGCTTCATTCTTTACATAACAATCATCTGTTCTCAGTAATGGTCACTGTTTAATCAGGAGGTGGTCTGAGATTACAGCTACCAGAAAGTCACTGAATCCAGAGCCTGAGCACTGGGTGTGCATTCAAAGCAGGCTGGATGCTGGGGTTGGTCCATGTTTCTTCACAGCCACCTTACAGTCCTTTTTCGTGCGTGTTCCTGGTTTCAACATCCAACTAAACCCACTAAGGAGGAAAGGGTTAGGGCTGAACACTCCTGACTCTGCATGATATGTTAGCCTTGAATTGCTCGTGCCTCAAATGCTGCTTCTCTAATTTTGTTACACAGCAAAACAGTGTATAAAAATTAGCTGCTTATTTTGGAATTATTGCCTATTTTTATTATGTCTAGATTGACAAAAGACAGTCTCTCCCACCAGAAGCGTGCTCAGTCTCAGGTTGCACCAAACAGATTTGTAGAGTTCCTCCAGCTCCCCAGGTGAGCACCAGGAGCTACCTGCACACAGGACTGTGCCATATGGTAACTGGAGCAGGCACAGCAAGTGCAAGTCGCCCACCAGAAGGTGTCAATAGTTTGGTCAAGGGATTACACTGGCTCCTCATGGTGCAGTATGTGCATGTGGACAAATACTGCATTTAAAGTATAACCCTAGGAGTCTCAAAGAAATCCTTACATTAAGAGAATTTCTTATTTCTTGGAATCCCAGAATGGTTTGGGTTAGAAGGGACTTTGAAGATCCTCTGGTTCCAACCTCCCTGCCATGGGCAGGGACACCTTCCACTAGATCAGGTTGCTACAAGCCCCATCCAACCTGGCCTTGGACACTTCCAGGGACGGGGCAGCCACAGCTTCTCTGGGTAACCTGTGCCAGTGCCTCACCACCCTCACAGAATGTAATTTCTTCCCATTATCTAATCTAAACCAGCTCTCTGTCACTTTTAAGCCATTTCCCCCATGTCCTGTCAGCACAGGCTCTTGTAAAAAGTCTCTCTTCGGCTCTGTTGCAGGCACTTGAAGGTCTTCACACTTCACACTTCAGCCTTCTCTGCTCCAGGCTGAACAAGCCCAACTCTCTCAGCCTGTCTCCATAGCAGAGGTGCTCCAGCCCTTTAAGCATCTTCATGGCCTCCTCTGGACTCACTCCAAGAGGTCCACATCCTTCCTATTTTGGGTAGCCCAGAGCTGGATGCAGCACTGCAGGTGGCGTCTCAATGAGGCTTCCCGGTGAGACAGTATCTGGTTTGTGCAGCAGATTTGGTGCTTAGTCATGTGAAAGCTCTGTGATTTCATACTTTAAACCTACAGTATACACACATTTTTATAACCATAATACTCAGCACTCTTGCTGCGTATCTGAACTGTGGTCTTGCAGAGAGTTAAGGTTAAAAAAAGCACTAAAAAAAAAAAAATCAAGCACAAGGAACTGGTGGTCCTAAAACTTCCAGGAAAACAAAACTTCCCTCACCTGCCAGTTGTGTGAATCCAGCTGACCTTTCCATCAGTCAGTCTAGAAGTTTTCTGAAGGGAAAGACTCTATTGTAGCACTTTGAGACTGTTTTTATGTAACTGTGATATGAAATTCATATGAGGTATATGATTGACCACTAGGCATTAGACTGCTGCTGGCTGTACCCTACTGAATGGGACTTTGAACTAACTTGCCCTCTCTTCCTCATCTTCAGATCTGGACAAAAAATACCAGTTCTGAAAGGACATGAGTTTCCCTTATGGAAATTCTTCCTCTCAAGAAGACTAACTTAATTTTGGGCTTTCTGTCTACAGCCCAGAAAGGCCAGTAGGGAAGGAAATGAACAAGTGATACTTGGAAACAAACTCTGAACCCAAAAGCAGGGTTTGCTTTAAAACATTGTCTACTTCAACTGCTTTACTGGGAATGCAGAAGGTGAATAGAGATGAGAGGACGCAGCAGAGATTGAACTGACAAGCAATTCTTATAAGGTACAGGAGTGACTTAAGGAATTAGTACTCAAATCTTCAGAGGCCTCCCTGAAAATCCCATGACCTGACACAGAAGGTCCCAGCCTTCAGGAACTCCGCAGGGACAGATGTCTGAGGTGGTATCCACCTATTAAAGTGGGGGACTCAGCACAAGGGATCTAATCCAGCTAAGCCAAGGCAGGTCAGGGAGCTCAGGGACCTGCAGGCACAGTGAGGCAGGAGGGAGAACACGTCTGCAGGAGGCACAGCCGGTGTCCAACAGCAACCAAGCCTCTCCATCTGTGCCTGGCGGGAAGAGCAGCTCAGATGTGTGGTTAGCTGTGACCTGCAGGGAGCTGATCACTCAGGAAGGTGGTGTAACTTCGGGTGGTTTCAGGGACGGTTTAGGTTGGATATTAGAAAGGTTCTTCACCCCGAGGGTGGTTGGGCACTGGAACAGGCTCCCCAGGGCAGTGGTCACAGCCTCAAGCCTGACAGAGTCCAAGAAGCATTTGGATGATATTCTCAGGCACAAGGTGTGACTCTTGGGGATGGTCCTATGCAGGGCTGAGGGTTGGACTCAATGATCCTTGTGGGTCCCTTCTAAGTCAGCATATTCTGAGATTCTGTGATTATTGCTAGGCAGGAACTACAATGACTAGTGCCCAGCTCAGCTGCTGACTGCCAGCAGCCAGCCCAGTGTGGAAGATTTGGGCTGCCATCACCATACTTCAGCAAGGACAAGAAATTGGGCATGGTTTGCCTTATGGAGCACTACCCAGTGACATGTAACTCCATTATCTTTCCCTTTCCTTCCTCTGTGTAAATCCATTTGTTGGGATTGCTTGGATGCTGGTGGGGAAGTGCTGTACATTAGGCACCCAACTGGTTTAATCCAATCTCCCATATTCTTATGACTGTATTTGGGTATTACCTGAATGAGAACCCCTGGGGATTGAAACTGGGCCCTGTTACTGCCAAGCAGCAGGAAGGCAGGAGGTTTACATTAGATTAGCATTTAATCTGAATGGTTGTCAACATAAGAATCTGCTTCTTTCAGTCACATGTTCTGAACATATGTAAGGCATCATTTAAAACTGACAGGAAGACATACAAAGCTCATTCATTTTACAGCACCAACATTGAGACCTAAAAAAAGAACAGTACAAAAATAATCTTACCCTGCACTTAAGTCTTTCATTCTTTTAACTTAAAAAAATACATTCATTTTCTTAACAAAAGTACAACTCTGATAATCAAATACAATAATGAGATTTTCAAAATATAAAAATAGTCTGTTCCATTTTATCTACAGCTTTCTCTTTTCTTTTGGCAGTTTCCATTGCTGCTACCATATGCAAAGTGAGGACTGAGTACATCTCAGTGAGATAAAGATCACATTGTCTCTCTGGAGAAGAGGAAAACAGTTTACAATCAACTAAGTCTGAATTCAGATTGGGTGTTGTGCAATTTAGAGGCAACTGCACAACTGATCTAGAAATAATATCTTAAGCCACGTTCAAATGATTCCATTCAACCCCAGCCAGCAGTTTCTGCAACCCTTTTATCACTGGGCTGCGTATTCAGCTTATATAAACTGACACAGACCCACTGCCTTGTAGCTACAGATTTATAGCAGCTGAAAACATAACCCATTAAAAAACATTAACAGCTTTTATTGGGACTTCTGGTTGTTTTTAAAGCTGACTATTCAGACATACACAAATATTACAGAATAAATCAAACGCCCAAAGCTGTTCTCTCTGATGTTTTGGAGCTATGTGATATTGCAACATAACTTACCTCATAACTTACCTACATAACCTACTTCAAAGTGCAGTAAATCCCCTATTTCAAATTCCATCAGACTCAAAATTGTAAACAAGCTTATGGTTTTTATTACTTTAAACATATATGCCCCAGGCATACAAATCTTGATTTGTCAAAAAAACGAAACAAGAACAAAAAAACCCCAACAGCCTTAGATGTCAATTCAACAGAAATCTTAAATGTAGTTAACTCTTAACCACACACACTCAAAATATATCCTCAGAAGCTCACTCATGATCAAGCATTTTGCTGAATTAGGACAGCTCATACGGCTGAGACTTCAAACTTGCCTGACAAGGTTTCAGTACCAAACTTAAGGAGACACTTCACAGTGTCCTTCAGTAAAAGCTTTCCCAGTTTCCAGTCCCAGCACTGTGAGTCATCTCCCAGATGGCCCTGAGCAAAGTACTTGCGGCCACAGCCTCCAAGTCCTCCCAAACAGTGGCAAGCCAGTCCTCCAAAGGCACTTCTGGTACAACACAAAGGCACCCTCTCACAGAGCCATACAGTGAAGGCAGTGAGCTGAAATTCATGTCTTGTCTTATATTGTGCTAATTTCTTTGAGGTGAACAAGCTTTAACTCTTAAATTCCTCACTGTCCCTTCCAGATTTGGATACATCTTCAGAGTCCAGTCACTTTAGCGTAAGATTGGAGCCAGTCTCTGGAGGTCTCTGCACTGACTGACTACAGAAGCCCAGAAAGAACAGATCTGAACTTAAGTGCTCCAGAAGGTGCCTGAGGTTAGGTGTGTCTTTCATCTACAAAATGTGTTCAGCAGTGTGAATCTACAGTAGAAATGAGGTTTCAGTTAATATATCTAAAGCACGATAACACCCCTGACTGAAAAAAAATCATCATTTAAAAGGCAGGTGTAGCCTCGTTATTATAAAATATGTGCAAGTTGAGATTAACACCTATGCTATCGTGTTTGGTGAGGCAGGGAGCCTACAACACATCAGAAATGGGTACCACGATTATTTAAAGGCCAAAATTTACAGAGATTTGAATGATATTTTTTGAAATGATAATTTTTGGAAGGGACTACTGAATTTGCATATCCTGAGGGGAGATGCTGATTTTGAAAATGTTCCCATTCTCTGAGAGAAATCAGTTTACAGGTTTCAGAAGTAAGAAACATTAGTAACAGGAATTGTAAGGTTCTGTTTCATATAAAATCCATGAAATTAAATTTCCTCAAAATCTCTTTCAGAAAAAACTCTTTGTAAGAAAACCCTCAAAACATATCTGCATCAGTGATTTGCTTCATTTCAAAGCAAAATAAATCCTAACTTTATATTATATACTTCAGTATTCCCAAGTGCTTCCCAACACACTAGTGTGCAAGTTGTAGGTAGAGATTGTGCTCAAAATCCACCCCAGCTTCCAAGGGTGAAATATATTGTGAGTTAATATTTGGGTGGTGCATCAGGAATTGGACTCAATGACTCTTGGGAGTCCTTTTCAATTCAGGACATTCTATAACTCTGTGGTCATATTTACACGTTTTTTTCCCCTTGACCTACAAATCCATAGAATCTCCCGTGCAACGAGATCACAGCTTTCCATTAATCATTGAAAAACAAACAAAAAACCCTCAAGCCTTCAATAGCTTCCTTTCCTGAACATGTGCAACGTCCTTTTTAGCACCGTGCATGGAGGTAGGTGCATATTTGCACGGTGGTGTCCTCTCTTGATTTCGTTATTATATCAGAATCATCCTTTATCCTTTTTGATAAAA
The DNA here is from genome assembly GCA_013396775.1 of Cephalopterus ornatus. Taxonomy (NCBI): domain Eukaryota; kingdom Metazoa; phylum Chordata; class Aves; order Passeriformes; family Cotingidae; genus Cephalopterus; species Cephalopterus ornatus. The sequence goes on from VZRE01009126.1 coordinate 233,958, forward strand.
TGTGAGCAGAGAAATGACCTAGAAAACTCTCACGGGGTTTGTTGGTGGGATGTGAGTCCATATTTGGAAAGTCACTGTATTCAGTGCCTTCAGACTGAGGTGTCCTTTTTGTGGTCATCCAAGTTCTCTGTGCTTTGATGGCTCCTCCTGTTAAAAGCAGAACAAACTACACATGAACACACCTCTGGCTTTCACTGCTAACTAACCAAGCTCAGTTTGGCAGTCTCAAACAGCTGACAACCTCCAGCAAAATGTGCTTGCTATGGACAGTGACTGAAGCTCCTAAACAGTGGGATCAGTCCCATTTTTGGGTTGTTTACCCCGTACCCTCCAGTCTGCAGCTACCACTGAAAAAAAGCAACTGGCGTACAAGAGGCCTGCGGCATATTTGCCAACCCCATACAGGTGTCTTAGATACCGTAGGGCATGAACTGGTCCCAGATACCCATGCTTAGGCCCTGGAACAGATCCCTTAGCATGGAAATCAGTTTCCAATTCCAGTAACTTGGTATAGTAAAAACAAGACAGAAATAGCAGCATACTTCGATAATTAATCCATCAGTCTGCTAGGATAGAGTGTTCTTAGGGATGTCCTCAGTATACAGAGGCATCATTTGACAGAGATGGATAAATCTGAGCTAGACAAGATTATCTTTGGAGAAGGAGGAAAGGGGAGGAAGGGAGAGTGACAGGACAAAAAGGCAAAGAATAGCTCAAAGCTGACCTCTCTTTTTCTCCCACAGTTTTTTCTGCCCACGCCTCTGAATGGTTTGGATGTTTCTTATATGCCATAAACACCAAGAAAGCAGTCAACAATCCCATTTCTTTTCTATATACAAGTAAATTTTAACTATTCATACTTTCTCCAGAAATTTAATCCACATAGAATATTCCTCATTTATGGCTTGAAACACTGTACCACAGTAGTGCTTTGTTAGCCACCCTAGAGAAAGAGTAAAATACAGCAGCTGATATTTCTGATAAACAGTTTTCTAAGCAGGTCATACTACACTCCAAAAACGAGATACTGGAGCATGTAGTGGTACCATTCTGTTAATAATTTGACTAACAGAGTGTTGTTTTGTTTTACTGTAAGGAATACAGAAGTGTATGTTGACAGTTAATGATTTTTTGCCCAGTATGACTGAGAGCTGCTGCACGGACATTGCTGTTTGCTGCCGGTCCAAACCCACCTTAACTCTTCAAGTGCAAGCTTTGTTTCTTTTCGACTTTGTTCAGTGATTGGGTAGAAGATAAGTATAAATAAACCCATAAAGATGAGGATACCAGGGACCGCTCCAATGAGGATTTTCAGGGTGAGGATCACATCATCTGACTGTCTGCATATCCCTGGTTTGTATCCAGTAAACCTAAACAAATGGAAGTAAGTGGTGTGTGTATGTTCAAAGTCAAAGGGCAGTTCATCTGAAGTTTTCTTTCTCTCCCCCAACACTCTTCAAGACTTTTCTCCATTTTTCCTACACCTCTCCTTTTTCCTTTTCCCCACTGTATGTTTCAAATATTATTGTTCAAAATTCATTTTTGCACTCAACTTCACGTAACTGTACTACCTTTGTATTTTCTCATTATTATTGTTGTTGTTATTATTATTATATCATATTTAAGTTAATTATTGCTGTTGAAACTGGCCAAATTACCCGCATACACTTTTAAAGCAAGAATCGTGGAATCCCATGTGAGGAAATACAATGATGCACAGGAAGTTCCACCCAAATATCAGGAAGAACTTCTTCACTGTGTGAGTGACCAGGCACTGGAACAAATTGCCTGGAGAGGGTGTGGAGTCTCCCTCACTGGAGATATTCCAGAACCATCTGGACACAGTCCTGTGCAATGTGCTCTTGGGATGACCCTGCTTGAGCCAGGAGGCTGGACCAGATGACCCACTGTGGTCCCATCCTGTGGTTCTGTGGTTCTGCGAAATTGATTTGTTACGTGTTTCCTAATTAATATTCAGTAAAGTATTTAATCTCTGCTTTAAAAGTATGCAAGCAATTTGACCAATTTCAGCAGCAATAATTAACTTTAATTTAAACACACGCTTAAGCACTCTTCTCAAGATAGACAAATTTACTCAAGTGCTTAGAGTTAGGTACATACTTATACTTCATTGATTCAGGGCTTCCATGCAGTCCCACAACTGCTGATATACTCAAATTCCTGTTCCCAATTTGTGGAATGAGTTTTTCCTCTGAACATGCACCTATGAAAGCGACAGCTCTTTTGGCATCTCTCTGTCTTCTGTGTTTTCCCACAAACATCTGCCTTGGCAAATTGCTGGGAGCTAACTGGAATGTAATTGAAAACAGGCTAATTGGGGAACAGTGAATTGTTTGAGCATTTTAGCAATAAGCAGTTAAAATTCCTAAGCCCAAAATGTTAAGCCAAGCACTGACTGTAATTTAGCAATTTCAGCTGAAGGCCCCGAAGCAAAACATTCTGGTTACCAAAACCTAATTTGGAGACAAGGGCTAGATAGTATTTCAGACAAGTTACCTTCTAAGTGTTTATTTGGTTTATTGTAGCAGGGACAGGCACAGGCCGGTTCTGCCAGGTCATGCACAAAGGCAGGGCAGGGGATGCCTGTCCACTTTCTCAACCTGTCTAGTCAGAACAGACAAGACAAAAGTGGAGGGAGAACATAAAGCATCTTCCAAACTGACATGGTGAAAGGCAGAGATGTGAGAAAGACTGTTTCTGACTCTGATCAGTGTCCAGTTCCCTGAAACTATGCAGGAATTGGTGATCCCTCTATGCTGAAGAGGCCACAGGCACCCCTGGAAGCACTCCAGGCCATGTCAAGACTTGCAAGCTTGTATAGATAGTCCAGCGCAGGTGCAGCAGGGAATGCACAGAGCAGCTGTATCAAATCTGTGGGACCTTCATCTGCTGCACTTTCACACTTAGTTCTTTATTCATATAAGCCACTAAAATTTACATGAGTAATTTGAAAAGAGGAAAATATAGAGGGAAGTCAAGTCTTTCTGAACTGAAACATGCCAGGGCAGGCAACTAGATGCTCAGCAGTCTAGTCTAGATGGTAACAATCCTGTCTTTAGTGGTCAGGCATCTGCAGCTGCTGGCACTTCCAGGCTTAGGGCAAAAAGGCAATTAAGTCCGCAGGGTAAAGGTGGAGTAACCTCAGAATGCTTTCAGAGTAGATCCACTAAGTGGAAACACAGTGTTACTTACTCCAGTCCTGCTGCAGAAATTCCTAAGCCAATTCCTGCTGACATCTTTGTAAAGAAAACATAAGAAGAATAGAAAATGGTTTCTTGTCCTTTTCCATGAGGATTCTGCAGGCGAAAGTTATCAACAACATCAGGCAGCATTGACCTAGAAGTGAGCAAAACAAAAGAAAAACTCAAGCCAGAATTTCTTTCCAAAGTCCAAACTTAATGAAATAGAGCACAGCCCTCTTCCATTTTTAGGAGTTGATTGATATAGTCATGCACATGAAAGAGTCCAGTTCAAAAAGTTCTACTGCTGGAGAGAAGGGAAAAAATTGTGTAAGTAAAGCATGGCCACATATTACGATGTAGAAAACCATTGAAAAACAATCAAACGCTTGCTGAGAGGTGACAGAATTTCTTAGTCTGACTGTCATTCCAATCAGAAGTTCAAAAAGTTCAAAAGAACAACAAAAAACCCTATGTTTCTTAAGCTTTCAAGTGACTCTGAATCTCTGAATAGTTCCGCTGTGAAATAACTCTTCTGACAAGCTAACAGCATTTTCAGAAACCAATGAGCCCTATTCTCTCTACTTCAAAGAAACTGACTTTGGTAATGGGGAATCAGAATGGAAGCTGCCCAAAAGTCAGTAGGGAATTGACATTTTATTTCCAATATATGTCATGATTTACTGTTGGGAAACAGGGCTTCTCACCCGCTGTGCAGAAAGCTTATGAAGGCTGACAACTTACTTCAAACGATGTATTCCATGATCTCCTAGAGTTTTCAGGGCATTGTACAAGTAAGTAATGCAAAACAATGCTCACAGCAACAGTCTTGCTTTCTGGTCAATTTGACCTGAAAATAATTATTTAATCTGAAGAGGAAATGTCCCACCCTGCTCATGCTTGAGTAGATTTTCCCCGCATATTTTCAGTCCTCAAGTGCAAAGGACCTTGAATTCTTAATTTCTTTTAATCATAACCTTGTGTTATTTGATCTCTAACAGAGGACTGCTCAAGCAGAGGTACACAGAATCATAGAATGGTTTGAGTTAGAAGGGACCTTGAAGATCCTCTAGTTCCAACCCCCTGCCATGGGCAGGGACATCTTCCACTATCCCAGGTTGCTCCAAGCCCATCCAACCTGGCCTTGAACACTTTCAGGGATGGGGCATCCACAGCTTCTCTGGGCAACCTGTGCCAGGGCCTCACCAATCTCACAGTAAAGAATTTCTTTCTAATAATTAATCTAAACCGTCTTTCAGTTTAAAGCCATTCTCCTTTGTCCTGTAGCTACCCTTATAAAAAGAAAGGTTAGGCACAATTTGCCTTATGCTTCCTCTGCTATATTCTTAATTGCTCAGTATTAATTGATTTAACTAACTTCATAATTCCTGTTATCACAAATTCTATATCTACTTAGATTATTGATTCATCCACATACTCTTGTGTACAAAGAGCAGCTGCAGCTACAGTTACAGTAGATTTAATCTCTTAAAAACAGAGCAACCAAAGTCACGTCGTTACAAATTATAAAAGAAAAGATTCTTGGAGGAAGTGACTCTTGCCAAATTCTGGCTCTTTCAGAGGCAAATTCCAGGCAGTAGTGCATACATGTAGTGTACAGATCTATCCCTTCCCCACCTCAAACATAAAATTCTCCTACCATGGCAACAGAAGAGATGCTGCAATGCTCAGACCAGAGACGAAAGCCACGAAGTAAGCCAGGATCAGGTTTGGAATGGTCACTAGCATGACTGCAAAAGGAATCATCCACTGAGGAAGAAGAAAAGCATTACATCTAAGTTACAGTATGCACTGCTCAGTGGGATACAGATTGTTCCCTTCAAAATATGGAACTGTGTTACAAAACAATTTATACACAGCAACGTCTGACACTTCAGCATTTCCAAAGAGCCCTGAGCAAATGTGTACTTATCTATTCAAAAGAACAAGAGAAAAGTAGGACAAGTCACAGAAGTGCTGTCTCTTACCAGTATTAGGGCTATGACTGCACTAGCAAATTCAACAGTCCCAAGAGACTATTTATCAGTCATGAGGCCAACTGACAGGCTCTGGTCACAATCATACTCTCCAAAAGACATGTGGCTGTATAAATACTTCTCGTGAGGAGCCCTGGAGTGGGTTGATTCCCAAACTGTGGCCGGGTAGGATCATAGAATCACAGAATATGCTGAGTTAAAAGGGACCCACAAGGATCATTGAGTTCAACTCTTAGACCTACACAGGATCATCCCCATGTGCCTGAGAGCATTGTCCAAACGTTTCTTGAACTCTGTCAGGCTTGGTGCTGTGACCACTGCCCTGGGGAGCCTGTTCCAGTGCCCAGCCACCGTCTGGGTGAAGAATCTTTTTCCAACACCCAACGTAAACCTCCCCTGACACAACTTCAGGCCATTCTTTTGGGTCCTGTCACTGGTCACCACAGACAAAAGATCAGTGTTTACCCCTCTTCTTTCCCTCACAAGGAAGCTGGGAAGGGACCTTGAAGATCCTCTAGTTCCAACCCCCCTGCCATGGGCAGGGACACCTTCCACTATCCCAGGTTGCTTAAACCCCCGTCCAACCTGGCCTTGAACATTTCCAGGGATGGGGCAGCCACAGCTTCTCTGGGCAACCTGTGCCAAGGCCTCACCACCTTCACAGGAAAGAATTTCCTTCTAATAACCAATCTAAATCTACTCTCTGTCAGTTTAAAGCATTTCCCTTGTCCTATCACTCCATGCCCTTGTCAAAAGGTCCTCTCCAGCTCTCTTTTAGCCCCTTTAGGTACTGGAAGGTGCTACAATGTCTCTCCAGAGCCTTTTCTTCTCCAGACTGAACAACCCCAACTCTCTCAGCCTGTCTCCATAGCAGAGAGCATCTTCGTGGGCTCCTCTGGACCCACTTCAACAGGTCCATGTCCTCCATACATTATGGGTCCCAGAGCTGGATGCAGTAGTCCAAGTGGAGTCTCATAAGAGTGGAGTAGAGGAACAGAATCCCTTCCCTTGACCTGCTGCCCACGTTGCTTTTGAGGCACGTGGGCTTTCGAGCCACGGTTGGCTTTCAGGACTGCAAATGCACGTTGATGGATCATATTGAGTGCCTCGTCAACAACACCCCAAAGTTCTTCTCCCCTCAGGGCTGCTCTCAGTCCATTCTCTGCTCAATATATATTCGTGCTTGCGTTTGTCCCAACCCATAAGCATGACCTTGCACTTGGCCTTGTTGAACTTCACGAGGTTTGCATGTGCCCACCTCTCAAACATGTCAAGGTCCTTCTGGTTAGAATCCCTTCCCTCCAGTGTGTCAACTGCACCAGCACCTTAGTGCCACCATCAAACTTGCTGATCCTACTTGCACTCGAATCCACTGTCCATGTCATTGACAAAGATGTTAAACAGCACCAGTCCCAGTACTGACCCCTGAGTATGACACTCATCACTGCTCTCCACTTGGACATTGACCTGTTGACCATAACTCTTTGGATATGACCATCCAGCCAATTCCTTATTCACTGGGTGGTCCATCCACCAATTCCATGCCTCTCCAGTTTAGAGACAATGATGTTGTGAGGGACAGTGTCAAATGCTTTGCCTAAATCCAGGTAGATGATCAGATGCTCTTCCATTATCCATGAATGCTGATAATTCTTGGAAGATTGCTAATCAGCTTGGGAAAAGATTTTTCTGGCAGTTTAGTAACAGAGATGATGAAACATCAGTTTCCATTCTAGGACAGCGGAACTGTTTAGTTTACTGTTAGTGACAGTGCCTTAAAACACCATCACACTGCATTTCAAAGGAAGCGGGAGGGCTTCAATGGTCATTTTAAACTGTAAATATACCATTTCATGGATCATCTTGAATCTTGAATGCAGTAGAATTTGCTTACACCTTCATTTCCAATGATGACTTTAAGGCCATACAAGTGCTCAGCAATAACTAAACCCAGGAAGGTGGTTTACTCCCACTCCACACAGCCAGATACGCTCATGACGTTGCACGAGTCACTATGGTCACCCCCAAAACCAAACTAATTTGGGGTGCTCAGGATTTTTTTTTCTTGCCAGTACTTACAACCACAAGATTTCTGCAACTTCATCTTGAAGCAACGAGCTTGCAGGATTGAAAATCCACTATTTTAAATGCTGACTAAATGCATGTGGCCCAGCTGTCCTACACCCATCACATGTTCCTTGTCCCACACCTGTGAACCCGTGGGCACAGCAGCACATGCAGAACGCAGAAGCAGGGGCTTATCTACAGGGCTTTTTAATGATGGAGGATTAGTTTAACATTAAGTGTTTCAATCCTCCATACGTGCAGCTTGGGAGCTGAGGGTATGAGAAGAGCTTTCACAGACAGTGATTCCCTTAAGCACTGCTATTTACAGTTCTGCATGATAAGTGATTCTGGGAGTTCTGGAGTCTAATCCATTATTTTTATGTTTTAAATGCATTTTCCATCTAGAGCATTTGCTCCTAGCCTAAGGAGGAAGAAAACAACCTTTCCTGACTGCAAGTTCCCAGCACAGGCAGATAATCCTTGCATTAGCCCAATGTTGTGGCAAAATCATTATTTCACCACAAGAGAGCACTCCAGCAATACAAGATTTTATGTTGTCTACAAGCAATTTTATGACTGCCTTGTGCTCCACATGGGGCACCCACTCAGAAACCAAAGCACTTAAACAAAATTCTGGATCAATAATAATAATAATAATCATTGCAACTGTAATTTCCTACTGAAAGAGAAGCACGACCTGCAGGACTGAGGTTACAATGCCCTAAAGTCTTGCTCATGCAATGGCAGCGCAGTCACGGGGGCGGAATTCCTGCTGCAATAAACAGCTAACACACCTCCTTCTTTCTTATTTGTACAGCAATTACTCTGTCATGGGCACCTGCTCCCTTGTCAGAGGGCTGCTGCCCTCCAAGTCATAAACGATGTCCTGTGGTTACCACGTGTCTTCCATCCATTCCCTGACAGCGCCATGGAAGGCGATCCCCTGCTGGGATGCTAAAGGTGTTACTGGTATGTGCAGCAGCACATTATGAAGGGCAAATCAGGAAAAGGTGCAGGTAGGGTGTGAGTGGGAAATGGGGATGGGAGAGTGGAAAATGAGCTGCAGCACCAGGATTCGTCCAAAGGCATGTCTCCACACTGCACAGTGCTGATAGATGGCAAACAAACAATTTTTTATGGTGGGAAGGCGTTCTTATTTTTACTAAATCCTCCAAAAACCCAGAACCAAAAGCTATTATTGGCTAGGATGGAAGCTAGAGTTGTGAGAAAGAGCCATCTTCTGCTTTTAGACACCTTGCCAAAACCATGAACCAAGAAGATGCCACATTTCTTGAAATTACTTGTGACAGTTTCACCTCCCGTCACCAGCTGAGACTTCACTCACTGTAAGTTCAATGTTTGCCCCATGAGGGCAGAGTAAACACCTAAATGAACATAGCTCGTGGGAGCTGAAGCAAATAAACAGAAGAGAATAATTTCTAGCCTGTGCACCAACCTGATTGTGGGAAGAATGCTATAAAGGCTCCTGCTCGGGTATGACCACCTACTTCCAGAAAGTTTAGGCTTTTAACTTCTAGGAATTTTAGTGCTCAGTCAGTAGTTAGACTGTTGGTCACCTCTTGTGGAGGAATGAGTAAAAAAGGAAACAATATCAGTGACAGAAAGCCAGGATTCTTGTTGCTTATTTACCTACCCTGAGTTCTATCCTCTTTGAGGACTCTCTTCAACATGGAATCACTTTAACAGGAAAAATTAGTCTGGAGCAGTGTGACTTTTTTTCAGGCAGCTGAATTTCAAATGACATATTCACCCTGAAAGCTGAGTGAGTTTTTGAGAAAAAAAGCCTTGTTTTCTGCCCTGTCTCCTTCCCTTCCAGGGTAACATTCCCCAGTGACAAATTAAGAGCCTCAAATGATGTGATTTTATTTCATTTCATAGTGGGAGGGTACAGATTAATTGTACAGGTCACACAAGGTGGTAGTGTACAAGGACCCTGTGATGCCTTCTCAGACACAAAATCCATCACTGCGCACACAAACAGTCCCTTGAGAAATGTCTGCAAGGTGAAAGAGAAAGGTGGTTTTTTTTCAATCCAGCCCCTACTTAGGCCATAACAGTCAAGCAACTCAACTATAAAATTAAGTTAAACCATGTTTACAGAGGTGCTGACAGGCTTTCCAGTCATGTAAAACTAAATTTATAGAGCCAAGTTGGTTGAAGAAAGCATTTTTCATAGCCAAGTAGACAGAGGAGGAGATTTCCTAAGGAGGAAATCTGCATTCCCAGGTCTAGTCAATGGTCCAATACTGCTTCTGGCACTTCTCTTTGCTCAAGTGGTAAAAAGAAATGAGGATGGGACTTGAATTCCAGATGCCTATTTCAAAACACATAACAATTCAGCATATTTGGGTTTTGAAGTTACTTCTGATTCTTTGGAAGGCATTCCAACACAGCTTTTAATTCCAAAAATTATAACCGTTCAATTCCATTCAATAACTGTCACCAGACCTAAATTTTTCAGCTTTGTTCAGACTTTGACATATAGCTTTAGGCTGGATTTTTCAAGTTCTCATGCTTTGTTGTGCACAAGGCAATTTTTCTTTCCTCTTTCATAAGTAATTGAAGGTAAACAGGGGGAAAATGGGGAGGAACAGACCTATATAATAACTCACCGAGGATGATGACAGAAAATTGCTGCTGTCTGCACTAAGTGAAGGACTTAAATAATCCTTCAGTGACAAGGGCAGGCTCACTGAGCTGGCTTTGCAGAGCTGTGTCAAAGTTAAACTAGGCTTCTTTTCTCAGGTAGGTCACCTAATTCTTTATTTCACTAGTAATTGTCCCTCTCTGTTCAGAGGGATGTGGACACCTCTGGCTCCTTATACTTCTAGAGGAGGGTGTGTAACAGACTTCTGTTTCCTTCTCTGTGACTGAATTGCAGATGCAGACAACTCAGCACCATACACAAAGACAAAACAAGCCTTGTACAACAGGTAACTTGTCAACCTGAGGCAACTCAGATCTGAATTTATAAAACCTCATTGGGGTTCACTTCAGAGAGCAGACAAATGAACAGCTTGTACAGATTCTTAAATAAACTGGGACCTCCCCTCCAGCATCAATCCATTTCTCAAAAATTTCCCTTGGAAACTTGGAATCTGTCTGAAATTTGGTATAATGACTTAAAACAAACTCTGAAACTGAGCAAATTTCACGTAGCTTGAGGTTATAAGCACTTGAAAGAGCTCCTGAAGTTGCTCCAGTTGTCAAATGAAGTGAGCACAAGCAGATTTTTTTGCCCTCAAAGGATTTGCTTACCGAAATCCCACATGCTGCACATTTCTTGCCAAATCGCTGCAGAATCTTCTGCCAGAAGGGAACACTCACGGCTGCTGATACCTACAAGCGACAAAAAAACATATCTGTACTGTGCCTACTGCCACTGTCTTCTTCAGCTGTAGAGCTCATGGGCATCTTTTTGTCTAGTACATTACAGTCTGAAAGGAACACGCAGATTCCTGTTTCCCCTCATCCTTTGAATGATTTTTAAAAATTCATTATTAAGCTGTCCACGAGAATGTTCCACAGTCAAATATCAGAAGGCAGTGTCTTAAAATTTCCTTTTCTAATGTGAGCCACAGCAGTTAAAGCTATGCATGACACAGCCGTTAAAGTTCAAACATACTGCAAATAGTCCTACTTCGTGCTAATGCCTTTTGCCACATCACCTGAAATGATGAGTGAATTCAGCTCTACCCCATGATACAGGAAGAAAGCTGAAGTACGAGATACACTCATCTGAAGATATACTTAGAGTACCTATTCTATAGCATGTGTCCCTTCTTAGAAACAATCTGTAAGAAAAATCATTGCTTGCAGTCAATATTACCATTTCATATACTGAAATACTCACCTGGTAGCAGCAACAATCACAGGCAACATAGTACCAATGCACTGAAGTGTTGCCATTAATGACAGTCTTACAATTGACCTAAATTTAAATGACATCTTTTTGTTACAGTTTTATTTCCACCTTTACTGATTTTAACTCTGTCTCTTGTCTCTCTTCTTGGAGACCATCACTTGCAGAGCCTTAAGATGTCCAATAGCCATCTTCTGCTCTCCAACATTTCGGTTTTAATGGTTTTGGAAAAGATATTTCTTATAATGTGGGAAAGGATAAATATCGCCCAGGCAAGCAGAATTCTACCTCCGCATGTCAAGAAAAAAGTTCTGTAAAAGGATCTTTTTATGAAACTGCCAATTGCCCTACAGAAGAATCTTCATATCTCTGGATATTTAAAATATATATCCTTGCAAGCTGCTTAGCTCAGAAGAGTCATGTGTATAAATACGCAAATTAAAGTTGTTTCATTTTCAGCATATAAGACACAGGAGAGGCAAAGAAAAGGTAAAATTCCAGACCTCCTTTCTAGCAGAAGCTTTTGCCCTTCATGGGAGCAGAAAATGATTTACAGGTAAAAACAACTAGAAATGAATTAAAAGCTCCAAAGCATTAATTTTTTATAAGTACAGCAGGGAACACCAGCTTTATTTCAAACACACAATGCAAAAAATAGTGTAACTTCTTAAGAGCTCTGTTGAGATACAAAACTCTTCTTGTCTTCTATTATTTAGTGCCAAAATCCAATGAAAACCAGTTAACATATGGGAGAGAAGCGCAACTCACCAAGATGGTCACCACCAAATACTGGAAGTGATTGCGAAGTCCGGAAGCTTGAGTGCAGAACAGGACAAAGTTGCTCTGCTCCAGCTGATGAATCGAAGACATTTAGTGACAACCAAAAGAGAAAGATAAATTTTAAAAGACAAAAATGACATCACACTCCCTACTAGTCAAAGATAGCTGGGGATTGATTTCTTAAATGTAGGATTTGGCAGTCTCATTCTTCTCTTGTTTGCAACAATTTAAAGAAGCAATAACTGTTCTGTTATCACTGGAATAACATGCCAGTAATACTGGGGCAAGCAAGAGGAAAACTATGCACCTAACAGAGTATAAAAACGACCAAAACAGGAATGGCCCTATGAAAGGATTCTGTCTCCAGGCTTTATTCCCTATGTTGCAATTGCCTTGTGTTGTCACAGCCACAGCTGCAGGCTACTGCAAGAAACTGCCCTTTCTTTTTCATAGCAATGCCATAAATCTTTCTCCAGAAGCCCTGACTCCAAAACAAGTAACTTTCAGCTGCAATTACACTCATGCCAACTTCCTGTGGTAAAGCAGCATGTTTTGTATGCAGCCTCAGCTATGGAGTGTAGCTTTAGGTCAGATACCTCCACAAGTCTGAATACTCCTTGGATGGGAGGATTTAGCTGCACTGTGCTGTACGTCAGGTGAAGCCACTGCCACCATGCTTTTGAGGATTTCGGGAGGATTCTGAACACCAGGATATGACTGAGGGGTAGCTCCAGCAATTCTGAAGAAGTGAAGTGACAGAGCAGGATTTAACACTCATGCCACAGCAGCACAATCAACTCTTGTTTCTTTGTGTGCTTGTAGATTATAGGGGGCTAATCATCTGTATACCAATTAGGATATCCAAAAAGTTGTATCCCTACTCCATGGCCACAAATGCCTTCTCTAGCTTGTGTCCCTGTTTACACTGCCTTAATTTTAGATGTAGGATACAATACTCTGTAATTATGGCCAATGAACACATCTTCCCTGCCTATTCCTTTGCTCATCAGTAATCCCCTCTCTGAATTCCCAAAGTCAGTGTCCCTCCCTCAAATAATAGCAGCAAGGGTTGCTCATGCTGGCTGAACTGGAGCAACACAACTTCCAGCTTCTGCCTCCCCTCACACCTTCCCTTCCATCTGCACAAATAGCGAAATAAAGAGATATGGACTGACAGAAGGTCTTTTCCTCTCTGGGTGTTGTGAGCCAGTAGTTGGCTGCCAGAAACCAAATCTGTGCTGCATCCTTACTAACTGAATGGATGCTGGAAGGATCTAGACAGTAAGGGACCTTCCAAGAAACTTACTAATTCACCAGGACTGCTGGTGAGCACAGCACAGCATTCTTACTGCAGTCTTGCCTCCTGTCCTGATACTTACTTGATAAAGGGCTCAGGTGACTTAGAGTCAGTTCACCAAAATGCGATAATTATTTGCCTTTCAAAATAAAGCCAACTTTACCTGCTATGTACAGGTTCACAATAAAATAATATGTCAACTGGGTTGAACATAGCTAAAAAAACAAGCTTAAAAAGCTCCTGCACTATGGGGAATGAGGGTTTCTTATTGACCGGCTTTTTCTACAGTTTTTCTCTCAGAGAGGACACACTGCATCTTTTCACAAGAGCCACGTCCAACTGCAGGTCCTCATTTTAAAATGAGCTCTATCTGGCTCTGAGACAGGTAAGACCTCCTGCCTCTGAATGTCTTCTTACTCTGACCTAATGCCTTCCATCACAAAAGACTACACAAGAACCAGTTCAGCCACTATCTGAGAACAGACACCTACGCAAAGGAAAGGGGCAATGGTTTAAAGCAGGGCACACTTTAGAGAGGAACAGAGAGGAGAGAAGAGAAGAATATTCTCTAAGCAACTGAAACCACAGGAGACTGCGGATAACATATAATGACCCAATCTGTGTCACTAGGACTAGTTCTTCACCTTTTATGGGGAAAAAAAAAGGTCTTTAAATGGTCCGGACTTTGGCTTTGCTTCTCCTTTGACAGAACCATCTCCAGCTGCATAGGACCCCAGGCACCAAACAAGGACTCTGATTCCCTACTGATTCGTAGGGAAAGGCACCACCCCCTAGATCACCACCCCCTGTCACCAGCCAAAGGTTATTTGCATTTCAGCTGCCTCAGACTCCCCCATGCTGCGAGTGGAATGAGGCCAACACACCAACTTAGAGAGTCTGAAGTTACCTGAACTGCTGTCGAGATGAGAAGAAATGAAGCTGTAAGTTTCACATATGGACCGTGCTTCATGGTGAGCCCAAGCCCCTTACAAAAAGGAATTGCTCTGTCTGAACTTAAGGCATAAGGATCTAAGAGGAACAGAATACATAAAATAACAATATTTTCCATAGATGAATGTGAAATAATGATTATTAAATCTAGGCATATTTAAATGTATCTTACCATCTTTTTCCTTTACTCCAAGAAAAAGAACAACAATTCCAAGAAGATACACACCTCCGATGACCCCTGCTGCGATCATATAAACTTTTGCCTTGGAAAGAGAAAACGACATTTGAAATTACGACAGGAGAATGACAAGTCATTATGAAAATTTCAGTCTCTTTCTGGTGAGTCATCTGCAAATGAAGAGATGCCCATCTGTATAAAGCCAACTGTCTGTCTATTACCTCTGAAAATGTTTGCTTCTGCAGTTCATTTCTAAACCACACCTGCTTTAGGGTAAATCCAGGGCACGTAAGTATATACTTTTTGCAAAAAAATAAGAAGCAGTGAACAAAAGGACTGTTGTGTTGGCAAACTGGTTTGTTACAATTTTGCTTATGTTGAGACTAGCTACAGACACACACACTCATCTATCAAAAGCATGCATCATCCATAGAGGGATTGTAACTTTTAGTAAATCCAGTTGCTCTAGCTACACATATTGCAATCTTCATGCTGGGTGGGAAAGTCCTCAGTACTGAGGTAAACATAATTACTACAGCTTCTGCAGTTATACATAGTGATAATAACGAATTTCAGAAATCATACCTACTTGCCAATGTTTTGAGAATATGGTAGATTGCATGCTGGTTTTCCCAGTTCCTTAGTGAAGTACTCAAGCAAATTCAGAAATCTTTGCTTCCTATTAGTCAGTGGAACAAATCCTCCAAGGATACCTCCCACATCATCAGATGACATTTATTGTTTCTAACTCTGATTGCACTGACTTTGTATTACAGCTTTGAAAATATTTTGCTTCAGTACTATGGAATAATTTATACTGTGTTATCAAAGATAAAATAAGTGCTGATTATAGAATTTTATGACACAGCGGTTATTTGATAGGAAAACTGAATTCTAAATTACAAGTTATATGTTGAAAATGGAACTCTTATAAATCTAGGAAGCAGTTGGTAAATAAACATGCAATCACAAGAATTTACTTCCAAATATAAAGTCACTTAGCATAAATGCAAACGCAGTCAGATGAACCATGTAAGAATAGACAACCTTCAAGAAAATAGCTTTTGTTAAGTTATCTACATTTCAGAAAATAACATGGTGAAATAAAGGAATGCAAGACTATTCTTTATTTGGGATAAAGCTTTGCATTTTTTTAATATCAGAGCTATAAAATAAGTCACAGAGTACTTTCATACTGTTGGTTATGGCTTGCTCTAGCCACCACTTTTTCATAGAATCATAGAATTATTTGGGTAGGAAGGGACTTTAAAGACTATTTATTTCCAACCACTTCTTATGGGCAGGGACATCCAACTCAAGCCTTGAACACTCCAAAAGATGGAACAGCCACAACTTCTCAGGGCAACCTGTGCCAGTGCCTCATAAGAAAAAAAATCCATATATCCATCTAAATCTACCCTCTTTCAGTTTAAAACCATTCTTCCTTGTCCTGTCACTACAGACCTTTGCAAAAAGTCTCTTTCCATCTCTCTAAAAAGTCCCCTTTAAGTACAGAAAGGCCACAATAGAGTCTCCTCAGAGCCTTCTCTCCTCCAGGCTGAACAAATCCAACTCTCTCAGCCTGTCTTTGCAGGAGAGGTGCTCCAACCCTCTGACCATTTTTATGGCCCTCCTCTGGCTCTGCTCTAACAGGTCCCCATCTTTTATTCCTCCTATAGCTACTTTACAGTTTGGCATCTTCAGCAAAGATCCTCAGAGTAATTCTGCTGTCACACTGAGGAGGGATTGCAAAGACAACAGTCGTGAAACCTTTTTTGCTGTGAGGTCATTGTCTCAGCTCCAGCATTACTGATTTCAGGGGAGTCATGTCCGTGCTCATCCAGCTGGATGATATAATACGGTGTTAGAGAAACATCCCCACGCTTCTACCTAAGAGATTTTAGTATGTTCCCATAGGCACTTACTTGATGAGACAGGATATCTGAGGGGTCTGGAATGCTGGTAGTGTCATGCCAGGAGTCAGTTGTGTTTACTGGGGGATTCACAGTGCAGTGATGAGAGACATGAGCACTGGCCACAATCTGCCCCTGAAGTGCTGCTCCAATCAAGGTCCCAAGCACTTCCATGGTCATTCCTAAAGAAGGAAGCACAATTGTGCACTGAGGATGAGAACCTTGCTTGTTTGTCTCAATGAAGATAAAGCTCATCAAAACATTTTCTTTTACAGGGAACAAGCACAAAGAGCAATACCAAGAACAGCAGAATTAGAAGGTCATTGATAGAACGGTTTCGAGGAAGGAGTTTTGTCATCTATTTTCTGATCAGCTTTTAGAAGCCTCAGTGAAGGAGCCTTTTCTATACAAGCTGCATGAGAGATGCTGAATGCTGAGATTAAGACCCACAAAGGGATAACACAGAAACCTTTCATCTCAAGGACCCACGTGGAAGTACAGTTTAAATGTTAAATGCCATTTTTAACAAAGCAGGACTAGGAGCCTTAACATCAGACTGTTCATCTCAAGCTTGGCAGTAACTTGTGAAACACTTATCTGATCAAACTTCTAGGTCCTCCATCTGTAAAATAACCTCAGGTTTATGGAAATAGTATAGCTGCAAAAGCTCTTGGAAACAGCAGATACTTATGTTCTTAAGTGCCTAAGGCCACAGTCAGGCAGAACTAATTACCTCAATCTCAGAGAATGATTCAGATCACTAAGACTCATCAGAACAAGGGATCATCTGAAAAAACAACCTGGGCCTCCATTTGGGAAAGCAAAGATCTAACCGTGGGCATCCCATAGATGACATTGATCAACCAGGTTACTGGCTGTGGCAGCTCTGTCATGGGAGAGTGGTGAGTAATTTGGGTCCTAGACTCTCCTCAGCGTGAGGGATTTCAAGCCTCCCATGCCTGTTTCCATGCAATATAGCCATATCCAGCATCCCCTGTGGCAGGGAGATAAACTGAATTCCTGTCCTAGCGCCAGAGACTAACCCTAAACCCCATTTATACATTTTGCATAAAGATGCACAGAGTTGAATGCATGAACACATTAGGAACAGGGACCAAGTCTCCCTGTTTATGAGGGAATGATCTTCTCATTGCCCTAAATTTCAAGCTTCTTTCTATTTTGTCTCTCTCAGTGGCTCCTGGGGTCCCACGTTCCTTTCTCAGAAAGGGGATTTTGAAGGCTGCTTCCAGAGGTGTCCTGGTGGTTATCATACTGTCTCTGGGAAATGACAGGCATTTCAAAAGCTCCTAGGCTCAGGCTTATTCAAGTTCCCTGACCTCAGACACACTTTTTTGTGTGTCCCCATAAAGGAATAAAAATACTTCACCATCTAACAGGAGGGCAACACACAGAGACTGCGAGGAGTTCAGACAGTGAAGTAATGAAGGCTGTATGTAGCTACATGATCCAGTAAGGAAAAGGAAAGAGAGGCTCTCTAGGAGACTTGGGTCATTTAAACAATTGCTGCTACGTTTCCAAACTTCTGTTTGGAAATACTTTTGAATGGAAAATTTGAGGTGCCACATAACACTAACTTGAACCAATGGGAAGTAAAAATAAAAAGTTTCTTCCCCAAACTTCACATCCAATCTCACTAGTAACATTACAATTCAGTCCATACACACTAAAATCCTGGCAGATGGTGGAAATTTAACCTCAGCCTGGTCTGAAGGGTTTTGAACACAAACTAGTCTCGGCTGGGTGTTGCAGAACTTTCAAACTGTTGACTACTCAGTGCAAAGGCAAAGCACTCAAATCACACCTTTCCTTCACAACACCACCTACACATTTATAACCTTCCTCTAGGGCTCTACATCTGCATTTCATCAAGCACTTGTATAGAATAAAACTCAGAAGTATCATCAGAAATGTAGCCATTACAAAACCTTACTTTCTAAGAAGTAGCCGGAGCTGAGAAACAGACAAACTTCAAAGTTCTTGTGTGCTCAGAATTTATGATGTATTACCTTCCACATTAGCCAAGAAAGCTGATCTTTCAGAAAGCAGACTGTACCTTGAAGTAGGTTATATTTTACCCAGATTGAAGTAGGATTTATGTTAAAGCAACTTTGGAATCCAGTATTTCTACCTTGCATTCATGATAACAGCAGAACAAAATTTATAATAAGCAGTTCTGCTTGTCTCCAGCAGAGGGTGATGGATCCTCTGATCCCTATCTTTTTTTAAAGAGCACGCTTCATATTACACAGCTGTTTTTCTTTAACAGTTGAAGAAATGCCTGAACAACTGACTGCATCCAAGACAGTCTATCAACAAGAAGAATTCTCCGTGAAACCCGAAGGAAGGCAAAAGTATTTAAGTAAAACAATTAACAAAAAAAAAAGAAAAAAAATATTCTCACATAATCATAACCATAACAAGAAAACTTGGCTCCAAACAAATATAATTTCAAAGTATACAAAAATATCAACATCTGAAAAGTTGAAACTATGGTTCATTCCAACATCTTAATTTGGCTTAGGAGAACAGCTGTACACTCAAAAGTGAAACTCTTTCTGAGTAATAAAATTACACTATAAAATGTGTGACACCTCTCAGCCATGGAGTTCAACAGCCTTTATGAGTACAAATTTCACATGCCTATGAAGCCTTGCATGGGACTAGCAGATCAGAAAGCCCATTTATTTGGATCACAGCCTCTGAAGACATAAAACCAGACAATAGAAAACACTAGGTACATGGATTTAGTTAGAATTTAGGCCAGATGACTCAGAATACAGTCAGTGCCAAAGAATATAACAAAACTGGAATCTCCTGCTGTGTAGTCCTGTCCTGTGACTGCTAGCCCAGACTTTCTCTTGAGATAGTTGATGATAATGCAAATTACAACTGTTCCATGTGGCCGGAAAAGGGATTGGGTTGCTCAGGGGATGTTGTATCTAGAATTTTTTAGCAGTTCTGGCCATTTCATTGTGCCCCTCTGGGTTTCAACATACTCAGTCAAGCATGTTGAGGGTAAGAAGGCCTAATAGAAGAGAAGAGGGCTCTTGCCAGGAAGAGAAAACAGATGCAACAAAAAAAATGGCAAGTTATTCTAAAGTAACACTGAAAGGCAAGTTAAGACATAGAAAAGTCTTCCATGTGATATTTGACTCCTTTCTCTTTACCTTGCTCAATGCAGTTACATAGTAAAGAAGGCACGAGAACAGAGCCCAGGAGAGTAGGAGGGGAAGAAAATGATCTTACGTTCAATTTATGATCTATACAGGAAATCTTGAAAATATTTTCATTGCACTTTTTTGGTCTGATCAGTTTGTTTCAAAGCAAAAACTTTGTCTGGTTTTGACTGTTGAAAAGCCAGAAATACGGTCTGGAAGCCTTCATTCTTTTAACTAATCCTGTCAGTTCTATCACAGCAAGATCTGTCCTTAAATTACTCAGTATACTTAGGATTAATTAAATACACACAGGTGAAATGAAGAGATATATTTCAGTTTGTGTGAACATGCACACAAAATTGATCTCCTTTTTGGTGAGGTCAACAGTCTTGATTCTATGTGCTTTCAACCTTTTTTCAGAGAAAACAGGTTTGGAATTTGAATTTTTAACATGAAACACATAAACTTAGGAAAACATTTACTAAAAAAAAGAACAGAACAAAGCAACAAGCCTAAACAAAACAAAATCAAAACAACAAACACCTTAAAATTACTTTCATACTTTCTTTAATTGAATGGGTTTGGGATTTTCCCCTACAAATCACCTGTAAATGAAATCATTCTTCCTTACCCTGACTTGGGTAAGAGTGATTTCTACTGTTTCATCTGGCTAGCAATAAAGCAAAAAGACTTTATATCTAGCCAGACAATCTGAGACAATGAAACATTAACATCTCCTATTTATCTAGAAAAACAGAATACCTTACAAGACAAAATCATTTTTGTCAAATATTAAAAAATTCTTATAAAAGTCCAGTTGAGGGACACAAATCATTAGGAACTTCCTATAGATAAAGAATGATTTTCAATAAAACTCAGCTCTGATCCCCATGAGAAACCCCAGATCACACTCACGATATGCTGTTGCAGAATCTCTGTCCTTCTGGTCTGTGCTGAGAAACATGGTGAGGGCAGAATATGGTACTTGGAATAACTATGCAAAGAAAGAACATCACTTAGGAAGTGTCAGGGAAAACATGAGGTATTGCTTTGATATCCAGGAAAATGGTTAAATGTGACCTTAGAGTTCATCTAGAACATTCACTTAGAACACTTAGAACCCTCCATCAATTTTTTTAGCACAAAGACCTGTCTTTTTTTTCTGGTTTGTAAAGCATATAAAAAGAAAACAGTATCTTTCATAATACAAATAATAAATAACTAAATACCAAGAGGCTTTACCTTAATCTTGTCCTTCTTCAGTTTCCTTGGGAAAATATCCTTCACAGATAGGCTATAGATCATCTATTTTTGTTGCACTAGGAGACTATCATGTTCCTAGCTTGAGGTAACCAAGAGGAAGTAAAGCCATGAAGAAGAAATATGTAATTTTCCACTTTATTCAAACCAGAGGACTATATAATTCACCAAAATATTTCAACTACTTGTTGAACCATATATATACCATGTAATTCCAGGAGATAATTGTGAAAACTACTTGGTCTATAGCACCATTTTGCCACACACTCCTTAATTTCAGAATAGATAAAAACACCCAGTTGCTATATCTGTGCACTGACAAAAAGGTAGATAGAGTGTTGCCTTATTATTTTTACAGCACTGTATCCAGCATGCAATTGATACTTTGCTGTAAAATCTCGATGGAAAAAAATGCACTGGCAATATTTATTGTGATGCTGGGTAAATGAGCCCCACTTTTACTGCAGGAGAGGCCTTATCTCCAGTATTACTTCATTGAAAATAACTACTGAACAACAAAGGCTTGGCCTTTTCATTGGTCATGATGTGGGTGGGATCCAGTCCTCGTAATACTGAACTAAAATAAAAATCACCTCTCTATAGTCCTCGAATGACATACAGGCCTAACTCTCAGACTATTGTGAAGTGGAACTGGGACATGAACCTGCTTGAACAATCGAGTTCAATTGTGGTGGTTCCCACCACCACAGAGATCTGTAGCCAAACTAGGTCTTGCAATCTGCGTCCTACTCTGTTTGTACGAAATGCATTTCTGTTCACCTCCATCAAACACGGCAAATGTGTACATTTTCAAAGCTCTGCCACGGAAAACGTGCTTCTCCTTCAAAAGATAAAGGAAATTATTTAAAACTATAATCTATGTCTTCTCCACCATCTCTCTACAGAGGAAACAAAGGAGCAAGGGAAATATTCAAGCTTAATACAGGAACATGGAATTCCCAGTTCCAACAGATTTGTCTCACTTCCAGTCCTAATTTGCTGTGTGACGTTGCTTTGCATGAAAGGTACCCTGTTCATCTTGGTATCGGCTACAAGGCAAAACGGGGTGATGGGATACGACCCCCATATGCACAGTATGGAACGTGTCAGAGAAGTTCTTTGGGATCCACTGAAATGAGGGCTTCTGCATAAATATTGCAAGTTCTGGGGTGTATTAAAGAAAATCATGTGCCCAAACTCTTCCAACCAGGCATAAAAATCATGATGCCTACTATCAGAACTATGTCAGCTCTGGTACCCTGACATTTCATTGCCTCCTCCTAGCTTGAGTCAAAACACCCAGAACTTGAGCCACAAACCTGCTTAGTCTCCTAATCTGCTCCTGAAAATAGACGCTATGAGCAGTCTGACTGGAATTAGGAATCCAAACGACTCTGTGGATCCATAAAATTTATATATAGTTGAGTATCTAGGGCACTGCCAATGGAAGTGACTGGAGGTAATTTGTCTGCATTAGCAGGTCATTTGCCAATGAAAACCCTGGCAGAAACCACCTACTAGCAGAGTTTGATAAATGGACATTTGCCTATCCCTTAAACACACCAGAACTTGAAGCGAAATGTGAAGTCAAGTTAACTAAATATGAATTAATACAGACAGACAACAAGCAAGTTACTGCTGAGAACATCATGACCTGTAATCTACTTACTGTGATCAGAGCTTGGAAAAGGCAGTTGAAAATCACATACCACGCAGCTCTTCCTGACACAAAAGGAGGCAGGTACCACATAAAAAAATAGGACACTACTGTGAAGGGTGTACATGCCAGCATCCTACAATGAAGATTAACACATATCAATAATCTTATTATAATGAGAGCAAAGCACATTAAATTTTCCTGCTAATAATCAATATACTACAAGTTATTTTATGTGCAATTTTTCTAATTATGATAATGCCATGCTTTTAAGTATTAAAAGTTAGTGTGCATTAAATACACAGATTAATATAAAAAGTGTACAAGTACTTCCATAAAATTTGAATTAAAAAAATACACAAAATCTGAAAGAAAAGATCTACACTTAAATTAAATCCCACTGAGAACAGACACAATTTCATTGCACGTGCACTGTAACACAACACCTGTATTGCCATTCCTTGGTACGTGTCTCAGATCACACATTTATTAGACAGAACCACTGAAGACCAAGTTCTGTCATCATGTTTTTGCATGCTCCAGCAATTTTTATATGATATATATATGATCCTACTTATGACTAAGATTCCCTCTCCCAATTTTAGTGCCTTCAGTTTTCCTCTCAATTGAGCCTCTTCACTGCTACTTCAAGGAAGTGCAAATATGTTGACACACTTAAAAATACTGAAAACAGCATTCGAAGGACAGCCCACTGTGAAAGTTCCTACTCTGTATCTACTTGGGTATATGACAATTTGCTCCATTTAACTCGACAGCAAAACTCCTAAACACTTCAAACACAACAGGATCACCTTCTGGTGAGGAAGGTGGCTTTAAAAAAAAGAACCACAAAAAATTACATTAGTCCACAACTTATTTCAGGCAAATAGCACTTGTCAAACTCCATGACACAAAAGAAGTGGTCGGATGCTATTATTTCCTAAAAGTCAGAACTGCAATCAGGGCTCTCCTGTATTCTTGTAAATCAGGCATTAAACAATGTATTTGGATGACCAAGATCCTAACAAAAAATTTTCCAAACATGTAAAAGAGAAAACAGATTAATCCCTTCACAACAGCACTACTGACATTGGGGGTCAGCTGATTATTTTGCAATCGTGAACTGAAAACCTGGAATACAAAAGAGTAATGTGGGTAAATAGTTTAGTAAAACAATGGCTTTCCCACACTGCTCTTTGGGATGGAGCTGAGCATTTACCAGGAAAGTGCCAGGTTCTGGTATTCTCTGTCCCTCCAGTCCCCAGGCCACAGGTCACCCACAGCAGGTCAGCAATGGAAAACATAAACAGGGGTAAAATTCTAACACATCTCAGGGAAACCACCGTCCTCTCTCTCTGAGTGAGCTCTTCCAGAGGGTGTCCAGGCAGTCACCACACTGAATATGTTCATAGTCCCTTTTTCATGCAACTCTTCAGCCACAACCCTCTTAATACTATCCCCCCCTTTCTTTCTCTTTCCACGTTTTCCTTTCCTCTTTAATGTCAGTGAGTTTTCAGAGCCTTGCTGAAGTTGCTGAATATCTGATTGTCTACTGTTATCTTTGCGCCAAAATATTTGACCAGTATTTCAAGTCAATGTCTGCTTCTGCTTTTAAACACATTAAATAAGAGATCAATAGAGATTGATAACTTCATACTATATTGAGTACAGTATTAAGAGATAGTAAAATCTTCTTCTTTACTGTTGTTCTTGCTTTGTTGGCAAGCTTTTCTGACTGAAAAAATTCCACTGCTTCACTCTAGATTATTAAAAAGTCAGAATAATTTCAAAATTCTACAGTACTTTTGAGTTAGTGGAAGTCCCATTTTTTTTGCTTTGTATAAAAATGGTCTGACTTCCTAAGTGTAGGACTAAAATTCTCATGAAAATATCACCATTACCAAAAAAGCAGACAAAATCCTCCTGCAAAGAAAGCAGCTGTTTGATGAAAGGCGGGGTTAGATAAGCACTTTTCGCGTAATAAGTGCAAGATGTGCTGTGGCTGGTTCACAGTGCAGAGGGCTGATAAGTTCGTGCTTGTGCTAGAACGAGAGTCATTCTGACATCGATTTAACACTAACAATAAACACATGTATTTGCTGTATTTTCAGAGAACTTGGGAAAAAAAAGTATCAGAATACATCTAATAGCATTCGTATAAAAATTTTATTATTTTATTTTTTAATAACCTTGTTGCTTGGTTAATTCAGTGGTTATTAAAACCCACATCACTTACCTGGCCAGAAACCAAATCCTGAAAAGAGAAACAGCAGCCTGCTCCTCTTTTCCCATGGGGTTCCTGGCAAAAAGCTCAACGTTGACCCCAAGGCCCTGTTCCTACTGGGGCCAAGAGCAGCTGATCTCAGCCTTTTTCCAACATGCACTTGCCTTCTATATTTTGTCAGATATAAGCTGCCCAGGGAGAAGTTTCTGTAGCTCTAAAACCACATGACAGTGGGAGAACCACCAGCTGAAAAACTGGACTTATTTCCCCTGAAATTACAACTCCCTTGCTCAGGATACCACCTACTCTCAGATTTTTGTTGTGAATCAAGTTTGGGGGCTATATTAATTCAATATATAATTACAATATATCCTTATAATGCATGAGAGAAAGAGTGATGAAAGACTCCCAGTTTCACAAGCTACTCAGTCTTTCTTTGACTTCCAAAGTACTAAAAAATTAACAAATAGATGCTCTGTGGCACAGATGAGCCTGAGTTCCTCTAGCATGGACAAATCTTTCCCGATTTTCTTGCTTCACACCTGTCAATCTCCTTCCTATACCCGTCAAATTCATTCTTCTAACCTCTCATTAGAGCACACGAACAGCACATGTAGGAGTGCACCAACTAGAGTGCACACAAGGGTAAGATGTTACAGTGAAACATCACACTCTGCCATTAGAAATGCTGATCAAAACCTCACAGCATCTCATTCATTAAAAAAGTCATGGTGATTTTTTCACTATTTTGATTACTGGATGCAAGAGAAAGCAGAAGCAGAATGAGTGCTGTAAGGAAGAACCTAACAGAGTGTCAGGGCAGTGCCATGGTGTCACATCTGTCACACAGTCACGCACACACATCCTTTCCTGAACTGAAAGGCTTAGGGAGTTAAAGCTAATGGAGCTCCTGGAAGGCTGATGTGAGACGTGGAGGCACTCTGGGACACACGTAGAGGTAAGTTCCAACTTTGTGGAGGAGTGAGGCCAAACTAAAGGAATTTAGACAAAGCTGAAAATTCAACCACAGATTAAAGAAAGTTTTAGATCTGAGGTTCCCGATTTGTTAACAACCGTGTCTCCTGACTTTCTTGGTTTGTGTCTCCAGAGGTAAAAGTCTCTTCCATATTTTCAAGGGTGAAAAAGTTAAAGGCAAAAAGATGACATGACAACTTTTCTTCTTGATTTTATATATGTAGAATGAATACAATCACTAAGACTAATTGAATGAGGTGGCTGTATGATCACAACACTCAATAATCATATATATATATATATAGGTAAATATATGTACCCATTTATGCTTACCAAGGCATGAGCCGGCCAATTCTTGTCCATCTACTTTTGCTAATAAAAAAGCCAGCAACAGGATCAGCAAATGCACCTGAGGCTTTGCCAATGAACAGCACCAGAGAGGCATGAAATGGAGTAATCTGAAAGTAGAGACAGAATACAGTAAACAAGAGCCACTGTTTCACAATACAATGAGACAGCATAAAGCAACCTTCCAGAAAAAAAACACCTCTGTGTTTTAAAGAATAATGATAGTTCATGTACAAAACATGTCTGCTGCTGTCACAGAAATTCCTATTGGTTACCCATAGCAAACAAATGAGACACTGAAACAGGCATCATGAATGAATGACTTAGAGGGGGAAAATGCAAGGAAGGGAAAATCCTGAATGTGTTTTAGAATGACGAAAATGAATCAGATAGTCAAATAGCAAAGTCCTTGTTTTAGTCATACAATCTGACAGAGTCCCTCTGTAAGTACCCTCTTGCTTTGCTCCATCTCCTCATATCTTTATCTTGACCTGATCTAGAAAATAGTAGAGGGAACTGTTTACATGCACTCGGGTTTTTTCATCTCTTGAGATTAGCAACAAGGCTGCCAACTGGTGGCATGTGGCTGAGGAAGAGGTTGTAGCACAGCAGACTTTATCCACTTGGCACTTAACTGTGACAACTGAATTGCATAAGGCACATCTGTTCAAATCAAAGTTGCCAGCACATGTCCATCAAGTCTCACTAGAAAAATGTTCGTGGATTACATAAAAATAAAATGCCCAATTGGAAAAATCTTTTAACAAGAAGTTAACCCAGGAGGACCATTTTAGTGCCCATATAGAAATACAGTTTAGCCTAGGCAATGTAGTTATTTTTTCACATATATCTGTACAGAGCTTAGGAATTCCCATCACACAATGGTCAAAAAAAGGCGGGTTCTCCTCCAAGTTCTCAGTTCATCCCATTGTAACTACAGTCCTGAAAAAAAGTCATGAATGTTCCTCAGAGCAATTATTGAGAGGCTGAAACAGCCTCTGTGGCTTAAACAACAACAGCAGACAAAACCCCTTCATCTCTGTGCTTCTTCATTCTATTAGTGCTCCAGTACAGTGGGAAGCCTGGAAAATGCAGCTGAGCAAGCTGATCCAGCTTGAGCAGGTATCCCTCGATTTTCTGCCCACTATATTGTCCCCTAGGCAGCATCACCTGGTTTCCAGCTGGAGCAGGTCCCCTACCCACTGAATTTGATATCAGTCTTCCCTCAGAGGCAAAAGAAGGAAGCAGGGATCTCTGAATGTCCTGGATGACCTTTGTAAAAGGCAGGTGCTATCCACTTCTGTAATCACACCTTTTACGTTTTAGCCCAAATTAGGTGAAATTGTAGTGGCAGCCAACCTTCCTGTCACCACCACCTCCAAGACACATACCCCACATGAGAAAGCTTAGGAACAGGAAAATATTGGGAAGGGTAGTGTCCAGCAGGTAGTGACAGTGGCTCTGCAAGCACTCTACTGCTGAATGGTAGGACAAGGCTGGGATGGGCTGTGTCCCACAGCAGTTTGCTGATGTTCACCTCGTCCACCATTGCTGACTTGTGCCCTCCCACAGCCAGGGTGGCAAGTTAGCCACCAACCCTAGACAGCCTTGCTGTGGGGGTGCATCAGAACTGCTCAGAAGTCCCTGCTGCTTCTCAAGAGAATTCTGAGTCACTGAGCTTCTCAAGGTCAGCCAAAACACAAACCAAATGGCAGTCAGAAGGACAGAGTTATGAGAGAACACAAAACTACAAATGAGATGGGTTTCACATTGGTATTTTGTTCAGATAACTTGAACACACAGAAAGTAAGTGGATACTACATAAGCAGAGGTGGAAGAAAGGTTTGAGCAAAAAGCAAAACCTCTCATGTTACAAGTGGAGTGTGTGTATTCACCCTGTCTTCATCATTTGTATGGCTTTATACATCCCTTGGCTGCATTTTCTTAGCCCCTAAATCTAGACAGTGTCTGTCAGCACCAATGCCAGAAACTTCTCAATGTTATAAAATACACGATAATTTATGCTAAATTCACCCATCTCAAAAGCAATAAAGACCATGATCCTTTTATCAGAGGTTTTAGTGTTTTATAGTAATTTGCCTCAAGGATCCTGTGTGCTTTGGAGCTACATTTATGTATGTAGTTTATACAGGTACTTTAGGTGGAACATGAATTCAAATGGAAAAACTGCAAGCTAAAGAAAATTAATACAAATGTAATTTTCTTGGAAAGTATCTGGATTATGTATGAAAGATTACAGCTAGCAAGTTTCCCAGTCTCTCAAGGAGCTAAAATAATTCTGCCCTCTAAGTGGGCAAGAATTAAATCCAGGTAGTAACTGTAAAATTACGTGCTCTCCCCCGAAAATGAGTGGAAAAAAACCACAGGATTTCAGGGCTGTTTATCAGGCCTTGAAATAAATCCTATCCCTGCAGGATTACTTCAGAGAACAAACTAAACCGTCAGGGAACAAATAATTGAGCCCCTTAATGAAGGAGTAATTGTATCATTACAAACATTAAGCAAAATCATTTCATTTCAGTAGAAGCTTTTTAATAATATAATTATTATTGTGTCATTTATTTAGGTAGTGTCCAAAGATGCAAGGATGGGGCCCGAGCTTTCTGGACACTGTACACAAACACATAAAGAAACAGTCCCTTGCATCGAAAATTTTCAGTTTCTGTGATAAGCAGAGAGTGGGGAAATTGCCATATTTATAAGCACCCTGGGTAAAAACAGTGTCTTTCTCATTCCGTTCATGCTTCCTCATCTCCAATGGCTTGTATTGCCATCCTTGATGTAAGGGGGAAATAAGTGTAGTCAGAGCTGCACCCACCTCCCTCCTGCATCTCCAAGCTCCTTGTTCCACCTCCAGCTCCTCAGATTTCACACTATCCCCTTGACATCTTTGACATTGCCGTCCAAAACTGGCCCCTTTTCTAGGTCTTGTGACTTTGATCTCAACAAGACACCCAAGATGATGTCAGTTTTACATGCCCATTTTATCGTGTTGCAAATTTTATCAAGTAAGTCACACCTTGGCTTCTAATACCAGACTTTTATAGGAAAACATAAATCCAAACTTTTGGACACCTCTAGTCATAGTATCCCACATTTTCTACATCTCGAACAGCAAATGGGCAATGGCATCTGATGCAGAACTTCCTGCTCTTTCCAGCAAACAGAAACAGTCATCAGTGCTGAATGCCACTCATGTAGTTTCAGCTACAGCTCTTCCCATCGTCCCTGCAATTTGGCCTCAACTCCCTAAAATCCTTTTTTCTATCCTAATACTTTTTCCATCCCACATAGTTACCATGCAGGCATACAAGAAAATCCAACACAGTAAAAATTGCTTATGGATTGATTTTCTTTGTTTCTCTGCTGTTCTGAAATCTAGAAAGCTGGAGCAGCTGAAAGTCAGGTGAATGGGATGATTCCTACTACTCTGTTTCACCAGGTCTGCTTCTGCACCAGAAAGCCACAGACTGCAAGCAAAGAACCTTCAGGAAGGATAACTCAGATTTCTTTGCAACAGAATTACCTTAGACAAACCAAATAATATTTGTGTGAAATTATGCTGACTACCGGATGCAGCTGCAGTGATTTTTAACTGAACCAAATGAACAGAACTTCACAACCCCAACATGGCGCTGTTAAATGTTTCAGATGTCTCACATTTTACGTTATCTGACTATTGACACCGAGAATGGCTTTTTCTTGTGTCCACAAGTGTGAGAGCTCTACAGCATCTAAAGTTCTAAAAATGATCCCAACCTAAAAGCAAACAATGGCCACTTCAGGACAGAAAGGAAACTAGTGGGGAAAAAAAAAATTGTGGACAAGTTTATGCAGTTTCCAGGATGCTGAACAGCAAGAGGCAATGATAACAAGACACTTTAGAATATTTATTAGTTAATTCCCCTTTTATCATTTCAGGGACATAGCTGACAACATCAGAGTTAAGTCTACAGTCTGTAAATGTTTCCTGTGCTACTTACATGGGCTACATCCAGCAGGTAGATCTGCAGGAAGAAAGCGGCAGCGCTCCCTGCCACTTGATTGGGGGCACCTCCTATTGCATAGCACAATTTGCTGCAAATCGAGAGCCTGTGTTCCTGTGCAAGAAGAAGCAGAACAAACGGTGAGAAAAACAAGGTACACAAGTTAAAAGCTACAGAAGTGATAAGGTTAAAGCCTATAGTCAACAGCACTTTAATGTATTTGCTTCACAGCTATTCCACTAGCAAATCCGTATCCCTCAACCCCTATCATCAGCAGGCATTACTTTGATTTTTTAATGGTTTTGTTCTTTAATTCAGCCCGTAAAAACAGATTACAATGCTCCTAAAAGTGACTTGTGGTGACCCTCAGGCTTACCTACCTTCTTCTCACAGAAGAAGGAACAAGTCTACGAACAAGCAAGAAGCAGCTGAGAAGTGCACATACTGTAACACTATTTTCTGAGCCTAGTTTTGTCTTTGAATGTTTAATTAACTTTTTAAGATTGAAAACTGTTTTACTTTTTAAAAGAATAATTTCTTTTATTAATCTTTCAGACTATAATAATCGATATACACTCTCATACCACAGTAATTAAATATTCACAGAAAGAAAGTTCAACAGTCAAATCCAAATCAAATATATCCCAAACATTTGTGCCCCATTCCTTCCTTTGTCACAAAATGCTGGTGTGATGCTGGCAAAATCACTTGACTTTGTATATCTTTCTTTTGACTTGACTTTTCTACATCTGTGAGAGTCAGCATAATACAGAAAGTGATTTCGGGGACCAAGTCCTCTTTAGAAAGTCACCCTAAGTGAATTTTAAACATTTAACAAAACTGTGCTCTCTCTTTTGTGTTTGATGTTTGGAAAGTACTGTAAACATCCAAGAATATTCTTTAATACCATTGCCAAACAAGATAAATGCTAGAAATAAGGTTTCGTCACAGGAATTAAAAGAGAAAAAATGTGCAGATTCTAATAGAGATTCTAATGAAGAACACTGGTTTTTTCCAATAGTAGAAGTTCCAGAATACTGGGAAACCTTTAAAAAAATCTTTAATTTCATGCCATAGAATTCAAGATAAATGAAGAAAATGCCTCTTCACTAATCTTGTATTCCTTTCAGAGGGACAAAACACAGAACCCAAATTTTGGCTTTTGGGTTTTCAGTCTCTCTTTAAAAGTTGCCATAAGGAGGAGCCAGGAAACATGAAGAAGAGCAGCAACATTAATCCTGGGTCTGCCTTCTCCCTGAACTGCCTACACAAGCCCTTAATTCTTATATTAGATCAGGACAAAAATAGAGTTATGGTAATGAAATCCACCACAGTGATAATATTCTGACACATTACCTAATTTCTGAACATTTTTAAATTTACTAACCCATCATCTTTACTCCTCAACAGTTTTGAGAAATTTTAAACTTCCAAGGCAGAGCCTTTCATCATCTAAACATTTTCCTTTGAACCGTTTTATCTGAGTGGGTGTGAACAAAGAAGCAAGAGTATCGGGACTCTTTCCTTTTTGTGTTTTCACAGAAAAAAACAGGGTGGGATCCCATTACTACGCCCAAATAAAGTGGACAGTGTCAGGGCATGAGCTGCAAAATGTTATCACCACAGAAGGCCTCACTTTATCCTGCATTGGCAATTTTCTTCTTTCCAGGAAAAGGAGAGTGATAAACAGTCACAAGACAGACTTCATTAGAACAATACACTATTTGCTTTGATGAAAGATTGCAAACACAACAAACAGACTACATACATATTTGCTGTACAAAGTAACTCTTCATTTTCCATACACAAGTCCTATCAAATGTGAGCTTTACTAGACTTGTGGAGCCTACAGAATCTTGTTCATTTGACTCATCACAGTTGCCCTGAGCTTTGCTCCAGGGGCTGTGTACTTTAAAACTTTATCTCACTTTTTTATTTTTTAATTATTCCCTTCTCCTAGCCTCACTTCCATCTTTCCAGAAATTAAATTATTTAAAAGTTTGCTTTCCTTTGATACTTTTCCTTCTGATCTCCAAGCATCGGGAAGATGACTTCCAGTTGAAAACAAGAGACCTAACCACTTCTGTGCAAATCCTGTAAATCCCCGTCATGGGCAGGGACACCTTCCACTAGCCCAGGTTGTTCAAATCCCCATCCAACCTGACCTTGAACACTTTCAGGGATGGGGCAGCCACAGCTTCTCTGAGCAACCTGTTTCAGTGTCTCACCACCCTCACAGTAAAGAACTTCTTCCTCATGTCCCTCTTCTGGTTTAAAACCACTGCACCTTGTCCTTTCAATAGTTAAAGCCGCAATAACATAGAAAAAGTAAATGCCTCTATATAATACGCATGATTCCAAAATCTTTTCAGAACACAAAGAATGTCAAGTTCTTAAGAATTAATCTAATTAAAGCTGTGGTATAGGAAATGGTCATCCAAGATTTAAACTTACAGGCTGCAGGCAGCACTCCTGTCTTTGCATCAGTTTCACGGTTAGAAAATTTACAGTGTTAGTACATTTTTCATAAAGTCTCACTCTGATTCCACACACCCCCAGAAAGCTGCTCAACTACTTTCTGAACCATGCTCCCAGATCACCTTGAAGCAAAGTTAATACTTTGGTCACAGCAGTAGTTAAGCTTTAATTAAATTTTGGTTATGAATGTTATTTTCAGAATAAAACAAGCTGTCAGATAAACATGGCATACAGAGGTGTCCTGTTCAGTCAACCACAGAAACACAGGGAATCTGCAGTTCATGAACTTCCTGAAAGGTAGGTTACATCCTGATCACTGTTCCATGCCTGTTTTCCTTTTAATTTGCCTAATTACTTTTGGAACTCATTTGTACATTAAGCCAGAAACACCACAGCAGTTCTACATATGAACGATACCCAGTGTGAAAGGAAATGCCACCATCATTGCAGATCTGCTGCCTGGTAATTTCATTGAGAGCCCCTTTCTTTCCTAGCTGCTGGGAAGTAATCACTCAGGCTCTACAGTCTGGTGTCCAAAAGAAGCAGACCATAATAGAGGTCTGACTCTCTGTATTGAATTTATATGGTAATGACCACATTTTCTGCCTCAATATCCTACAAGATAGCAGTAAAATGAAGTCAGGTCTCTGCACCAGTAAAGCTGAAACATTTCCTACAGTTAAGAGCAGAAAAGATGCACGTGGCAGCTGTCTGTTATGGGATCTAGAGGAGTAAGTCCCCCAGCCTTGGTCTTGGGAAGAGCACTGGCTATCAGCAGCTCCCAGGGCTTTTCTCTGAGGCCTGGCTGTCCCTGCTGCATTGCTTCCTCAAGCAACGAAAAACGCTTGATTCCTGTGAAATTCAGTGAAAGCCTTTTCACCTGTGTAAGTTTGTCAGTAAGCTGGAAGTAGCCCACAAATCACTGGAGATCTGAACGTGCAGGCAGTGCTCAAATAAGTAACGAAACACAACAGTTCAATGGAAATTTTGTTTCAAGACTCCTGTGGTGTAGTTGAATGTCAACATTGAATTGCTTTTACGAGCTTTAGGAGAAATGCAAGATGATGGCTTGAGAGCTAAGAGAAAAGAAGGTCTAATGAAGTTACAAACTTGACAGTTTTGTACTTATAGATGCTCCTATCATATAAAATTTTATTGTGTTTCCAGGAAAACAAAAAAAAGCATAATAGCTGAGAGATTTTGCTCCTTAAATAGAAAAGTAAGCTCAAACATTGTTATGGAAAATTAATGCTTCTCATACACTTTAGTTCCTTTATTTTTAATTCTCTTGCAAGTTAAAACCATAGTTGTAAATTTTTCCTTTCCCAGCAGAAGAGAAATTAAATACAATGTTTATAAGAGACCATCTTATTTCTAAGAAAAGTATTTAAGAACACTGAAAACAACTCTTTGCAGTTTTGTGTAGATATTGCACTTACATTATGGACATAGGGAGCAGCCTTGTTTTGTCCTAAACTATTAGTTATCAGTTGAGTCCAGAACCGAACCAACAAGTATTTTAAAAGCAGTAAGGAAAGAGAACAAAACCTGTGACTCAAAGATAAATGCTAGTCTAGGTTTATCTGAGAAACAATGAAACGCAGCTAGAGAGGAGCAGCTTTTGAGTCAGCTTTTCTCTCAGCATAGAATTAACACTGGTAATGTTCTGTTCTGTGAGTGATGAAACAACTGCCTCTTGGAAGCACAAGTGTGATAGTCATAGGAGGCTTCCCAGGTCCCTCACACCAAGCTCCCTGAGAACTGTTTTCAGGTTTCCTAATGACATCAGCCCACCCTTCAGTGGAAGAAACAACAGGAGCAGGGCTTGGATGCAGACACCTAGAAAGGGCATATAAGGTGGGATACAGGATACTCTTCCATCTGCTGGTAACGTAGTGCTGAGGGACCCTGTGAGTCAAAGATGGTGTGTGTCTGTGGAAAATCCTCAGACTTTTGCCATCAGTGCACCCAAAAGAATCGAACCCCGAACAACACATGCCCACTGTGAATGATGAGCTCCACGGCCTGAACACTCTCCACCGTGCTGTGGAAAGCTACCTCAGCCCCTCTGCTTGGAAGCTGCCCCTTCCCAGTTTTACCAGGTGTTTTACCAGGTGTCCCTCACCAGGAGTGGGGGAGTCCTCGCTCCCCCCTTACCTGCCTCCTACTCCCACCTCGGCGAGCACCGAGGCTGAAGGGGCAGCATTAGACACTCCCTCGCTCACAACACACACCTGGAAGTCAGGAGTTGCTGAGGGGAGCGAACCCCTCCTGCCTCCAGCATCTCTCTCACCTGCCGCGGTCCGGGAGCGCAGCCCCGGAGGGGAGAGGAGGTGGGAAGGGAACGCGCTTCTTTCTGCCACGGCAGCGGACAGTGAATCCAGGGAAGACACCGGGGCTGCCCGGAGAGAGCGCAGGGGCAGCGGGAAGGGTTGAAGAGCTATTCCAGGTACTCGCCGAGACCGCGCACGAAGCACCGCACGAACCGCGGCGGCAGCGAGC
This sequence comes from Cephalopterus ornatus, assembly GCA_013396775.1. NCBI lineage: Eukaryota > Metazoa > Chordata > Aves > Passeriformes > Cotingidae > Cephalopterus > Cephalopterus ornatus. Next base: position 268,854 of record VZRE01009126.1, read on the forward strand.
TCGGGCGGCCCGGACCGCCGAGCGCCCGCAACCCACCCGCGACGAGAGCGAAACAACAGCGCGGCGGGACCCCGACACCGCTCCGCCCCGGGCTGTGCCCGGGGGGCTCCGCAGGCCCCCTGACGGCCGTCTTGCCACCCCCGCAGCCCCTCACCTCCTCCTGTCCCGCCGGGGTGTCCCTCGCCGCCCCCGCCATGGCACCGCGCACATCCCACCCCGCCCGACACCTGTGCGCCCGGGGCGGGGCGGCCGAGGCAGAGCGGGCGCTGTGACCCTCCCCGGCTCTCGCAGAGCCCTGAAGGTGCTGGCGCTGTCCCCCCGGACCGGGAGAGGGGAATCCTCCGCCCCGCCGAGCCCCGACACCCTGCGCCCTCCGCGGGCTAGCTCCCGCAGCGCGGCGTTCAAGGACGGGGCAGGCCGGCTGAGGGTGCCAGGGCTGTTCTCATCCACAGCCCAAAGATGTCCCGTCTCCGTCCCTTTCAAGAGATGCGCTGTTTCCCGATTCACACGGATGTCGTTTGTCAGCTGGATGGAGATCACGAAACACCCGTCCGCGCTGCGGGGAGAGCGGCTGCTAGTTCTTCCACTAGGAAGAATTTCTTTACATGAAGGGTGATTAAATATTGGAATTGGCTGCCCAGGGAGGTTGTGGAGTCACAGTCCGTGGAGGTGTTCAAGGAAAGACTGGACGAGGCACTCAGTGCCATGGTCTAGTTGACAAGGTGGTGTTTGGTCACAAGTTGGACTTGATCTCAGAGGTCTTTTCCAACCTAATTGATTCTGTGATTCTGCTGCCCTCCAGCCAATACCCTTATCTAAGCTGTAGGAGTTCAGCACCACCCTGCCCACACGAAAGTGCTCTTGCAAGCATGCTCTGCACCAGAGGGAAAAAAACCACGAATTGCATTTTGAAGTATGAATTCTTTCAACAGTGAGGCAGCCGGAGAGAAGGTTTAATGAAGCCAACAAGGACAGAAGGACTCATGACACACCTGTCTTGGGAAGATGACGACTAATCTATATGCACAGGGCTTTGTGGCTTGACTGATTTGAAGAGCTCTCTGCAGGGTGACCTTGTGGGTACTGGGCAGCCACTGCAAACCATGCCATGAAGCACTGACGTGCAAATCTTGTGCAGCCTCATTTGAAAAGACTAATTATTGCAAATTTGCAAAATTCTGAAAAAACAAGGCATTTTCTTAAAACCAGACCTTCAACAGAAGGCCTTAACAGGCCTTGTTGAAAACCCTCTGGAGCTTTTGGGCTCCCAGGTGGTCCCTAAAGGCTGAGGCCAGATGAGCTTCAAAACACAGACGGATTGCCTAGTACTAAGCTAGATACAAGGTATGCATCTAACATTCAAATTCAGCATTTAGGTTCTTCATTTTCTCTTCACATACCATCCTCGTAACACACTAAATCTTTGTTAACTTTCATTTGCATGTTTCTCCACAGAGGGAAAACCAACAGCGAAAAACAAAATTTCCTTTCTTTGTTCTTTTCTTGGCTATTTCAGTTTTGCTATAAATGATGTTAATGCACAGGCTTTACTCAAAACAGCAAAGGTTTGTGAAGAAACAATGAATAACTGATAGCACTTGTGTGTTTCACAAACTCTGGAATTGATCAAGCCAGTTTTACTGTTGTTTGACCAATGCACAATAGCTGTCTACAGCACACAGCAAGAGATTAAGCTGTCCAGACACTACAGGTAGCTAATCAGTCTTTACAAGCTGACAAAAACCCAATTAGATTCAGGAGAGCCCTCTACTCACTCCAAAGATTTTCTCCAAGTTAGGAAATAAGTTATCCAATAACAGTTCATTACCTTTTTTAAAGGCACTTTCTAATCTAACAGGGGATTAGTGCAGTCAGCATCATTCTAGACTTTCCAAAGATCTGCTCTAATTTTGTAATCAGGATCATGACACTTTCAAACTGCAAATGCACACTCAAGTAGACCAAAGCTTTAGCCAGACACAGCTGATTTCAGTAAAGCACAATATACAGCGAGGTAGCACCAAGCTGTGCAATCTCTTAAAATGCTGGCACCAGACATGAATCGACATTGAAATACAAAACACTTTCCAGAGGACAGCAAGCAAAATGGGTTTACCTACAATTTGACACTCCCCCCCCCTTTGATTTCAATCTGACACTAATTATTTCTTTGAATTTCTGTGCTGCCAATGCTTGAACTGTTACTTTGACATTTCATGCACCTTTTAGATAAGAACTGAGCTCACTATCAAGCACATGTGGTTTTCTAACACTTATTTTTACATTAGAACAAATTCAAAAGCACTGATTAATAAAATTCACTGTTCAGGAAGCTCTGAGAACTTAGGGTTGGCTCTGAGCCTGTAAGTGGTATGTCTCTACAATATTACTACTGGATTTGTCTTCACATTTCTTCCTGGTTTTCACATAGGTGAAAAACACAGGAGCCAGTGCAAGAGCCAAGAAAATTTAGTTGTATTACCTGCTACACAAACCCAAATGACACCGTAGCATGTGAAGATTATGGCACCGAAACGGTGAACTGCATGGTTTTCAGAGATTTGCTTTCTGAGAACACTGGATATTTTGTGCAGTTGACTTTGATTTCACTGTTCTCAAACACACTAGGAGAGATGCTGAAGCAAACCAGTTTTATATCCCTGGGAATGAAGTAAGTACACTCTCAGTCTGAAGTCTCCCAATTTTCAGATAGAATACAAGTCACTCCAATGAAGCAATTTTCTATTTAGAACAAAACCAGAAAACCCCAAAACCATCTTCCATTTAACCACACAAAAGAAGTACAACCCCAACAATCATCCATTGGCTTAGGTAGTACAGATTAGTCAGCATCTATTAAAGGTCCTGAGATAAGTCTTACCTAGAGACTTTAGTTCCATTCACAAACCCATATGCTTAGTAAACACAGTACAAAATATTTAGTCTTTATGTTGATTTCTCTTTTAGCAAAACATGGCATAGGTGGCTACAATTTTTATGCCTCAAGTACATGACTAGCAAAATAAAAGATACGGGTGGAAATGGGGCAAGGTGGGGGGGAGAAAAACCTCAGTTTTCAAGTAAGAATTTTCATGATCTTTGAAACTTGGCTACATGTAATTAGTGTCTCAATCAGCTGGTCAGTTCAGGGCAGAGGCAAATAAAGAACACAAAAACAACAGTAAGCCACTACTCCTGTATGGTAGTGCCAGAAAAGCAGAAGTTTTTGTGTGACAAAGCTAAAAGTGGATCTCCATGCTAATGAGCTAGGTAGTTTAACATCACCTGATCTGTAAGACACCCGTAGCAGCCCAGAAGAGGCAGAAACCACTTCAACCATTGGTAATAACAACTCCTTCAGAGCTTACTTCGAGGCACTTCATATGCAGTATGCACCAGACTACCTCATTTCTATCTTCTCACACATGCACCTACCACCATGTAAAGACTTGACAGAACATTATTACACTGCAGATCTTGTGATAAAAGCTAAATACCAAAGATCCTGAAGATTTTCAAGAGTCCAAACATGAGCTTCCCTGCAGCATCTGTTGTCTAAAAGTTACTGTGAGAAGAATGCAAACTGCAGCAGTTTACACCACAATGTAAGTGAAATAGTTTAGTCCAAAGTGCAAAAATAAATACTGTTTGTCCCTAAAAGGTGCTATCAGTAGTAACTGAGTCTCAGAGAACAGTTCCACCTAAACCCACTCATTAAATAACTAGGAAGCTTTTTATCTAAGGAAATTCTAAGGATGATCTGCTGTAGTTACCTCTGCTTTGTTATACAGCCAGACTCTGACCACCCAGTCTAGCTGAAAATACTTATTATAGCAGATGATAGCACAGCACTCATACTGCTCTCTAAGAGGACAGTGCATGAGGATGTGAGGGCATCCACATATTGCTGGTTATGTTTTTGGTTTTGCCTAGTTTCCCCTGCATCTAGTTTTTGGCCAGTTAAAAGCTAATTTGATCTTGTACTACTGACAGCATTTTTTTGCTCATTCTTGAGTTGTCCATTAGGGCTAGCAGTAGTTTTATAGTCATTGTCAGGTGCTTTTATCACTAAGAGTCTGAAAGGTTCAGTTGTTTTCCGAAGTCTCTGAACAACAACAGCATTTTGCAACTTTGCTTCCTCCAGCGTGAGTGTCTCGTCTTGCAGCTCTCGAAAGGGCAGGGAAGTTGTCAGTGTGAAGGGAACACTTCCCTCTGATCCTTGATACTTTGTTATGAAGTCTCTGATGTGGCTTATTCTGAGAAGAAAATAAGAAAACAGCATTAGAGTTTTGGCACTGTAATCCTAACACAGACCATGTGCACAAACACCCACAGCCACCACAGGAAGAGAATGAGACACCATTTCATGTAATGCCTGATGGCAGAGAACTGGAGGAATGTAGATGGGGTGGTATCCTGAAATGCCTGGTCCACTTGGGAGGCAAGGACTAAGGTTTGCATGCTCTGAGAGTACTCCCAAGAAACAGGGATGAGCATCTTATTCTGAGCACTCAAACGCTTCACCATGGCTCAGATGGTATTTACACAAGCCTACCATTTCCTAGCCAGCTGATGGAGCTCTTACCTGAGGATTCTGTAGCCAAGAGCTAGAATAAAGATGCCTCTAGTGTGTGGTACATGTAGCAGAACCATAATAAAAATAAAGAAAAAGGATTTGCAAAAACTGTGTGGACAGCTGATAGATTAACTAGGTCTAAATATAGTCTCATCCTACCAAAGCAGGTGCAGTGGTGAATTCACTACAGATTTAAGCTGCCTATTTTAAGGTGTGAAGAACCTTGCAACAAGTGAGCAAGACAGAAGTTTTGCTCTAGAACAATCAGGATTGACCAATTTAATTAGAAAATGAAGATGAGAGAATACATCTACATCAATAAAATAAACAGTGTCAAATGTCCACTCTCCGGTCCTGAGGCCAACTGGTATACTCTGGCTACTGGCAACTTACTAAACTTACCCTTCCTCTCCCTCATTCACAGTGTAGCCCCTGAGGTTTACTGCCTCCTGGGAATGGTCCATGACCTGAACCATGGCTAGGTATCAACAGAGAAAATGCTGGCTGGCCTGGGGGAGAGCCATCCTAACAGTTTAGCAGCACAGATGACCAAACTTCTATGCCTTAGCCATACTCACCAAGGCAGATTTGCCAGCACAACAAAAACCAATTCCTGTGCATGCAGGCCTCCGTTAAGAGATACTGCTTGGTCTTACAAGTCTACAGCCTGAAAAGCCTCAAGCAGGACTAAATTTTTGGTTGGACATTTACATGTGTCAACAAGCGTTACATCCAAGTTCACCATGTTCCAAGAGCAACTCAGGCAATTAGCCACCAGGTCTCTGCTTTAGAAAGCCAGCTTTTCAGCCTCCATACCCAGTACTCCAGGGTTACACTAACTTAGCAAGTGCTCAAGAAGGGACACAACTAGATCCAAGAGACAGCTCTGTGTGCTATTCCTACAGCTCTACTCTGCTAGTTGCTACACTCTCGTGTCTTGATTCCCCATACTGCAGTTCTACAGTGGTCCCTGCACTTCTGCTCCAATCTTTCAGCAGAAATCAAGTCACATCTAAAGCAGCAGTTACTGTGGCACATACACATTCTATCTGCAAAAAGGTAGAAGTAATCAATTCACCCAGACACCACAACATATGTGCTACATGTTATTAATGTATACTTTAGTTAACAAATAGGTGACTGTATTCTGTGTCTCCACTGAAAGCAGTGCTGTCTGTGCAATCATCACGCTTAAGGATGTGTACTCTAAAAGGATTTCCCTCTAGTTCTTATCATACACAAATGCTGTATACAGCACAAATATGCTGGTCTTGTGGCAAGAGGATATGTTATAATGGAATATTTATTGCATGCTACTTCAAAAAGAGCATTGCATCAATCAGTAAGGCTGTTGTCCTGCTTATCTCAGATGGTTTTTTTTTCCTCTCAAAAGCACTTAGCAGCTGTTCAAACTGCTATTTTTCAAGAAGACAGAAAGCTTCTAAATTCACTTAAATGTGTAAAACCTGGAATAATTAAGATATTAAGCCCTTCAATTAAGTATTTATAATTAAAATAGCAACTGACCCCTTCAGCAGTACATCACAACACTCTTTCAGTTCATACCTCAGGCCACTAACAGAAATAAATCAGTACAAGCCAAAGAAAAAACCAGTCATTAACCTTCAACTGCTAAGCTTTTCTTCTGACCAGCCACAGACATACACAGCTTATCTTGACAGCAGCCTAGGTTGTATTAAATCTGTGATACCTTCAAAGTGCTTCACAGAGAAGCACAGTCAACATGTCCTTTACATTACATGACTGTACAGTGCTGGAGTATTTTCTCAAATTACAGATTTGAGAAAGGTCTCTAAAGACAGTAGTTCCACAATTCAATATTAGGGCGTTAATCTTACTTTCTCAAAGCTCCTGCATACAATGTTATGTGCTGACACCTTCTGTCATTATCCCATTTACAAGCTTCCTTGGGAACTGGAGATTTTACTAATTAATAATTAAGCACACTGGATGCATTCTATTCTGTCCATGTTGACATGCAGAAGATGAACCTCCCCTGCCCAGTGCACTGACTCTGACCCTCCACGGAGGTTTCTCTGGCTCAACTCTAAGTCACATTCTCCAGCTCCCACCTGTGGTGCTGTCTATGCCCAATGACTAGCAGGCTTTTTACTAAGCCATTTGCTCCAGATGTAGTTGTTTTGTGAAATTTGTCCTCTTAAAAGCTGTTTCCTCTAGTAATGAGCAATACCACCCTAATTTCCACTAACCTACAAAGAACTCCCACAGTTTCCTCAGATTTTCCTTTATGCTCAGTTATGAACTGACTACTAATACCAGTTCATATTCCTGTTATGCTCCTCTCTTCTCAGCTAAAAGATTTCTCAAAATTTCAAAGGTTTTCTAGACACAGCTGAAGAGCAGTCCAACACTAACTGAACTGAGGAGACAGATTATCCACAGAAATCAGAGACTTATGTGTACAGGCATAACACAAATACTTCAGATGTAAATACATATGACAATGCTAAAATAAATCTTACCTGTGAGAAACATTGAATTTCTGAATTATCCTTTCCCCATCAGCTAACCAAATCTGTATATTAGTGATAGGCTCCAAATCATTCAAGGGTACTAAAGGCAGGTGTCTTTTGTCATCAGGTCCTTGATGATCGTCTTTCACTTTAGAGATTATCCTTGGAGTAGCACTGAAAAGAAAAGCCATATGAGGTTATGGCTTCCAGGTACACGTGTAAGCTTGAACATCCCTCTGCTTCTGGAGCTTTGTGCCCTGTACCAGGGTGCACTGATGACTTCTTATTTTAACAAATTTAGGTACAGCGACATAAATATCATCTTTTTTTCAACTGTATGCCAATACTTTCACTTAAAGACTTCAACATGGTAAAGAATTTCAGTTTGCTCACATTTAACATTTTTATAAGACTGAAGGATTAAATATGAATAGACAAGAGACGAAACAGTCTGAAGCTGCTTTGTGCATTTTTGTACTCTAATCACACAGGTGAAACTTTAAGGGGGTTGAGTATTGAATTTGCATACTCAAAGTTAATTTTCATCGTAATGTGATTACAGTAATTCAATTTAACTGAATGTTGTTAGCCTTGATTTAGATTCCAGCATCATCTATTTCAGCTTAGAAGAATTACTCATCTATCAGAGCAATTGACTTAATGTGAAAAATCCAGGCAGATGCACACAGCATTTGGATTTTATTTTTCTAAGGCACTTTCTACAGGTGACCCTCCCACAGGGGCAAATATACACAAGATGACTTTTGACAGAATACAGGGACCTCAGTCCAAGACCATGATCTTAAAAAGCAAACAACAAAAAAGTACTGGCAAAAATTTTTATTCTGAAGAGATGTCTAGAGCTTAGTGCTTCTTTCATGACTAAACCCTTTCAGCATGTACTGTTTAGGTCATCGTCGGGGCTGATCCAATGGGCACATCCTCAGCTCCTGTGCATATAACCAGATGTTTGCTTGCAGAGCAATAGCAGTGATTTAAGGAGTTCCCATTTGTCCTCTGGGCTCAGCTGTGGTCACTGACTACATGAACACCTAGCGATGGCTTGCAGCAAATCTTTCTCTTTGCACACAAAATTGATGAGTTACAGCTTCTTGAGAGAGAATTGGGTAACTGATGGCCATATAACAATAACCATACTGCACATCTGCTTTATGTTCTTGTACCTGTCTTAGTTTAATCATAAAGCAGAAAAGTCTCAGCTAATTTATTATTAAAACGAAGATGGCTAATGACTTAATATATTCAGGCTAATAAAGTTAGAGTCTTGGGCTCAAGTTCTTAGTCTGAGGTATTTCAAAAACTCTTATTGCCCACTGCCTAGTTAAGTGCTGCCCTAATTTCTAGAATATCAACCAGTAGAGACACTTTTTATTTCTTCCACTGAAACTCAGCAAAAGAATGAGAATCAAGAAATCTCATCCCCAAGTGAGTGATAAGAGCTGTTCAATATGACTGGAGGCAGATAAGAGGCATCGAACTGTTTTGGATTACACGGAAATCAGCTGGGCCACAAGAACTTGGCACCAAGAGCCACATTCGTAAAATATTCTGGTATTCCAAGTACAGGTGACTTACTACCACCCACCTGCCTCACTATCTCACACCCAGCTTCTGTTCATGCTTGACCTCAATACAAAATAAAACTTAACTGCCCTCTAGATCAGGATGAAGAGCTTGAGCACCAGCAAGACAATGTTAAATAGTCTTGTCAGCAGAGCAAAAAAAAAAAAAATTTCAAGTCATACTTCAGTCCAACAATGATCAGCTTTTGCTGTCTACTTGCTCAGTGGTGTTCAGTTCCCAGCTCAGTCACTGCAGCAGCACTCACGTGCACAGCAGAGGCTGCAGAGGTGCTCAGCTGTGCAGCTGCCCAGTGTCTGGCCCAGCCTGGGCTGAACTACATCATTCACAGCTGTAGCTCAGACAACTGTCTCCCATGGATACAGAACTTGGTGTCATTCTCAAACCACCTTCCCTCCAGGTCATATCTCAACTTGTGGTAGGCACTGGAGATGATTCGTCCAATACCAAGTATGCATGAAGCAGAAGCCAACACATTATTGAAGCTGCAAGAGTCAGAAGAACTGTATTAATCAAGATTTAAAGCATTTCTAGATATAACAACTTTGCTCTTGAAGAACTGACAGATAAAGCCATCTAGTGGTGGGAGCTTTGACTAAAGTCACAAACTAAGAATCTAAGGCTCTTATTAGCCTGACATTGAAGCACTGCAACTCCTTTTAAAGGCTTATTCCTTTTATAAGATTATCAAAAGAACACGTAAACTAAAGATCGAAGAGACGTAAGAGCATCCTGTCAACTTTCTGAAAAGAAAAAGCCCGGGAGTGAGGTCTCATGCCTTACCCTGACTGATGGTTAAGCAGCTTGACACACAATGCTTTGCCCTAATGAGGTTATAGAGCAAACCCACTTTGCTACAAAGGATTTCAGTCAATAGTTTAATTAACATGTTTCTGAGGCAGTCCTAAAGATGCATTGATAAGCTCAACAGAGAAGTGCAGTTGCAAATCTAGTCATAATCCCAAACTACGAAATGCAGCTGAATGGTGGTGGATAAAACAGAATACAGCCATTAGTTATACAGGTTTATAACATACATTGGAAAATTCTGGTAAGTTTCATTTGTTTCTCCACAAAAAGGTGGAGGATCAAGCTTATCTCAGCTGTATCAATATACTTATTTGTAATAATAAGCTTTTCTCGAACAAAAATTTTAAAGAGCCAGCCAACAGACCAATTCATAATGGTTCATGCACCACAAAGTTCCTCCACCTGGGATCACTGGCAAAATAGACTAATAAAGCGTTTATTCGATAAGTAGAGGTTTAGATAGGCCATAAGCTGAAATAAACTGTTTGGTCATTTGCCTCTCTCATTTCTGACTAATCACGCAAATGCAACTGTGGAAAAGGAGTTCCATAGCTTAAAACTTGTTCCAGGTCTCAGCCAGCTCTACTATTTCTCCACTAAACTTTTCTGCTGCAAGTGTAGCATATACATGCAATGGACATTTATTAAGAGCAGGAAGTGAGCACTAGTTTATGGAGTAGGAGCACTTACTGCTCATGTTTCCAACATCAGTAAAAATATTTACTTGTCTTTAAAGAACAGGCTCTGATAGCATAGCACGGAATAGACTAGAAAAGTAGAAAAAAAAAAAAGAAATGCTGAACAAGTTGTAGGATTCAATGTACAAGACCAGTCAACCGAATTTCACAGATTAGTATGTTTCCAAATCCTAACTTGCCTACTGGGAAGCAAGATCATTACTTGCTGTAGGCATGGCAGAGCACAACAAGCTGCTGAACAACCTACCATTTAGCACTGGTTAGCAGCAGAAACCCAGCACACTGGGGATCTGCTTGGTTTTGCTACATACACAAAATAAGGTTGAGTTCTTGACCCTTGTTTGCTCAGGATTTCAGTGCCACCAAAATAGAGCCCTGCAGTGTCTCATCCGTCTCTCAAGGGAAGGTTTTCCCTATTGACTGTATCTACTCAAGCATTGAGCAACCAAATTGGCTGTGCTACAAGAACAGATGAAACTGATAAAACAGATACTTGCTTCTCTGAAGCCTGGAACCACTCATCCTTTACTGTTATCAGGCTCTTGCTCTGCACATTATCTTCTTCCCCTGCCTCATCTGTTCCTGCCCAGGTCACATTTTCCCTCAGCACAAGCACCGGGTGTTAGCAGCCAAACCCTTCCCACTTAATTGAAACAAGCTGCTCACCTCAGGTTTCCCCACAGCCTACAACCCCAGCCTGCAGGTCACTCAGCAATCCCACCTGTGGAGGATCCTGGAGGCTCCTGGTCACTGAAAGTGTCCTGTTCCCTAAGCTGAAGCCTGCTTTTATAGGCATGTAAATCTTTCATGACAAGAATATGTGAAGCAGATAATCTGGCTGGAGTAAGGAAAAATCACAGAGATCAAATACATGAACTCCTGGCCTGTCCCTCTACAACAGCTGGCCAAAATACAACACAGTTTGGTTGTAAATCAAGCCCAGTTTTAGCATTGGCATTAGTGGCTGACACTCTCCAACTACAAGAGAGACATGGAGTAAAGAGGATCACCATAACATGCTAAAATGCCTTAACTGCGAGAAATTCATTAAATACTGAGCAATTTTAAGAGAACACAAAATAAGACCTTACTTCTCCAGTTTCCTTTATGGGATTGTCATCCTCCCCTCTTCTCAAACATAAAGTTTTAAAAGAGATTCTTTTCTCATAAATCAAAGAAGAGCAACAGCCTTTCAGCTGGAAACCATTCTGGTAATATTGTGAGCTCGAACAAAGAAAGCCACCAGCATCCTGTCTGTATTAACACAGTAACACAGCCAATTAAACCCCAAGCTCCAGGTTTCATGGAGAGACACCAAGACCACTGCAGGATGGGGAGAGAGAGGTTGAGGAGAGGTGCTTGTTCAGCCTGTGGATGATGGTGGTGGTTGTGGGGCACCTACAAACAGCCTGCCAGAGTCTGGAGGAGGCCATGAGGAGGAGGGGGCCAGGCTCTTCATGGTGGACAAAAGAAATCAAATAAGAGACATTCAGACTGAATATAAGGAAAAACTTCTTTACCACAAAGACAGTCCAGCACTGAAGCAGGCTTTGCACTCTTGCAGGATTTCAAGACCCAGTTGGACAAAACCCTGAGCAACCTCATCTGCCCCTGCAGCTGGCCTTCTTTGAGCAGGAGCTTAGATTAGAAAATTCCAGAGGTTACTTCCAACCCAAATTATAATCCTTAACCTAAGGTACAGCTCCCTTCAACTACTCAATCATAGAGCACATGAGACTACTCACCTTCCTAATCTGTAACCGTGACCAGAAAAGGGATGGAACATTGGCTTTTTTGATGACAAATACACCTTATCTTTTTTATCTTCCACTTTCACATCTACCTCCTCCTTATCAAAAACTTTTCGTAGCTCGAAAGGTAGTTCCCTTAAGAAAAAAAAAAAAGGCATGTCAGATAAAGAACAACTATACTATTTTCAGTATACAAAATAGATTAATGATTAATACTTGTTCTACATTTAGCCTTTCAAGGATGATGCTTTAAAAAAAAAAAAAAGCCCAAGAATTTACTAAGAGTTATGTTAAGTACATGGCATACAAACAAGTTTCTCAACTGCAAATTAACTAGAAATGGAAAAATAAAAAAACACAAAAACAACAAGTTTGTTGAATGATTTTCAAGTTTACTCAGCAGTTACCACTTTTAAGGACAGGATGTGTAGGAAGTTCAGTATTGCCTCACATTGCTGAAAAAAGGCTGAATTATTTTATCTCTATGGTAAAACAAGAAAAAAAAAAGACAATTGGCTTTTCAAGAGAAAGAATTGAGTTTAGACACAATGTGGTTAATTACAAAAAACCACAGCTTTTAAAAATTAGATCATCACTAATAGCCACACTATTTAGTGCAATAACATCACCTTGGTGATGCTTTAATTGCATTAAGCAGAAAACAGCAATGCCTTTGTCTATGAGCTCTGATGCAGACAGTACAATTTGGGTTGGAGGGGCTCAGCTGGCAAAGGGGTTGTACTAAGTGCTTTCTCTACCATCAATGATTATGCAGAAACCATCCCATAATTAGCATCTTCACAGGCAAACAGGGGAAGAAAGGTGGCAAACTTTTGATGAATGCACACAAAGAACACAAAGAGCTTTAAACAGTGCAGTTAATTGCTATTACAACTAACACAGATGACGGCCATAGAGGAGAAATAGTATAAAATCAGTATTTTTTCATGGGCTAGCAAAGTACTGAAAAGAAAAATACAATGGCTTAGTAATTTCACACGCTTGATAAGGACTTATTGAATTATATTATCCTCTGCATCTGTATGGGGTGAGAAAACAGACTACAAATTAAAGGTTCAAAATCATGTTGGTCTGTATGGTCAACCTGCTTTTTTAAAGCAACAACTGCAAACACTAGCAGAAATCAGGACAGCATATTAACTTTTAACACAAGGATAAAGGCAAGACAGCTATTAACACAGGGATAAATGTTAGATTTCTGTGTACAGGCAAAATGACTGAAATAGCAAGTTTGTACTAGGAAAAATGTCTGAAGTTTAAGACTGATCAGAGTTTCTTGATGTTACATGGACCATCTGTGCCCATTTAAGGCTTTGCACGAACAAAAAGAAAACAAAGACCATAAAACCAGAAATGCTCAACCACTTGTGCATTGAGTTCATTAGTCAAAATACCATTTGATCAGCAGCTCTTACTGGGCACTGATTTATTCTTTATTTTGTTCTGCACCTGCTGTGCCCCCCACCAACACTGCCTTTTATCTATTCATCAGCAACCACACAACTACTGCCACTGAGAGCTGTATTACACCTGTTGATGTTCCAACAGCCATTAGCACTGCAGGAACGAGACCAGCAGGGCCCGCGCTCCTACAGGGGCACTGCAGTGCAGCAAAGCCAAGGAGCCACGTTAAAAATCTAGAGCCTAAGCTAAGTGCTACCTGAAGCACATTAACTCAGGCTGGTTAAGAACACAAAACTCGCTTACCCCTTTTTAATGGAGTCCAAGAACTGCTGGTTTGCAACATCAGTGTAGCTCCGAAGTTCACTGTCATTTACTGTAAACCCGTTTTTCCAAAGTCTAATGATGACATCAACCTACAAAGTAAGGACAAGTCTCATTATAACACTGATGTAAAAGCAGCTTGGTATACCCACAGTACCCTGTGATTATACATCATCCACTTCATGGACTAAAAATACTGAGAGCAGGCTCACTGTAATCTGCCTTGGCCCCGTGCCAACAGGCACAGCAACTGCAAGGGGTAACTGACATTTCTAAGGATCTTGTGTCAATCAGGGTTAGAAATAAACCTTCTCCCAGTCATTCTGCTTTCCCAGGTCAAGAACATTCCTTCAATTCAGAAGGGGGCGGGGGGAGCGGGGAAGAGCTGGACAATCCCAGTCAGCTGCAACTCCTCAAGAGCTCATTTGAGAGCACACATGCCTGGTGTTGGAACACCAACTGCCAGAATTGTCCAGTTGGGGATTTACCGGCATAAAGCCCTGTTCTGATCATTCAGGAAGTTTTTCTGAAGTAAAGCCATTGAGATAATGCATGCAGAAGCCTTTCACTCAGAAAATGAAGCAAGTGCCAGAAAATTTACTTTCACACAGTCATACATTTATGTTATCCTGGAATTCCTGGGTATATTCAAAACCTTGGTGTTAGGCGAACGGAAAAATAAATTCTCAGTGATTTGTTAACTCTGCCAGAAATCATCCACTACTCACACTTGTAGCCTTCACACTGTTTACTAAAATCTCCCCAGCTGTAACATGGATATATTTGGGACTGTATTTTCATATTTATGCATCATGCCATTTAAGGAAGCATTTGATTATTCAGGTCTGAATATTTCAGATCCTTCAAATAACCTTGTATTGACAGATACTTGGCCACAGGTGAGGTATATGAAGCAGATATAAATGCAGAATTCACCTCAGCTGGAAATGAGTTCGAACTAGGCTTGCTAGTACCTGACAATTCTATCTTTTTTTTCCTTTTTTGCATTTTGACTTGTTAGATGACTGCTACATAAATAAACAGGCATGTGCAAACTGCTGAATAAAATTCCTTCTTCTTCAGTTGGATAGTCTGTCAAAAAAAGTTTATAGCACTCAGCAAAATTAGATTCCTTCAAAAACTCTTGCGTCTTACAGCACCAATGCATATGGAAGGAGTTCTAATTATGGGAAGGTTCCTCTAAATGCAAATTTAGCATGGGCTAATTATTCCACACCAATTTCCCATTTAGGCATTGACACAAGTAATGCCACGTAACACTATTTCAGAACTGCAATTTAACATGCTGCTCCTGAAATTCCTTTTTTTTTTTTCCAGGCTCAGTTAGGGACTCATGAACATAATTTCCAGCAGTGCCCACTCCACATTTCTTCGTGACATCTTTGTTTCACTTGGCCTTTTCTCCCTCCCCTTAGTGGTCTTTTGTGAGTAACAGAAAAACACGAAAAGGACAGAATCACCAAGATACAAACCCACACTGAACATCCCACTACTACCATAATTACATGAATAAGAGTAAATGAAAAATACATGGGCTATGCCTCTGCATAAAAAGGCTCCAGCTCCTTAAATAACTTCTTATGTAATAGTAGTTGTCATTCCTTGGAACTTCTGCTCACGTCACTCTCCTTACTAATAAAGCAGAAGTGCATTAGCCAATGCCAGCATCAGTTCTAGAATGACACTAAACCCACTATAAATTAGTAAAAGCCAGAAGTACAGCAGCACAGGCCTGGCTGATTGAGAGATGAGAGGCTGTTCCTACAGCTCTCTGAATTTGGTGTGAATTTATTTACAGATGCACTGGACTTCTGTCATCTGTTTTGCAGAGTATTCCTGCAGTGATGTTATGTTAAACACATGTATTTTTTCTTCACTGCCTACCTGATTCTTGACTGTAGTTGGGGGCACACACATAGCACCAACCTTCTGAGCTTCTTCAAACAGGTTATCTACAAAGCAGTCACAGTTTTGTTCTGTACCATTCAAAATCTGATCATCGGTTCCTGATTTACACACCCTGCAGAACAAAGACATAAGTAAAAACGACTCCTCAGAGGGCACATTAGAGGGCAAGCAGGTACCCCAGGAGCTCAGTACCAAAAAGTGTAGAAGGCTTGCTCCCCTGCACCCAGCTTACTTGGCTGTTACGAAACATCAGGTCAAGCATTTTCTATAAACTTCTTCTCAATTTCTTATCTGCTACTATTTGCACTTCAGAAGCAAAGTTAAAGAATGACAATAGAAAAGGTGAATTCATCTACACAAAACTTCTAAACTTGGTATCAGAACAAGGAATGCATGTTAGGTGATTTATACTTCTAATTCAAACCATCAAACCTTTAACTGCACACCAATGAAGGGGCTTCCTTAAAGCATTTCTGTGATACAGGCTTAGGTTCCTCTGCCATAGGTTTTAAAAAACAAGAACAAGAAAATAGCCCTAGGATTTACTCCCCCACCCCCACTTGACCCTGCCCATTCCCAGCAACACCATCACTGTTTTGGAAAGTGCATTTGAGAAACTCAAGTGACTCAACATCACTGGAGCACACTGAAGAAATACAATAGAAGCCTTCAACACTGTGGAGACTGCCAGGGTATTAAAAAAGATGCCTCAACCACATCTTTTTTATAGAACATTGTATATGTGACAGCTGTTTCTGTTACATTTTCGCCAATCAAAATGCAGAAATATGCAACCTGAATGAATGATTATCTTTCAGTAGAGGTTCTTTGCATAGTAAGAGGATTATGCAGCTTTTAGTAAACATTGCAGGAGTTACTCCTATTGGAGATTCAGAAAAATCTATTTTAAGCAAATCAGGAAAAAAAATCCCAGCTCTTGAAAAATACCCAGTTTTACATAAAACTCTGCATTGAATTCAAAAGCAGCAATGCTTACTGGCATGGTAATTTGATACATTTGCATAAAAAGGAGTTGTGTACAGTGCATCTACGCAACACTAATAATCCCTACAGATTAACATCTTTAAACAAAAGAAAACCTCAACAACATTAAAGAAGAAATTTCAAAAGTACGCTGTCCCTATTAGTTTTCTAACAGGACAAAAGAAACTTAAAGCATTAATGTAGGTATTCACTATGCTTTACCACAGAAACAGAACTGGAAAACCTCCATATCAAACATACAGCTGCACAGTGAGTTAGCAATTTGTAAGGCTGCATTGCTATTTTAAATTAAAATATTTACAGAGCTTCTTGCATCTAGGAAACATTTCAGGTATGTAAGGAATCTTTCAGCAAAGTGATAGCATTTTTTTGAAACCTTCAGTACATGTGGAGCAGGTGGATACAGAAAAAATATTAAATTTTAGAATTTAACAAAGTTTGAAAAGTCATCACAGGACCCACAGACATCAATGGGAAAGGAAGGGGGGAAAATGGGGAGGGGAGAACTGGCACCTACCATTCTTTCTTTACAGTCTGGATATTGTCCATGTCTTTCATTCTGGTGTGCCACCTAATTATAGGAAGAAGACGGTTTAAAACCAAACCAAACCAAAATGAAACGCCCAGCACACTTTCCCTCCTTTTGTAGCTGAAACACTATATTTTTTCCTGTGTAAGATAATACATTTAGCCAGAAATCTCAACCTCCCCCCTTCCACCAAGTCTCCAGATGGTTCTTTGTTTTCCTGCGGTTTCTAATTTAATGACACATGAACCATGCATCTGTTCCAGACGTTCAGAAGCAAGGTTACTTTCTCATAAACGTACGAAATACATTCCATAATAATAACACTGTGAATTGAAAATACATGCCCATACTTATGCAAGGTGAGGAAAAAACATCACACTCCTTCTCTGATCGACATGGTTTAAACTCCCCTGATTTTCCACAGCACTATGAGATGGTTGCAGAAAAACTGCACTGCCACTGCAGGCATTCAGTGACCTTCACCTTAACTGTGCATTACTGGAAGGGGCAAGATTCGTCAGGCTCCCCTTCCTACCTTACCTCAACATATTGGTGCAGCACCTCAGAAACTCTGAATGATCATTTCTGGTCTACCGTTTAGCTGGCAAGAAAATCCTGGATTTGCAAGTACTAAATATACTACAAGATTAGTCTGCTGAGTCAAAAGAAATGAAGAATCCCACACTGATCTCATTATAGGCGCTCACTCCTGAGTTCTCCGAAAAAGTTACAGAATGTCACAAAAAAAGGCAGAAACTGCCAAAAACATCCTTAAAAAAAATAAAGCCACTCTGAAATTGTACAAGTCCCCCCCGGAAAACAGAAATTTTAAGCTGCAACTGTGTTCAACGGGTTATTTCTGAAGACCACTGGGTACAGGTTACACAGATGATGTTCTGCTCCTGCATGTCTGGGACTCACTCATGACACTGTGTGTGGCTTTTAGAGAGCATCAAAGTAAGAAGTGACAGCCATCATAATCCTGAAAAAAAGTAGCATGCACAGCAAGACTAATATAAATTTTAAGTGGTCTTGACATCTAATTTAACAAGACAGAGAGGTTAGGGCAAAACAACATGCAGCACTGACTAACAAAAAAAATTTACATCCAGTTATTCAGTACTAATTCATATTCTTCCAGCTTTTAATATTGGTATTCTTTCATCTTTAAACTTAACTCCTTGTGACACACATTATGTAGAAAAGCACATAAGCCTTCATAAAACCCCTACAACGGCCAAAAAATTTGGTCAATATGCACCATAATGGGTTTGAAAGGTTAGACAGCCTTAAATTTAACTGATGCTATTACACATTAGGTCAAAACATCACACTTTGCACACCTTTGACATGTCACACAAGATGAGGGTCAGCCTTTTTTTTTTTTTTTTTTTTTTCCCCTCCCACAAATGTTCTGGCAGAGCACAATATCTACCAGGCAAGCTTGTGCTGGTACATGATGACCTTATAGGCATATCTGATTGTTGTTCTTGGAACTGCACTTGTTAAAAAAGAACTCTCAGTACGCAGTAAGCAGAGTGAAACTGAAGTGCTTAAAAAGTATAATTTTTTTCAAACTTGTCTCAAATTCAGCTCTGGCACGAAGTGTTTTTTTGTGTTTAGTCCAACATAATTTTTTGTAGTTTGTGTCAATGTGCTTATCTTCTAATCTTTCACTCCAGTGGCCTACTCCTCAAAGCAACAAGAGCTACCTCCTGCCATCTGCTTTTGTTGATTCTCTGTAACTTGTCATCAGAGCTGCTAAAAAGACAGACACAATGAAGCAGCTCTTCAAATTAGCTCTTTGGCTACATTAGGCTGGCCTCAAATGTGCGTGAACGTTTTTCAAAACTGGTCAGCTGTGAAAGCTGCTGTTCCTTCTATAGTACAACAGCAATTATACTTGGAAGAAATGTTTGTGTTAATCTCTCAAGGTGAAGAAATCATCCTATGTGGCATACTGATGTTTATCATGACCAAAAGCCATTAGGACATGGCAATCAGGACGCACTGCAAGCACTTCAGCTCAGCGTGTCAACCCAACCAATACAAACCATCTCTCCCACCAACTTGTGACGGGCATCCCTAGTTGCCACTTAAAATGTTAAGAATTTTGGTACTTATTTTTTGCATCAGTGACAAGAAGTACCTCAGAACTAAACCTCCACCTCCAGAAACTGAATTTAAAACACAGGAAGAAGCTGCACCTGCCAGCAGCCCAATGCAGCTACATCTATTAATTGGGGTAGGACACTCCCAGCCCTTCCTGCACAGCCCCAGGGGCTCTCCAGCCCTGTGACCAGCCCCGGTGGAATGGGCCACTGACGCAGTGGTGGCTTTACAGCCAGAGCTTCCAAAGAGGTAGCCCTCAATAGACGTATTTGTTTCGGCAAATAACTCTGTGGTTAATACAGCTGAATCCACACTTCCAGTTATTTTAATGCAAGAAAAACAAAACAGAAACTACCTGTGATGCTTCCCTTGCTGTGAAGGGCAGAAATACCCACACAAGCACACGCAGCCCCCCTCCCCTGACAGCCTGCCTGATGAACTTTGGCAGAACAAGCTCCTTGAGTCGAGAGCCGCTCGCAGCACAGCGCTGTCTATGCCTGCACCACACTGAAATCACGGCTGAAAACTGCACTGTGCCGTGCCACAGAGAGACAGGAAGCTCCAGGGAAATGGCAAGTGCGAATTTAATAGCTAGATGAACATCAAAGCTAATGGCCTGAATGTGACTGATGTGCTCAGGTACAAACCACAGCATTCACGCTTCTTCTCCAGCTGGCTAGAGGAGCTGTGCACTGGGAAAGAAACCTGTCCCCTCTCCTGATGTCCAGGTGTTAGAAAGTTACTTGTTTGTAGAATTGCCTTATTAAGGTTTAGGACTTGACATGCTTCAATGATCTCATGCCTAAGGAGTGGTTAACAAAGCTTTGGGAGAAGGACGTACTGACAGTGGACAAAAAGAACGTAGTGTTTATGGGCCTCAAGGGCATTAGGCAGAACTCCCAAGATAAGGAAGAAACTAACGAAGCCAACCCAGCAACTGTGCTGGAATCAGGTCCAACTGAGTAAAAGGTAATAGGTAATTCTGGCAGGGGGAAATCCTGACCACCAACTCACAGACCACCAACTCAAGAAACCCACTGGCCCAAAAAGAAGAGAAAGACTAAGCATGCAGACTAATAAACATAAGAAACAAGACAATCTTTTAACCAATAAAAGATAGCACACTCATTAATAAGAGAACTACGTAACTTGCAGCAAATGAGGATTAATACCTCTCTTTGCTAAAATGTATAAATAGTGAAAAGTTTTGACAGTCGTAGCGCTGGCTCTGCGGATTTGCCACCCAGCCCCCCCTTCTGCGCAGAACCGCAAATAAATCAAATACCTCGGCTCTGTATGTGGACTGGCCTCTCACACTCCGGGTGAAAGATTCTATTTTGGGACAACACCGCGGTTGCCGGCACCTGAACTCCCCCGCACGCCCGAGCCAGGCCGGGCGGACGCTCCGCGCCTCCCGCCAGCGCCGGTGCCCAAACCCTGGCTGCCCAGCGCGGCCCCCGCCCGGCGGGCGGCCGGGAGGTATTTTTAGGCGATGAGGCAATACCGCGCTAGCGACGCGGAGGCGGAACGCCCAGTGCGCCCGAGAGCGGCCGGGCAGGGCAGGGA